>VWZV01000545.1:340-11166 GCA_013397155.1 Irena cyanogastra
TAGGTAGCATGATGAACTATCAGAAGGACATTACCAAAAAAGTTACTGTACCCTGACTCAGCTTCCAGATATTTTCCTTTAACTCTGAAACCTGTATTAATCTTTCATAGAGCCCAAGTTCCAGCTGAAACAAATCCATATTATTTCAGGCACTGTGAAGTTACTGCATTTTAGATTGGCCTAAGTTATTCTGGTAACTCATTGCTCTCCTGAAGCATGCACAAAATCCCACTACAGCTTTAAATAGGCACTTTTACCATCTTCTATTGGTTTTGGAATGTGTGCAGAAGTAGCCAGGAAATAAGGTATTTATATACATAGTCAGTCCTCAGAGCAATGTGCCATCATCTCCTTGGTTTTCTTTGCTAAACTAAAGGTACATGGTTCATACAACAAAAAAGAAAAGTAGCAAAAGTAGTGACAGTCATATCAACACAAAGCCATACAGAAAAGGAAAAGGCCTAACACCAGTTTTTCATCTATCACTAGGTCATCATTTCTGAAGAACTGTCAGCAGTGGCAAGTCACTTTTTTTCTCTGATACTTCTTTTAAAAAACCCCTAAATCTTGGCATCTGCAAGTATGCTTTTACTGTGCCAAAACAATAAAATAGGAAACAACAAACGCAGTCTTTCACTGGCTCAGCATTATGCCTGCCTTACCTTCTTGAATCTATGCCAAGATGTAATATTCCCAAAGCTATAGCAAGGCTAAGAAAATTTAAGATACTTGTGCTTCTGTAAAACGTAAACCTTCACTTACATTAGAATATACTTTAAAAAGAGAAATTTCAACTATCAGTTCCCTAGACAAACAGGAACATTCAAGGCAATGTGAGCAAAAGTAAGGACACACTAGCAAGTTATGGAGAAGCACTGTCATGCCTCATTCATTTGGAGTTCCAAAGAAATACACACTTCTGTGAAGCCAAAGTCCTTCTCAGACTGCTGAAGTTTTGTTCAGTACACTTCAACAGATTAAGAGAATTTGGCCTCGCAAGCACATTAGTACAACACGGATGCTCTTACTGTTGGGATATAGAGAAATAGGAACAGTGTTTGTAAGAGTGCTTATATGCTAACTGGCCTAGAAGTCTGCTGGAACTAAGCCTGTGTGTATGCATGTATTTTCAATCAAGCACTGAGCAGAAAACTTTACAAGTAGAAAATTAGCATGCAACGTCTAAGACTTTCAAAGTGCCTGAGTCTACTGTAATAGCAAAACTAGACAGACCACTGCTGAAAATGGACACCCCTTTCCTAAAAACCCACTCTAATTTTTGAACTGAGCATCTAAATTGGAGCTATGGGCCTTTCTTGTACATAATTTAGGCAGACTTTAGTTTTGCACAACCTAAACTGTATAGCCTGTAAATTTACATGTGTAATCATCATGATTTCATGTTTTAAGATTAGCAGACTTGAAATAACTATACATCATACTCACAGAGTCTCTGGTGTAAACATATTGTTTTAAATCTAGAACTGATGGAGTGAATACAACAAACCCAAAACATCTATCTGTAAAACCCATATGTACAATTTACATCTGATACTAAGTTGTATGATACGAGCAAGTCTGACAGGTATTCCTACATTTAAGCCTTCTCTCTTGTTTGGTAAGACCTGAAGTCTTTCTGGGGTCATTTTAATACAGAGAAAGCATGTCAGTCATACTTTGAACAAAACAGCTTGTGAGAGAAGGGGGACGATACCCTTCTGCTAAGAAGCTTTTCTTTGGTTGTTTTTTTAATTATCTAGACAAGCAGAAAAGCCCTGTTATGAAACAAATGAGAGAGAATAAAAAGGGTGAGGTTAATATACAGATGAGAAAGCAAACCAAACACACAAGCAGGAGACAGACTGTGAAAAATATCAATTCTTAAAAAGAAGTTTCAGGGGTCATATTCATTTTTCCACCTTTTGAGAACACAGCATTGCCTTTTACAACAGGACAAAAGCTACCTTAGGTAGGGACTACTGAATTATTTTAGTAGTTTTAAATGCTAATGTTATGTGCCTTCTTCCAAGAATTACGTTTATGCAGCACCAAGCCAGCACACTGACTTAACAGCTTCTGGTCTCATCTTCAGAAATCAGCAGACAGTTTCCTCTCAGTCCTGCTGCTGAATTTTTTTTCCAACTGTATCCCCTCTGAACAAGTTTAACAGTTAAAAAAACCTTTGCTGCCTGGGCTCTGACAATATCTAAGGCCCATCAGTTCAAACTTCCCTCAAGCAATACTGGGGCAGGGGGGAGAAGAATAAAAATCACTTTCATCTTGTCTCCCACTCTCAAAAAAAAGTAAGCTAATCAGAGTTATGGAGTTTCAGTCCTGTACAAAAAGCTATTGGAGACACAGTTTCTCGTTCCAACACATCTTTTGCTGAGAACCATTTAACAGCTTTCTTCTGAGAAACTCATGAATCTGAAAGCTTGCAGAAAGTTAGGCATTTCACAAGCCAGACAACCTTCTGTTTTACTGCAACAGCAGGATATTCCTATATGCCATTTCAGTCACTATGTTAGCTAATAGCTCTGCAAATGAAGGCTTACTTTGAATAACTTTGGTGCAATCATTAACCACTTGGCCTGGAAACCCACTTTCCGTAGTCCGAGCCAAAAATGTTTCCCACTGTTCCATTTGAGGCCCTACATTCAGGAATAAAACTGAAGCACAGGCAAAAAAACCTTATGCAAGTCTGCTGCAAGATACAGCTGAGCTCTTTGTAAAAACTGCCCCTCTGTTATGTCTGCTGTAAGCTTACTTTAGAAAGAATGAGTCTTTGAGATTAAACTTTCCTTAGGCACTGATCACAGATTTCAAGAGCAATCAAAGAACCTAATTGCTTTTGTAGGGAGGCAGAAAGTAGCACATCCCAGAAAGGATCACGAAAATATACTTAACTTATGTTAGTGTATTTGGGCAAGCCACTTAAGAAGTCGAACTCTTCTACAAATACTACCAAAAAGCAGCTAAAGTTTCAATTCTAAAGAAATATTTATTATGTCTCAACTGCTTCTAATACAGAAACTAAGTCAGATCTTCTTTTCCATGGAGGCCAAAATATTTAAAACTGACGTTCATTTAGGTATATATGGTGAGCTGCAGCATATACAGGCAACATAAATAATCAAAATTTTGAAGAATTTGCTTTACACTGTAAATAATTTTCTCCTTTGGTAGCAAAACAGTGGAAATATTTCAAGGAAGATGCAGATTTAGCACAGATCTCTAGCTTACAGCTTGATGTGATACGGCCACCAATACAAACTGCAAGCAGTGTGAAAGACATTTGTTTAGTAGTTCTCATGTTTTCAGGCTACTTGCAGCAGAGCACTAAAGTGGGAAGCTCAAGGAAAGCAGAAGCAGACCAAGAGCAAGTAAGAACGCTTGATCTCTCAAAGGCAAATTCAACAGCTCAGTAAAACTGCAGAACACCAGAACTTGCTAAACAGCTATTTAATCACTGGCTAGAAACAGCACAGTATCCATTACCTGAAAAACCAAAGATTAAGGAGAGTGACAGAGAGAACAGAGAGCCTGTGACAGCCATCAGATACAGTAGCTGACATTTGAAATTAATATTAAGTAACATTAGGTGTTTTGCCAGGATTTTCTTCCAGCCATGGATTTATCAGAAAGCCTTATTACATATGAAAACCTAATTCACCCCTGCATCTTCAAGGACCTGTGAAAATAAGAAAACCGTCTAAATCCTATAGACTGTCACACTAAAGAATGCCAGGCAAAAGAAACGGCTACCTAAAAAATCCTTTATCTACAAGAAAGGGTTATACCCATGGGTAGCTGGTTGCTTCTTGTGAATACAGTGGTTAGATTTATTCATTTTGCAAATCTGACTGAAAACTGATGTGATCTATTGAAGTCTCTCCAAGAAAGACCAAGATATCCATTAATTAACATATGCTGAACTAACTAATTTTAAAAAAAGCAGATATTTTGGCTTAGCAGAAAGTGTTTGGTACTAAAATATATACTGTTTATAAAAAGTTGCTGTTTTGAGGAATGGCTAAACCATTCAAGATAAGAACACGGGAACACAAACTTCAACTCAAGGGAGAAGCACTATCTGCTCATCTAGTTCTGAGTTTCCTGTGAGGCAAAAAATTACTCACTCTAAGTTTGGCAGCCTAGTAATTCTGATAACAGTGATGCATCAAAGGCAACCTATTTTTATATTGGATAATTAAATAATTTGACAAAGTATCGAAGCACCACTATCTAGAATAGGTATCTACAGTTGGAACATGGTATAGTAAGTCAAAATTAACTAACTGTTACTCTGACATTTTCTTCCTTAAAAGAACTTCATGTTCTGCCTTCTAAAATGAAAAGTCCCATCACTTGCTCTCCATTTGAAGTTGACAAGGTAAAAAACTAGATCAGTAAAAATAATAAGTCTGTTTTATTAAACAGGGCTAGAAACCAAATTTGAAGGGACCATTTTTACGGTAGTCAAGACATTGAATAAAGCTTAACAGAACAGACTACTTCAAGTTTCCAGCCTGCCTTTTTAATATTGTTATAACAGGAACCAATTATTCATAGCCAAGTATGAAATGAGAGAAACTT
The DNA here is from genome assembly GCA_013397155.1 of Irena cyanogastra. Lineage (NCBI taxonomy): Eukaryota > Metazoa > Chordata > Aves > Passeriformes > Irenidae > Irena > Irena cyanogastra. The sequence continues at coordinate 4,937 of VWZV01000545.1, forward strand.
TTCCAAGTATGCGACAGAGAAACCTGAAAAGCACCACTCTGAGTAAATCTGTATTCCTTAACTTCTCCTTTGAAGCAGTGCACTGTGCACAAGATCAATACTCTTAAATCCTGCATCTCCCTTGCAGCTTTCTCTGTTTTACACCTTTTAAACTGTTTCCAGATATTGTGCCAGGTCTTCATCAATATGGTACTCAAAAATGGATGGCAGATGTCTTCCTCTTGTATCTTAAGAGACTTGGCATTGAGGAGAATTTCTGTCTAAGTAAAGATGGATTAGGTCCTCCCTCAGACTGTATGAAAGCTACTCTACTGAGCAATGGGGTAAACTCACGTTACAGCTCCAGTCTGGAGTACAACCTACCCAGAAAGGATAGTTATATTTTTTGAAAGAAAGCATTTGAAGATCCTTCTGGCTAGAAACAAACTAATAGAGAATAATGCATCTTTGAGACCTGGTGAAGCAAGCAGCTGCCATGGAGCACAAATTCTTCCTCATAAGGCAGACAGGTAAAGATCTGTATAAATCTACTGAAAATGCATGAGTTGGATGGTGGGGGATGCTACAATCTACGTGCACTGAAGTAAGCCCCAGCTAATAAAGAAAACTCCCTTTCTTTCACGGATGTATAAATTATGTGCCAAACCTTTTTATCCATGCAAGTACATTGTTTACTGTACAGCCCCTGGAGGGCCAGATGATACACTGAACAAACAGCAAGCTGTTACACTCTTCAAAAGACAGAGGGAAGCAGCAGGACAATGGTCTAAGCAAGGAAAAGCAACAATCACCTTGAATGCTCAGCTATAGTACAGTCTATGTCAGAAGACAAAGATGATTAAGAGACTGAGAATCTCTCTTAAGCAGAAGACTGAGGGAGCTGGACCTGCTCAGCCACAAGAAGAGACAACTGAGAGAAGACCTCATCAATGCTTATGAGTATCTGAAGGGAGGATGTCAACAGGAGAGAGCTGGGCTCTTCTTGGTGGTACCCAGCAACAGGACAAGAGCCAATGGGCAGAGACTGACGCACAGGAAGTTCCACCTGAACATGAGGAAGAATTCTTTACTGTGTGGGTGACTGGGCACTGGAACAGATTGTCCAGAAAGCATGTGGAATCTTCCTTGTTGGAGATGTTCAAGAACCATTTGGATGCAATCCTATGCCATATGCTCTGGGATGACTATGCTTAAGCAAGGAGGTTGGCCCAGATGACCCACTGTGATTCCTTCCAACCTGACCCATTCTGGGATTCCCTGATGTAAACAAGCCAAAATGTGTGGGGTTTGCCCAAACACCTATTTTATTCACAGCAGACACTATAAATGCTGTGGAAACAAAATGTTTCTGCATGAAGATAGATTGCTGTTGCAATTTAAAGGGTATTACAGAGCTGCTCAAATTTCTCACACATTTCCTATACAGCCTTGACATATTACATTGTTGGCTTTGTATCTGACACAGAGTTGTTTCCACATTTTTTTCATGTTTGCGAAATGTCTGTAGCACATGGTAATAATGGAAAAGCCTTCTCAGTAAAACTTGCTGATGCCAAACAAACAGTTGGCACAAAGACCAGTAAGACCTCCTGAACACATTACGGGTTAAATATGCAAGGATGATAAAAATGGCTTAATAGTCACGACACAGACTGAGCTGTAACTCTCATTCACCAGATGCCAAAGTTATAGTCACAGCCTTAACTTCACCATTTCCTATGTGTGCAGTTTAAAGCTGTGTTCCTTACAACTCTAGACAAAACCACCCTATTTTTTACTTTGAATATTCAATAATACTATCCCTAAATACCAACTCTGGCACATTACTATATGCAGCAGTTTTCACTACTATATAACTCATATAGTTAAGTTGGACATTTGGTCTAACAAGGCAATCTTGTTCAACCACTACTGTTTCCTTTATTAGTAACCATTTTATCACTGTTCCAAAACATTTTATTTTCACCACAGTGAATTAATGACCTTTAAGAAACCCACACAGTCTTCTTCACATACAGCAAATTTAATTTAAGCCTTTTAACAAAATGAGATTAATAAAGTATTAAGACATTGGGTCAAAAACCACACAGGACCACAATATTCAAGAGCTTATCTCATTAGCAAACATTGTGACAAAAGGGGCTACACTGGTGGAAAAATACAGTGCACGTGACCTACAAACAGGATTTCAAGTTTCCCAAAATGGAATTCTAAATGGCTATCAGGGACCCAGTTATTGCAAATGACTATCTGAGCATGGACTTTTTTGTAGCCATTGCCATAACATTACAACACAATATTTTTTAAGTGTTACCTGCTACTTGTGCCAATTTATCATGAAGTGCATACAAGCTCTTCATCATAAGACTTATTTCATCTTCCTAGAATGAGAAAAACACATTTATGTTAAAAAAGCAGTAGTATAGATGTACTTTTTTCCATTAATCCCCAAAATCTTCATATACCATGAGGAAAAAACCCAGGGTTTACACATACAGGTAGCAAGCTATAATGTCTCACACATCAACAATGATGTAGGCAATAGACTTTGAATCCAGGTATTCACTACACTGAATTTTCAGATCTTGACTGAAAGTTTAGCTTGACTGAAGCTAAACTAGATTGCAGCTTCAACTCTGATGGATCTGCCAGTTAAAACCAACAGACTCTCAGTAATATTTTGATACTACTGAGAGATGAGTGAAATGACTCTGTCTGTTTTGTTTGGGGTGGTTTTCTGATAGCTACTGTATAAAAATAAAAGTTTCATTCTTTATGAATGTGCCATGATGTTTTATACAAGCCACACTAAAGTATCATTTGGTCACATTCCAGCAAAAAATTCAGAGCAAAGGAAGATTGTCATCATCTACCTTCAAACTACAGTATATTAATTTAAAAAAACAACCAAACAAACCACCCTCACCAAACGAAAAAACAAAAAAAGCATACCAGAAAGCTGTGGACTATCTTGTTAATACTTCCTGCATACACCACAATACAAAAAGGCCTAATTCCCAAAACCAGCATGAATATGAGATGTCATATAATTGCTACTTACAGGGGAGTTAAACTTACCAAGATATCAAGCAATTTTATTTAAATATAGCCAGGGCCATTTTATATTAGAAGGAATTATTCAAAACACGAAGACAAAGAATATGCAATTACATACACAAACAATTACATACACTAAAGGCTATTCTGAAATGTTGAAGTTTCATCAAATGGCTAAGACTAGAGTCTTCATTCAAAAAATACTCAAAAAAGTAATTGTCCAGTTTGTGCATATGCTGATTATACTCATTTTGAAAAAAACCTAACCACATTAGGCTTAATTCCCTGCTGCACCAGCACTACTGGCATAATTTTAAAATGTGAATAGTCCAGGTTTTTTTTTTTTCCTGTAAGAAAATTGCTACCACAAAAGCAAAATACTTCTTTCATTGATCAAACAATGGACAAATTATTTCCCAACAGCACTATCAACAACTACCGGTGTCACCTCTCCCTATTCTGGTACTACAAAACCATCACACAGATTAAGCTGATGTAGTTGGTACTCCTCAGGAAACTAATCAATCTTATTAACTCATTTCCTGGCCGGAAACACTGTGAATGGCAGAAGAAGAAAATCAGTCCTCCAGCACACACACACCACCAGCAATGCTTCAAGTTTCATTTATTTGCCAGTAGGTACACCCATGACTTCACTAATGGATACAGTGAGATGAACATGAGAAATATTACTGCAACCAATTTTTTTCTAATTAGCAGTTGGACAACATAAAAGGAGTTGAACAGCATAACCTTTGTAACTAACAAACAATCAAGCATACAATAGGTTTACTATGGAACAGTGCAGCAGAAACACAAGAAAGTAACATATAGAACAGTTTCTCAGGCTGAGTCCTGTAAACAAAATGCATTCTCTCTGCACTAGTAAAGTCATTTTGAAAGAATCCCCAGAATCTGCCTCAAGAAATTTAATTTGTTCAAGAGATTCAGAAACATTTTCTATCCAAGAAACCAGCCAAGGCCACCTACTTAATACACAATTAATTATTCACTTTTGGACAGTTCAATCCTAGACACAAAAACCGACCAATCCACCAAACAAAAAAAAACCAAATCCCAGACAGTAAACTAAAAGAATGCCCCCTAAATCCTCCAGAATTATCTTGCAACACTTGCTTATCTATGCCTAGCAAAAGCAAATCACCATGTTTATAATTCAAGCCAGAAGAGAGAACCACCTGAACGCATGCTGCACAACTAAGAATAATACAGATAGCTTGAATGGTGACATCCCAAAAATTGTTAGCCTGATACTTCAGACAAAAAAAGCAAATATAGGAACAAGTAACAGAATGGAATCAAAGTGAAAAAGACAAATTTTAAAATCCACTTTGAAGGACTTTAACCCTTGCTCTTATATAACACTAAATAAGATCCTAGCATTTCCTATCAATCATCTCTTACCAGCTGTGCTTTCAAGGTTGAAAAGCCAAATGGTACCAGTAAGCAAAAAATTGTTAAATTTAGTCTCAAAATTTGCAACACTCTTTTCATTTTACAACACAAATTATGTACTATTTTCAACGTGTATGAAGCAACCAGCATGCCACAGTCAAATCTTGCAATCCTATTTATATTGCCCAAGATGAAAAAAAAATTAAAACAGTTAAACAAAGTGCATTTATTTCCTGCAAATTATACTAAAACTGCATCCTTCTGAACAGATCTATATTGTTTTTATACGATCATGTGATAGATGAAAATCTCAGTATTAACTGGTTTTACTTACTTGTATTTTTTGGAGTTCTTCACTAAAGGGGTCCTTGACTGTCAAAAAAAAAAAAGAAAAAAATTAATTCATTCTAGGGTCTGAAAATACTAAAAAGGTATACCAAGATTGTAGCTTTATGACAACACTGTAATAGTTAAGATAAAAATAAGGTCCATAATAAGACAAATAACAGAGACATCTATTAACCTTTGCCCTAATTCTGCATTTTATAGTGCAATATAGCAGCATTTAGGTTAAACCAGAATTTTGTACGTCAGCAAATTTCACAGCTATTTCCTTACAAACAGAACCGTGCTTGTCATTTACCAAACTCTTACTTTAATAACTCAACTGCTTTGAAATAATTAGAAGGTTTTACATTTTAGTGGACAATTTAAAAAAGGAAAACCCCTTTCTTACTCACCACTAATACATACAACAAAACTCTACAATTCAGCATTTTCTTTTAACAAGTCAGACAACACTGAGAGCTCATGCACTCCCATGCATATAGGTATCCACAAAACATCAAGAGTTGCCTACCCAAGAGTAGATTGACTGACAATATCTTGATTTCTGATCCACAACCATGCTCAAACGGATCAGTTAATTTAGTTATGAATGGGAAATATAAGAAAAATATAAAGGTTGACATATTAGATCAAATTCATGGCAAGATTTCTCATTTAGGAGAAATGAAGAATACAAAAGAAACTAAGGATCAACTTATAAAACAGGGTTCCCAGCCTTAGTCAAGTGTAAGTGAATACGGGTAAGAAACAAAAAAATCATTTTCTAAGAAAAAACCTAATTATTTGTAAAAGAATGTGATTTTTATTAACTGCCTGAAGTCCAGTAGCACTCTTGTCAGCAGATAAATATTGGTCTGTTTCACCTTAGTTTTGAAAGGAAGTTTGAGGTAGAAATGATTACCCTTTCTTTGCTCCTACACGTAGCAATGGTAAGAGTCACATTCCTATGGTTACAACCAACAAATAACATATAAAACAGTGGGACAATGAAAATGCTTTCTAAATGAAGAAGGCTTGACTGACTGCAACTTTGCAAACAAATCTGTCCATGTGCCTGAGCTCAGAAAAAAATTAAGCATGTTATCTACCCAATAAGGCCTTTGGCCTCTTCTGATACAGCAAATGGAAAAATAAAAAAAAACCAAACCAAATCCAAACCACTCAAACACAGGGACTGGTTTCCACAGAGATCCNGGGCAGTCCAGCAATTAAGTGGAGGCTATGGTGGGGGTTAGACTTTTCCAACATCACAATCCCAGTGTAAAATCAATCTCACATTTGGGAAACTTCATATTTACATAAATTACACCTTGAATTTATTAAGCAAGCCAGATGAGATGTCAATGTTTGCCTCTTCTTCACAAATACACAGTGGTTACAATGACCAAGAATACCAACCACCTCTTCAA
>VWZV01000545.1:12426-119769 GCA_013397155.1 Irena cyanogastra
TTATTTGTAAAAGAATGTGATTTTTATTAACTGCCTGAAGTCCAGTAGCACTCTTGTCAGCAGATAAATATTGGTCTGTTTCACCTTAGTTTTGAAAGGAAGTTTGAGGTAGAAATGATTACCCTTTCTTTGCTCCTACACGTAGCAATGGTAAGAGTCACATTCCTATGGTTACAACCAACAAATAACATATAAAACAGTGGGACAATGAAAATGCTTTCTAAATGAAGAAGGCTTGACTGACTGCAACTTTGCAAACAAATCTGTCCATGTGCCTGAGCTCAGAAAAAAATTAAGCATGTTATCTACCCAATAAGGCCTTTGGCCTCTTCTGATACAGCAAATGGAAAAATAAAAAAAAACCAAACCAAATCCAAACCACTCAAACACAGGGACTGGTTTCCACAGAGATCCAAATACTGTATTCACATACAAGATTAATTAAAGTTGATAGAAGCAGATGTTGAAGACCCTTGCAAACCAAGCCCTATGGCACTTCATGATTTCATTCTATAGGTCCAAATTCACAGCCATTGCCTACTGGATTATCAAGCTACCAACTTTAAAAAGTTCTTTGCATTTCATTAACTCAATCAAACATGCCCAGCACACTAAACGTTCAATCTAAACAGCCTAAAACAGGATTAAACAACTAGTTTGATTGTTAGTTATCCAGACAAGGATAATTAGAGACTCCAGGGTNTTTTAACTCACATAATAGGATTTTCATGAAATCCCTCTGAAGTTAGTGATTGTTATAGTTAACCAAAAACTGAAGTACATTTTATATATGATGCTATTTAGTTTAGCATGACNTTAGCACTGATGAAAGTCATGAAACAAACACATATGCAACATTTCCACACCTGCAAAGACACAAACTGAAAACTGCNTTAAGAGGCAAGTATGCAAAATGCAACTGCAACGATTTATCAGCTGCATATGCAATTACAACTGTTAATCAATCTGCATTTATTTACCACATAACCTCAATTCACTTGAGTTAATAAGGCCACTCCTTAACTTCTTCGGTAATTCCTCTTCTGAATACACCCTTCTTTCTTTGGCCAGAACCTAATCTCTTACCAAATCCTCCCACATGCTTCAGTCACAGATGTAAAGCTTTCATCTACTACAACATGCCTAAGGTATTTCAATACATTACATCAGCATTCTTGGTTCAAAAGCTTTCTTGACAGTTCTTAAAATATGCAACTATATTTTTAAGAGTGATAAATTCTTATTCTACAAAACTAAACATTAAATTAAGAATTAATTATTAATATAGGATTTTTATCTGAACACATATTTCCAAGGCTCCCCCTCAAAACAGGCTTGAGACCTCTACCATGCAATAATTGCCAGCCTTGAAAATAGTCTATCAAGCTCACATTCTAAAGGAGTTCAAAGTACAAACTACCATCTACTTATGCTACAAAGGTAAAACATGTATCCTTGTACCAGAGGACAGAGAGAGAAAGTAATAAAGACTATTAAGCCCTTCCATAACATTCATGCCTTCACTTCATTTGTCACACACATTTGAGAGTCCTCTTCCTCCTTGCTATAAAAGGCACCTCTGAATCTTTCTGCAGTTCTATGTTCCTCCTAACATTTTAAGGTGACATTTTGAACAGAACCACTGTAATGCCATTATCTATTTCTGAATGTACAGATAATTTGGTTTTATAGATGAAAAAGCAAAATTCCAATGCAACTTTAAGGAGCTGTAAAGCTGCAGCTGCAGAAACAAGAATGATCCAAATCAACCTGTAAGCAGCTTGTTTCTCAGTGTGATGACACAAAGCATCAAATACCATTCACCCAAAGGATTCAGAGCCTGTGCACTACAACATACACCTCCAAGTTAGCAGCTTCTGCAGAAATAAAAATGTTCCTCCCTGCAAAGTACTCTTCTCCGCCTCATCCACCAAGCCACGAGCAGACTAACCCCAAAACAGTAGTAACATTTGCAAAATCTGTCTTACAAAGATGTGTTCTGTAAGAGGACAATCTAATGCTTTCCATCAGACTTTTTTCCTCCTAAAACAAATACATCAGCTGGATAATGTACTGCTACCAGAGTAAGAAACAATAGTAGAAGCATTGCTATCAGAAATGCGCCTTTAGCCCAGCCTTCTTCTACATGATCTCAAAACCAAGTTTTCAATAGTTTTACAACCCAAGAATTTTCAATGTCAGCTAACAGATCTGTAACTTTTTCTAAGTCTAGAATCGTCTGACTTCACCCAGTGATATACCATGTATGTATCAAGAATAACTCCAAAACATTTTCTCTCAGAACTCCTAAACCTTAAAATGCCAGAAAAATACCAAACAAACGCACAAAATGTTATTCCAGAACTCCATATTTCAAATTTCTTAAATAAAATAATCTTGCCTTTAGTTTCCTGTCTGCAATTATGCAATGCTCAAAACACACAAGCAGTTTTGCATTACCTTACAGCTCCATATTTATCTAATTCAGGTAGAAACCACTTTGAACAAGTAGGCTAAATCTCTCTGCTTTAACATTAAGACATCAAATCATACAGCAATTCCTTCTATACAGATCATCTTTGTGTGCTTTGGAAATGAATTTTGTATTTCTACATGAGTATCCCATTATAGTTTGTATAGTCCTTGGCCGTGCCAATTTTGAAGAACAGCATAATGTGCCACAAGGATTAGCGAACTCTACAAATGGCTGAACCTTTCCTTAACACCTAGTCACTTTTTCAATTGGTTCAGTTTAAAGTGTTTTTATTGCTAATTTTTCCAGCCAATATAATTTTAATTCATTGTTTGTGAGCGACGTAACGATTGACGACGTAACCAACAACTCCATGCTGTTCACTTTTTTCAACAAAGTCCCCATCCAAGAGAATGAAAACAATCATATTTGTGATACACACTGCAGACATATTTTCTATCAGCTCTGAAAATAAGAGTCTTCATTATTTTAGGTAGAAGGGTATGACCTACCAGAATTTCTCTCTGGAGTTTTCACTACTTAAACAAAAAATAAAAAGCCCAACAAGTTAAAACAAAATAACCATCTCCTTTGTTTAGCTGTATCACCCTTTCTAGAAAGGTTCAAATCTACTCCTGCCTATTTAAATGCTGGTTAGAATAGACCTGAATGTTGACAGGTGCTCCTGTGAATCACACCAATTTAATCCATATTTAAGAAGAGACACAAGTGTTTTGGGAAAGCTTCTCATCAGATTATTCAGTTTCACTAGAATAATAACATTAGTTTCATTCTAGTACTTATATTAGTGATCAAAAAAACTAGAAGTTATAAATGCTGTCAGTTCTTATGAATATTTAAGGAAATATTTTTTAGTAACAGCATTTGCACACAAGCTTTTTTGCACTGTATTACAAAACATGGAAGAAACAGCTATCTCTGCTCTATTAGGGAAAATGGCCCACAAGTGCACTTGCCATGCACTGTAAATATCAGATTTAAATCACATTCCTCACACACACATACACACAGTATTCACTACAGGCTAGTGTGTACACACAGGAAATAAAAAACCCACCACACTAATACTGCTCTTATGAGCAGTTGCAAAACACTACCAGGAGAAACGTTAGACTTCAGACACATGCCAGCATTTTACAATGGGTAGAGAATCAGAATAGGCTTCTGAAATAGCTATCCTGCGTTCTTCGACACCTCTCCCAAATATTTCACCTCCCTACATTTTATAAGGTCAAAAAATACCCACCACTTCAACAAATGAACACAAATTTAGAAAAAGAGGAAACTCCATCTTGAAAGCATAGCAACACAACATGTTTTATGTTAAACTAGGAAGTGTTCTGCTTTCCTCAAACTCCAAAGTTCAAAGTGGAAAGCCAACTAATAAAGCAAGTGTTATTGAAACACAGAAGGTTTAAAAATCAATGGGAAGCTGCAATTAAATATTGAATCTCCTGTCACTCTGCCAAGAGGCCCAGTCTTGATAAAAATATCCCATGATTTCGTTCAATCAGTAAGGATTTCTGTCTTGAAGAGTTTCCAAAATAAAAACACAGTTATAACCTCTTATTCCAGACAAACTTCAGTTACAAAGTACTAGAAATAGTATGAATAGTTTGCAACATCCAAAGGTAACATTAGAAAGGAGAACACCAACAACAGGACTCTTAGAAGGCCATCGATCACAAGCATAAAGTCAAGACACAGATCACAGGAATTTTTCATTTTTAAAACTGGGGTTCTGTTGTGCCTCTGTCCTTTTAATCATTCAGCAGACATTGGTCTATCAGTGCTTGCTGAACAATATATTTACAAAGCCTGAACACAACAGCAGAACTCTGAAAACAGGCACTCAGTGCAGGACATATAGAGGCAGTTGCTAGCAGGTATCTCGGCATGACAAAGACGAGCTTTCACTGAGGAAGCAGCAGTCAGTTTACTGCAAGTATCCATGTTAGTTAAGAGAAGGAAAACTGCTCACCACGTACTGTAGAAGTTTGAAGAACCCAAAATCAGGATGAGCTCAGCAGTAATACACAACGTAACACTTGATTGGACATGCATAACACCAGGCAATACTGAGTTACTTCCATTTTTACTCCACTGGACTAAGACTCTGAAGAGTTGGCTAACCTTCCAGGCTGTCTACCACAGCAACTGCTTTTGTTTGATGATCTGTTTGATTAATCTACCTGGTTCAAATAAAAATTATCCAAAGGGAACAACTGGACTAACATACCATTATCCTTTACTCAGACGAAGAGTCTGCTTGAACTAAGACTGAACTTGAACTAATGTTATCATCACTGTTTATTAATTAAATAGGTTACGCCTATTAGTTAAAAGGTTACATCATCAGCTTGTGGATTAAGGTGATGAATCTTCTAACAGTACTGTGTGCACTTGTGACCCTGGTGGATCTAGAGAGGAGAAAAAAAACCAAGAAAAATCAAAAACATTCTTGGCAAGACACTCACCTGTCATGCAGAAACAGGAAAAAAAGAAGACAGAAAGGAAGTACAAGTGAGTCTTACCAAGATTTCAAACACTAGAGGCAATAAAACCGTACCACACCTTTGGCACATGAGAATTCTGTAGTACGTAGGTCACTACATAGTAGCATAAAACTCAGTGCTTGAACTATGAAAAAAAAAAAAGTTTACAGAACAAGATCCTAACTCTCTTTCCTCAAACCACATACCTCATGCTTAAGGGAGCTGGCCATATAGTTAATCTGCTCCCAAGACTTGTGTAAGCAGCTCGGTACATTCCCATTTTCTAAATGGTGAAGGATATCACATGCTAACTCACTCCCTTACAGAAGGAATAGGCAGACCCTATTTGGCCTTAGGTCCTCAATTACCAGGACAGCTCCTTCCCAGGCTGCTACTTTCATGTCATTTCCCCCCAGTCTGCTCTCCCTCAAAAGGAATCACTTTAATACCATGCATCCTACACAGCAGAATAAGACAAGTGGATTTAACTTCTCATGGTTTTCCTCCCCCCTCTACTTCACGTGCATTTGTACTCAATCTGCACATTTTTGTTGTTAGTTCAATAAGCAGGACCTTTAGCTGAAGGTCAAAAGAAAAAAAAGTGTTTGAAGTTATAAATAAAAAGCACTGCACAATTCCCAAGTATGCCGACACATCCATCCTCAATATAAACAACTGAAACAACATAGTCTATAGTGTTTTTGCAAGGAGTACCACCTCTGATGGAAGTAAAACTTAACAGGCATTGATCATAATACACCTAGGATCACCAAATCGAACTCTGCATATGTTTCTGTGCATTAGGAATGAATGAGCTCTCAGGAGTACTCAAAAGATTGGTATTTCTACTCCTAGTTCAAAGGTCACTGTACAAACAGTACAGCAGTATAGCTATCTTAGATGTTCTCAACACACCCATTTTTGTTTTTTTCTGAGTTTATATCAAAATGAACATGCATTTATTATTATATGCAAAAGACAAAGTACCCAAACATGAACATATCCTTTGAACACAGCTCAGATTCCCTATTTCCCATAATGCCTTACAAACACATCTATCCGTATCTGCTTTTACATAAGCAGATGCAAAAGCATAAGTACTTCTCATGCTTACAGATAAGAAAATTTGATTTTTTCCTCTGCAAAAAGAATTCACCTCTGCAAAATGCCAGCCATAACAACACATCTCCTCCAGCAAGCTATGCCCAACAAGTATCGCATTTCCCTGTTCCACGGTTAACATGCACCTACTCTCACACTCCACAGCAGAATGTAAACACAAGCAGAACAGAAAAACAGCACTAAATAACACTGTGGGAAGTATAGCACAGTAGGACTCAACATTGAAATTATAAACTCTAGCAAGCCTTCTAACACAGAAGGAACCTACATAAGATCAACTTTAAGATGCGCAGTGGCTCTTCAATCTATCCCTGCACAGATCAGTATGCTTCTTTCCATCAGTACCACTGTCCCTTTTGACAAGTTTTTCTGTATCAGAATGACTCAGCTGGCAGAGGTTACTTTGATCAAGACCTGAGCTACACCATGTCCTTATTAATTGTAATCACAGCAAAGGCACTGCCACCTTCTTCCACAAATCTGTATCTACCAGGAGAAAGAGAAGTAGCCAAGAACAGACAAGACAAAGATAGTACTAATGAAGTTCTCAGCAAACAAGGATTCTTCCCAAAAAAATATTTTCTCTTTAATATACTTTGATTTCACAGTCACTGACCAGTAAACTTATTCCCCTCAACCTAACACAAATCACAACAGACAACTAATTTTAGCAGAGAATATACCCACAAGAAATACAAAGGCAAAAGTAATATACGCCTCATGATTACAACACTCCGTGATTCTCCACAGCATTGGAATAGCACTTTCAAAACAAAAAAAAAACCCACTGTACTTGCTTAATTTACTTGCCTAAGCTTTTTAGTGAAGCAACTTTCTCAAGCAGCAGTTCAAATGTTCATACTGTTACTGAAGCACAAGTCTAGAAGCATGACAGAGATCCGTTTGGTACAACTCTACAACTCCTGCCAGCTTAGCTGGGTAAGCAGTCAAGCTAAAGTTTGCAACCTACTACTCTCAGATGAAACACAGAGCTCAAAAGGATTTAAATGTAAATGATTTTCAGAAACACAATTGTATCTCTGAGATAGGAGGACCGCAAGCCTGATTGTGCTCCTGTACTGGGATAATTATAGATTATGAAACAGTGCAAAGTAGGGCTCCTACAATGCAAAATTTAAGTCCTTGTGTATCATGGGCTCTTTAAAATATTTCCACTGCATCCATTATCACCCTATGCATCTGTCCTAAGCAGAAAGATCTGCATTACACTTGAACAGTATTAGAGTTGACTGAGGTTCTTAACAAATGAAACAAGTCTGCTTTTTGCTTTCCCACACCTTTCTAGTCTCTAGTGCTTTTTAAAACTGAAAAGTTGCAACCAGATCTGCTTTCAGATTCTGGATCACCTTTCTCACATCAGAAATGAAATTTGCTTTTGAGAAAACTATACACTGTAGAATGCAGAGCAAACTTTTGATTACTTTTTGATATCTAATGAAAACAGACTGACTCCTGTCAGAGCTCTTCTGCATCCTTGCTCCCCTTGTCACCCCAGTGACTCTAGTTCCAGATTTTTCCATTATTTACTTCAAAAAAAGCATAGCTTCGAAAGGTAACTTTGAAAATATGTCATAATAAGAATCTACAGTAATGGCATAAGGAATGTTTTGTGCACATCTGCCAACAGCAGCACATTTAAGCATATGAATGCAAAGTAGTCATAAATATTCTGAACAAAGTATCAACTACTACTATCTCCCTAAAAACAGGAATTCTGAATTTCCATCATTTTTGTTTCAACCACTGCTGAACAATTTTCTTATTTATACTTGTTGTACTGTGTCTTGCACTATCCCTGTTCTGTAATGGTTTTACCCTTGTTGTATCCCTCTTTTCTCCCTATGGTTTGTCCCAGGTTGTGTCCCTCCTCCCCTAGGTCAGTTCTCCCCAGTCTCCTCCCTGGACCCCTGTCTGTCACTCAGCCTGCCTTCCCCTCTGTCCAGAACCTTCCACCAGGGGTGCCGAGTGATTAGCAGAGGCCAGGGTCCTCCCCCCGAACGTTGCCCAATTTGTAGCCCCCTGTGCCTGTCTCCCCAGTTTCCACACCCCCAAGTTCCCCCATTGGTTGGTGGCTGCATCCCTCCCTTGTTTACACCCCGCTTTAAAAACTGTTACAATGGCTCAGTCCGCGGGCTCTGCAGCTGGTGTCCCTAAGGTGAGGGCCACCTTGGAGTCTCTCAATAAACCTTGGATTGTATCCCTCCACCGAGTCCGCTCCTTCTTCCTCTACCTTTGTCTGCCAGCTGCTCCTCCGCATTAGGGCTAACAGCCCGAGCCGCCCAGGGCACGGGACAGTGTCCCCTGCCGTGGGACAGCCGTGTCGGAGCTGGCCGGGACCGGGTGGTCACCAAGACAACACTTTATATTCCAGTTCTATTACAAAGGTAAATAGACTGCTTATAATCCTTTAGGAAGGACTTGAAGCCGTCAGCTGAGCTATTTTGTACTACATAGCAATTATTTAGACTTTCCTAGATGAAAGTCACTACATAATAATTATTAAGACTTTCTTAGATAAAAGGCCAAATTATTCCTCATTTTAAAGAATAATTTCTGGCATACCATAAGGAAGACGAGAGTTTAGAATTGTCAAGAATCCTGAGGAAATCTAACTATTCTGTCTGGCTTTACCTTTTGAAGGCAGCCAAGAACTTCTTTTTGTTTGATCTACTGATCTTGATCCAAAATTCATCAAACCATAGAACTAAGATTGCTACAACAGATGGTAGTCTTTAAGAAAAACGCCAGAATTTTCTTTTATGAAAAATGATTGCTAACTTGGATTTAAAGCAATAAATAGAAAATGAAACTGCAATATGCTAATATTTCAATAGAAGTCATTACATTATCAAATACAAGTCAGGGTATCCCTTGCAAAGCACAAGCAACATTAATAGGCACACAACACAGAAACACTGCAAATTTTTTAATTTTTCTCTCCCTTTATTATGTCCTCTTCTACAAATACTTCTTATTCACAACTAATTTTCTTTCATTAAAGCCAACACTGTAAAGAATACAGACTCTTCTGAGGTGATCTTAGAAGGCAAGTAAATTTGTAACAGTTATCTGTGAAATAGCACAGCATTTCAACAGTAATTTGCAGGCCTGTCAGCTTAACAGTCATCATCTCGTCTTTTATACAGCAACTCTAACTTATTGGCAATTAAATTCCCTGCATAAAATTCCATAGAAGTTTTAACACCTGAGAGATTTAGATCTCAAGAACAAAGGAACATCAATGGAATTGAATGAAACTCTTAGAATTGTGATTTGCATAGGCTTACACTTGTAATATACGCAACTGCTAAGTCTCCCTGAATTAACATTTCAAAAACACAAGTTGTAGTAAATATAGTAAGGATTATCCTCCTAGCAGTTGTTTTTTAACAAGAAAGACCGAAACTACTAGCAACAGATGTCACTTTAAAAAGCCTCTTCTAATAAGAAAATAAGATTTTAAACAAGACCTACCTGAAACTTTCAAGATTAGCTTTTGTGGTGGTTTTGTTCTGTTTTGTTTTTTTCTTTCGCCACATCAACTGCTTCCCAGACAAAGTACTGGAGCAGAAATGGTAGAAGTAACCTACATACAACCTACTTCAGATTACAGACTTCAACAGCATCTGCATTAGCACCCACAACCTTCATAAAGAAACTGAACCAGATCTGAAAGCAACACCAACCTATCTGATACAGTTTTCAACTTTTAATTACAAATAACTTTAGAATTAACTTCCAGGAACTGCCACTTGAGATGCTCAGAGTAACATCACAAAACCACAGAAGTTGGAAGAGATACACACACACCTCTTCAGGGTTTGAAGAACCTAGGAAGTAGACTAAAGTGTACCATTTTCCTGACAAAATACTATGCTGCTTTGGCAAGAAGTTGATACAATCCCATGGTATTCTGAAGGCAGGTGCAAACAAAACATGCTTTACAGCCAGAGCAAAATGAATGAGGTTACCAGCACCAAGCCCAAACTGATCTTTTTCAAATGCAGCACTGTCAGAGACAGCAAGCACAACATGCACTTATCCATTAGTTAGGTCTTTTATGTGAGCTTGAAGAGCAGCTTATTTCAGCGAGTTTAAAAAAAAAAAAATATCTATATTTTAGACAGCAAAATGCATAAAAACCTTACTTCAAGTGACCTTTATAGCTTAGATACAGAAGAATTAGCCCGGTTCTGATTTGTCTTTGAACATTTTATGCTACATGTGGAAAAACTAAAGCACTTCATAGCTGTTTCATAGCACTGAATAAGAAATCATTTGAACACTATGCACAGTGTGACAAGTCTCTTCTGAAATACTCTGCTCACCCCTTCTCGTTTACTCCACCTGGCCTAAATTCAACTCCAACACCTGGTTTTAAGCCTCCCTCTCATTAGACACACCTCCTCTGTTCTTAGACTGACAAATATTTAAGTGTTGATATTGAGTGTATTTCGTGATAGTATTTTTCAATGCCACAATCATACTATCACCTTACTTTGATTGCATTTAATTTTAGGCAATTAACTATTAAGAAAACCAACATTAAGTTCACTGTGCATCACTCCCTGCAAATTTAAAATAAGAAGCCACCAAATATACAAATAACTGTCTTTATTGCTTTATCACAGTAAGCATGATAATTAGAGAGATGCAAATACTGCAACTCTGCTGAACCCTAGAAGATTTTATGACATGGATTGGAGTTGAAAATAGCTGATTTTTTTCCCACAATTAAATCCCTCTCACCCGACAGAATCTTACCTACAACCACTAAAAGACCAAAAAATCTCAATATCCAATCACCTAAATGAAAACGGAGTTTTTGAGATATACTATTATTTTTGAATAAAAAGTATGAATCATTTCTGCTTCTATAAAAAAAACAGACAATACACCCATATAAGTGTAAGAGTCAAAAGACTCACTTGGATGATGTTTAAACTTAGGAAGCATATAATAGAAGACAGGGTTCTCCCCCTTTTCAGTAAAAATCAGTCTTTATTAGCCTGTCTTGTCTGTTCTACAGACCCACCGTATTTTTGCTCCATATGCTGATTTCAGAAGAATTTAGTAAGCACGTGCTGAACATATGGGCAAGGTAACTCCCTGCTCATTCCCACATTACTTAAAAGAAGTGGCCTGCTCCTCTTCCTATCAAAGGAGCTAGCCACAAAACCTGCTGTTTGCTTCTGCCAAAGGACAATATTCCCGGCTCCCATTTGTTATGCTGCAGCAAAGCCTGGGGCTGTGAGGAAATAGCACAGATGAAATAGGAGTGCCATTGCCAGAACAATTCTTCAGGAAATCCACTTTTGAGAGTTCCACTGAAAAGAGCAAGTAAGAGCAGGCCAAGAACTGGTTTACCTGAACTACCAAGCAACACTGGGCTACCAGAGCACCGACTAGGCAGCTTAACCTAAGCAAGGTCCTCTAAGAAGAGCACAATTTTTCCTAACAGTTCCAGCTGGGTTAACTTTTTAAGAGCAATATACTCAACACAGTCATCCCACAAGCTCTATAGGAATGTTTACACATTCAAAACCAAATTTTCTTTCAATACAAAAAAAAATCCACTCTGAACTTTAAGAACTGTTGCTATCTGCATTGCTGAAACACTCAACTTTTATCAAACAGCATGACAAGCCAGTTTTAACTCAACCACTGAATTTGGCAGTTTATCCCAGTAGGCTGACAGATCTTCTCCACATAAAATCACATTTCAAGACTAAAAGAAGAATATAATACATGCTAGTACAAGAATACAGCTTACCTGTACATAAGAAAATGTAGGCATGTCTCTTACAGTTATGGCCAGAAGCTAACCAGAGTATGAGCAGTCCCAACAGCCACACCATACTGTGTCTAATTATAGCCCACCTGTGTACGTTCACAGCCAGCTCAAAAAACAAGACTGAACAATACTTAAAAGCCACGTGGACCATTGCAATGAAACCACTGCAAATCCCTAAGTCCTTGCTGCTACTGTCCTTCCTCAAAACCAAACGTTTTACATGCCCCCTCGCCTTCAAACAGCACAAAACAGAATTAAAAATTATTCTGCTACCCTAATGTAATAAACAAAGTTCAAAAGGGAATAGAAAAAAAGCCAGCCCACACTGCTGCCACCCTGGGACATCTAGCAGATCTCAAGATAACAGTCAGATCATTCCTTACAAGGCACTGTATACATGTCCACAAATGAGTACATAAATCCTCTACTCTCTATAAAAAAAAATGTACACACTTGCATACACCCCATATATCATCCTCAATCATTTCAAAAAAAGTGCAAGTTGCCAAGAACCTCCTAAGGCTATTATATCCCAAAACCAGATTTTTGCATAATTTCTTACCAGAAGCAATGAAAAATTAAGACAGCAATGGAATGATTTTTCTTTCTGATGTTAGAATCTCCACTGTCCATTTCAAAACAGCCAAGAACTGAATTAGCATGAATCACCACCCTTAGGTGGTATGTTTCCATTTGTGTATTCTTCATTAATAGAAAATGGTAGTTTTTAAATCCATTCCAAGAAGTTACTTCCACATGTTAAAGAAGTTCCCATTTAATTCAGTATTAAAAAAAAAAGAATGCTCTGAAATTCAGACTAAAGCACAGCAGTATTTAATGTATAAACATTATTATCAACTAAATTTAGAAGGAAGCATTTATTAGAAAACAATACTCAATAATTCAAGCATTCACAACACAAAGTCTGTCATGGTGTATAACACTATCTCAACCTAGGATCATTTTCAAGCCTCAGCACACCTGAATGAAAACAACCTGCTGTATTACTAAACAACTACAGTCAAATCTTAGCCCTGCACAAATCCCAGGTATCTAATTGTGCACTCTTACTCCTGTGAGATTAACATAAAGCCTTACCGCGTCAATTCTCTATTAACCATACTCCTGATAAATTGAACAAATCCCATAGAACTGCTTCGGGAAGAAAACTTGCTAGAAAACAAGGTATCAACAGATTACAGCAGGGAATGCTGGGATTTAAGTTTATCCTCGAATGTCTTGCAAGCTTATTACACCAGCTTGCAAAGCACATACATAAGGAAAGACAATTTCTCTGTGCACCATCGTCTAAAGAGAGATTACACTAAGGTGGAACCCAGAACTGTTCAGTAAGGGATGTCTGGGAATGCAAAGGCGTATCAACAGTTGTTACATCCAGTTGCAGAAACTGCTCTTACCCTTCACCTAATACTTACTGTTGGCTCCCACATCCTCAGCTACTCCAGAACCTCTCATTCTCAGGTATGTGAATCCCAGTATCAGAAAGAACAAGCATGCAGCAGTTAAGAGGAACATGGACAGGTAATGTGCACTGAAGCCTCCAGTGGTGGATACCTCCTCTCTTTTGAACTGTTGGAGAAGCTCCTCCTCGGGCTCAGAGAGATTCTTCTTGTAGGTGTTTTTCAGGTAGGTATGATTTGAACCCGTATGATTGGAGTGGTTGAGTCTAAGGGAGGAGGTGGTTCCACCCGGGGGAAGGCTATTAGTAGATGAATAGATCCTGGATTCAACATTACAGCTACCAGGAGCACCGCTGAGAACATGATTATTGGTCGCTTTCCTAATGGTGCCTGGAGGGTCAGTGATTTTGCCGCTGTCCACGTCCGTGAGTGGTGGTGGCAACAATAATACTGATGGGGATTTCTTGGATAGGCCAATGCGGTATCTGGGGCTGGGAGGAGTAGAGTCCAGATTTTCACATCCTCCTCCTCTTCCCCCCCCCACCACCACCGCCGCCGCCGCCTCCTCCTCCTCCTCCTCCTGATTTCTGCCCCTGTCTAGACTGCCGGCAGCAGCCGCCCCCGCCGCCCTGTCATTCGTTACGAGCACACCAGCACCGCAGCCTCCGCCAGCCCTTTCTTGGCCCGTCTCCATCACGCCAGCGCCGGCTGCAGCGCATTTGCTTGTTATGAATGGAACAGGCGACTTGCTGAGGCTCCGTCTGGGCCGGCGAACTGCAGACTCCTCCTGCTGTTTGGCCCTCGCCCCCGCCGCCTCCTCCGAGTCCGAGTCTGAGTACTTGTCCCTGCTGCCTCCGTAGGAGAGAAGCCGGTTCCCGTTCACGGTCCGGTTCTTCCACCGCTGCTGCTCGCTCTCCTTCTCCTCCTCCTCTTCGTCGTCCTCCTCCTCGCCGTCCCCGAGCTCTCTCACACCCTGAGTCGCCGCCGGTCTCCTGGCCGCCGCCCCCCACCAGGCGTTGGGCTTCCGCCGGGCCGCCTCCTCCAGGGGGGAGCTGCTGCTCACGCCGCAGGCGCCGTGGGGGGCGGCGGGCCTGAGGCCGCGGAAGAGGGGCGCAGCGCGCTCCCTCCTGCTGCCTGCCTGGCTCCGGGGGCTGCTCTCCACGTCCGACTCATCTGAGCTGAAGCCCAGCAGCACTTTGCCGCCTCCGGCGGGGGGTGCGGCGCGGCCCCGGCCGCCTCCGGCGGCAGCCCCAGGCAGGAAGGGGTGCTCGGCGCCGGCCAGCCGCGCTCCCGGGGCCGACCGCCCGGGGCCGAGGCCGCCGCCTCCGCNGCTGGTGCCGCTCCCGCCGCCCCGGCGAGAGATGGGGCCGAGGATCGCCCCGTCCGCCCCCGGGCTCGCAGAGGAGGTCCCGGGCGGGAGTCGCGCCGTGGCGGGCGGCGGATGGGAGCAGGGAGGCCACCGCCGAACGGGCGGCCCCCCGCACAGCGCGGGTGGCCTGTGGGAGGCGCTCTCGGCGGCGGCGGGGAAGTGGCGGGGCGGGGGGTGCCGGGTCCGGGAGTGGTGGGAGACAGCGGCGGCTTTCGGAGCTGGAGCAGCCGCGCTGGTCGAAACGCGCTGTATCGGGCATGCTTGTGAACGGATAAAACCGCGGCTGCCGCGGAGTGTCGGAGGGCTCGGGAATGCGCTGCAGTGAGCCGCGTCAGACCGAACCTGAACCTCCACTAACGCCGTTCCCGGGTGCCAAATTTAGCCTAAAGGTGGCTGGAGAAATGGGAAGAGGCTGCGTGCGCCTTTTGGCGGGGCCTTCCCGAGGTGGCAGGCAGCGGGTCCTTTCCACCAGCGTGCCTGGTGGGAGCAAACCTTTCCTTATTGCAACTCCAGCATCAGGACATCTCGGTTGTGAGGAGATACACAACCTCTCATACATACGGAAGGACGTAGTCTTAAGCTGGGCTATGGGAGGTTTAGGTGGCACATTAGGAAGAATTTCTTCACAGAAGATTGTAATGGACTGCCCATGGATGTGGCGGAGTCACGCCTGAATACATTTAAACAAAGTGCCACATCCAGTCTTAGTGCTGTGTTCTAGTTGTCGTGGTGTTATTCAGACATAGGTTGGACTTGATGGTCTGAGATCTTTTCCAGCTTAATAAATTCTGTGTGATTTTGCATGTGATTAATTTTGGAATTATTTGGATGTATTTTGCTTCTTTCTTTTGGAAAATATAGTTCTTCATGTGTATTGCAGTTGAAATTGTCAAACTGTATGCAGAAACATGTACTTATCAAATGGTTGTGCCAATATAAAGAGGTGTTGTCCTGGCATATCTCAGAGCATGTAGTGTGTGCTGACCCTTCTCGACAGGCCCTTTGGCCACAGAACCTCATATGGAGGCTCCAGAATCTCCTGGCCTACATGTCTCTACCTATCCACCCTGAATGACAAAACCTGGGGCTCAGTTTCTGCATACCATGTCAAAAACACAGGTGAGCTCCAATTTTGACCTAGCTCTGACTGGCCTTCCACCACCATTGGCAAAAGTGGTCCAGGAACAAGATCCAGCTGCATGAACAACTGTGTGTTCTCCCTCGCAGTCTGCTGCAGTGAGGATATTGTGGATGTGCCCTGCTAATGTCAAAACTGAAGTTGCTATTTTTTTTATTGAGGAACATTTGCAGAAAAGGAGTTGAGGTAGCTGTAAGGCAGCTATGTGGGAAGATCAAGCCAAGTCTGCTGAGCCAGAGGAGTGGCCAAGGGTCTTTATGACTGCTGTGCTTTGTGAGGCACCACTGTGTGCAGCCTCTTGTTTCCCTGGCAGGAGCTGTTTCACATACAGCAGTATAGTGCATTGGAAGAGTGCACAGAACTCCAGCTGTAAGGGTGATTATGCTCAACATGACCTCCATCACACATTAAACCAGTAGTGTAAATGTACCTGTTCTGTCCTATTTCCCAATCTCTACTAGTCAACTGATATCACAAATGCCATGAGAAATGCTTCTGACGTTCCATTCCTTCTCATCAGAGAGAAGCAACCCACACTTTCCACCAGCGAGTTGGGATACGTGTTTGCACATGCCCTGCCACATTCAGTGCCTGTCTGCAGCTGCCTGTGACGCTGGCCAAACTAACAGCAGTCAGGCTCAGCCCAGGTACCATTCTGGAAAGCACCAGCTGGGACACCTTCCTTCTTCTAGCAGAAGGTATGCTGTCCTGCAAGAAAGTGAGGATCCTGTCACCCTACCAGTGCAATTCATATCTTCTCTCTCTTTGTTACAAGAAGGGCATGAGTTGTTTTATAAACTGTTTACTTAGCAGCAGGAGTACAGTAAATACTGTAAATGGTTAACAATCGAATAGTCACCTGCAAAACTTGAATAATCTCCTCAAAAACCGAATAGAATTTTAATAATAATAACATGGAACAGCTGACTGAGAAGTCTACATATTCCAAGTCATGATATAAAATCTGTGTCCCGAAATATTTTGAAATGTTTAAAAAATATGTCTTCTGGTTGTATTGAAGTTGGGATACTTCCACTACCAATCCACAATCACATTTCTTTCACAGAATACATTAGTATCAATCCCTTATTTTTATCACTACCTCCACATAGTCAACTTTTAAGTCAATACTGAAAGTGGTTACTTTTCTAAAGATAAATTTTGACTTAAGGGAGTGTGGAGACTGTTATTCATCAGGAAAAAAATGGTAGTTGTTTTTTGGATAGGATGTTTTGGGTTATATTTTCCCTCTCATCCTTAAAGGACTGGTGTTCTGAAGAAACTGCCAGTTCTTCCATTGGGTGAAAAGCTGTTGTGGAAGTTAGCAACAATACTAACTGCATTAGACGGGTACTTGAAGTTGTATCTTAACACCTCTCTTATTTTTCTTTCCTGATTCCAGATTTGTGTGATATTTATGCTTTTTTAAAGTTCTTAGAATGTGTGAATGACAGCTGCCTTTCAAATGTTAGCAAGTCTCTCACTGCAACTTCCTCTTCAATTAATGCAGCCCACTCCCTATACAAATCACTGCTGCATACCTGAAGCATGTAGAAATCATGAGTCACATCTAAACAAAATATTATCCTCTTGTAAAACTCCCAATATTGTAAATGCTTGTGTATTTCTATTTACCTTTTGATTTTTGAGCCTTAAGGTACACTGAGATCACATTCTCTTAGGAATGCAATGGTAATGAATGTGAATGTTAGTGAAAAGTAAGAATGTGCCTTTCCTGTCTTTTTTAATAAAAGTAGAGATAGTCATACAATGACGGACCTCCAGGAACTGGTGGAGTTACTCTTATGGCAGTATGCCATAAGAAATCACTCTAAAAACAAACTGTACTAACCTATTTTTAAACCTATTTACTCTTGTTTATCCAGTTGTTTCAAATGCTACATGAAGAACATGAAATAACCTTTTGCTTTTAAAATTCAACAGGCTTTTTTTCTGAGAAAACAGATCTTAAATATTACTGTTGCTGCCATATTTCTGAGTGAACAGACTCACTTGCCTTCTTTTCATTTCTTGTTTCTCCTCCTTAAACTCCCATGTGAATTTTTTTATGAGAGCAAATCCATCTTTGTTAAAGTTAACAGTGGTGTTATGGTGCTAGTATGTACTATTTGTTTATGTACTGACCATGCCATTCAGCATGTGAGCCTATGTATACATTTTTCTTTCCTGTGGGCATCCTATTAATGTTTAAAAGGCTTATGCTGTCTCTTGCCTTTGCATTGCTGCTTTTTGTGGCTAAGGTGTGGGCACATGCAAAGTATCTCTTGCCCACACTTCCCACATGGAAGTGCTGGACCACTCACATAGTGCAACTGCACGAGCACTGTGCTGGATTCCCCACCTCCTGCAAAGAGGCCATGTCCTGCCAGATTACAGATCCTTCCTAAGTGATCCACACTAGCTCCACTCCCACAAAGTTTGTGATGACCTGCTGTGATTGTGCAGTTCTTGTTGCTAAAGCGAACCATCCTAGTTCATGACTCTGAGATTTCAAAAAGGCAACAGAATCCCCTCCTGCAGTTAATATGTCAATGTTTATGTAACTGTGAAAAACACCATCCACTTGTTTTAAAATTTTAGAATTTTAATAATAATAAAAATAGTAATGAAAGTAGTAATAAATAATAAGGAAAATTAGGACAATAAGAGACAATAAAACAGAGAATTACAGACATCTGGGTGTCTGGCATTCACCACCAGGCACACTTTGCTAACAAAGGATTACCCCTTAAAAGCAATAGCCTGTTGCATATTCATATATCTCATACACAATTCAAACATTCTTTTCAAACTAGGGTTTTTCTGCTTAATTTCTGCTTTCCCCCTCATCTTGTAAATCAACCTTCTTGGTTCCTCAAAGTCTGAGCTTTCCCGATCTCTATCCAGATAGGAGAGTGAGAAGAATTTCTTGATTGTCTTTTCCATTCCTTGAGCTAGTTACAAAAATTCTTACATCACATAGTTTCTATTTTAATATTATGCTATAGCCTAAAAACAATATTTACCACGCTAGTTTAAAAAGAATAATACAGCACTATTTAAAAGAGATTAATACAGCATAATTTTCCAACATAACACATCTAGTATTCGCAAATTTTAATATTTGCGAAGAGCCAATCATAAAATATGCATTTTTCACAATAACTTAAACTGATTCATAGCATATCCTCAATTGAGTGGTCATCCCTGATCAGGTCATATAATTTCTGCTCACTTTATGATGTCTGTATTCCTGGGCACTGGCCATTTTAATGAAACTGTTGGAGGCATTACTGCTGACTCTGTGCATTGAAAAAAATAATCCACAAAGCAGAACTCTAAATCCTAAAGACTGGCTTGAAAAACTGTATTTATTTTTGAAAGGATAGTTTATTTACATATGAGCTTTTCACTTAAATTCACTTTCTGTATTCAACTCTTTTCTCAGGGACCAGAATAGCTAGGTATATTTATTTTAAAACCTGAACCTGAGCCGTTCAATTCCCCTGGAACTGAGCTTAAAGAAG
This sequence comes from Irena cyanogastra, assembly GCA_013397155.1. Lineage (NCBI taxonomy): Eukaryota > Metazoa > Chordata > Aves > Passeriformes > Irenidae > Irena > Irena cyanogastra. Next base: position 31,808 of record VWZV01000545.1, read on the forward strand.
AATGTCAGCTATCAGAAAACAAGAAATTTTATGACAAATTGTGACAAAGAAATAATATAATTTAAGAAAATGCCAACAAGAGAGACAAGGGCTTTAGGACTAAAACAAAGAAGTAATAGTGACTAAAAGCTGATGTTTATTATGACAGTCAATTTTTGCCTTCCAGCCTCTTCTTGTCAGAAAGCAAAAATGTAGTAAAAGAGGGGCAGATGGATGAAATCATGAAAGCAGATGAATGGTGGAAGGGATCATCCTGAAGCTATTTGGAGACAATGGAAAAATCTCAGTAGTAGGACAGTATCAAAATGCTCACCCACCTGTTGGTCCCTAAAACCTTCTTGCCCTGCTGTTTTATGTCTCAAAGTAATTGTTGCTAAAGACTACTGCATGTTGTATTCAACACTTCTAGGAAGGTGGCAAATCAGTTCTGTTTTGTTCTCTAAAGCATTGTACAGTTACATCCAGAGCTTTTTGTTTATATTTGAAAAGGAAAAAGTGAAGCTGAGCTTGGTAGTCAGGCAGAGTACTTTATTAATGGTTCACTACTCAACATACAGAAACTCTGGCTGGGTAAAGCACATACTTGCCATGTGGAATTGGCAGAAGTACTTCTGCCAGTAATGACCTCCCAGCACAGTTGTGGCCAAAAGTTGTGGCAATACACTACTCTGGCTTTTGAGCATCTACTTTGCAATGATTAGGTGTCCCTTGCAGTATTTCCAAGATCTAAGAAACGATAAAAATTAGAGTTGCATGCTTAACCACAGAAGAATACTGGGAAGGGATCCTGCCTTTCTGAAATCAACAGAACCCTGAAAACCTGGAGATGCCTGATTTCCTACATTCTTGTACCTTTCTCACATAAGGAGATACCTGTTAACACCATACAGGATGTAGACATGTAACAACACCTGATGAGATTTTTTTTGCAGTGACCTAAACAACCTTTAACATTGCTGTAAGCGTGGCACTGTAGCCTGAAACCTTAGATAGTGTTTGGCAGCAAAGTGATGAGCAGGATAGATGGAGCCATAAAGAGGTCACTGTTTATAATTACATCCTTGATTTTGATCCAAGGCTAACTAATGTCTTAAAAACTTAGGATTATATGTTTCATTTAATAATGCTTAAAAGAAGAGCCATCATGCTCAGAAAGAAAAAATGAAGTTTATGTTTTACATTTTTGTACAATGGTAATTGTGTAATGCATTTTCCTGTGCCACAAAACTCTAATTTCAGTGTGTTCAATAACTAAGCAGAATATAAAGTCATAGAGTTGACAAAAATAACCAAATCCAACAAGTCAGAGCAGGGCCACCATTCTGTTTTCTGTCTGTGTCATTAGACTGCTGCAAAGCACTAAATTCAGGGTGGTCCAAACAATTACTGATTGGTATTGTCTACGCATCTTTAGCACTTGGAGATCTGACCCATTTGCCTCACTCTTTTGTACCTGGCTCTTCGAGAGAAGATATTCCCTTCCCCTTGAATACCCACTTGCCTCCATTACCTCTGAGCTGAAGTGCAGGCAAGGTAGATAAGCAGGAAGCCAGTAACCTTTAAAAAATTCTCTGTTCTAGAGAAAGCACTTGTATATTTCAGCAGTGCAGAGTGCCACAAATCTCTCCGTCTCTCCTACTCTCAGCTTCTTATTGAGTCAATCCTTTTGTTGTTAGCGAGCAGTGGTGTCATCCTGGCACATTTTAAAGATTTCCTTAGGCTATGTTATTTCCACTATTGATGACTCCACTCACATAGAAAATATCTCACAAAGAGGAAGGAAGAACTTCCATAAGAACTACTCACAGGCAATGGGAAAAAAGTACCACTAGCCCTCAGACTACCATTTCCTTCTCAAAGTATGTGCTGCATTTCTAGAACTTCGTTTTCTCCTGTAAAAATCAAGTACATTTAGGGAATATTAACAACAACCAATTTTTGGCCTACACAAACTTCTCCATCTAAAAGCAGCTTGATCCTGTCTGAACCGAATCTACTGTGTCACACATCATGGGAGTCTCTAGCACATCCCACACTCTCTGGTTTTCTTAACACATGTGAATGTTATCATTGCATTCAGTTTCCTTCTGTGCTTAATTCTTTATGGTCCTTACAGGCCAGAAATGTCTCTCTGCTCTTCGATGTCAGACTTCATATGAAGGCTGGATCCTTCATCTCCACAGCGTACCATGTAGGATTCTGTACAAAGGCTTAATTTCTCAGACCGGAGACACATATGACACAATTTGTTGTTGTACCTGGAAAAAAGATGGCCTTCACCTTGCTGAACTTGCATTAGAACTGCAGTCCTTTTACTGTAAACTGTTGGAACAGCCCCAATATCACTTCTGAGAAATCCTCGCAGCAGCAAAACCCTAGTCCTCTCCCTGCATAGCCAGACATGAGCAATGATTTCTGCAAGTTCTCTCCATGCCTCTATGATGAGTTGGCCTAGAGTGGAACACCTCCCTTTTCTCATGGAAAAGAAGTATAAAAAAGGAAAAAACCCAAATAGAAATGAAGCAGAGAGACACAGTAGACACAGCAGAAAGAATATCAAGAAAAAGAAAGTTAAAGGGAACTGAAGAAAGAAGAGGGAACAGTGAAAGTAGTAATACTGAACAAATTAAAAGCCAAATACTGAAATGCCTGCTTTGTACTCCAGAGACTTTGTAGGACAGTGAAGAGGTATTTTTACAAGGCAACCTAGAGGAAATGTTTGGAGGAGCTCTGTGTGCAAATGGGTAGGGCAAGGGAAGAAGTGGTTTTTTTTCATTCATGCACACTGTGTAGGGAGCAGTAGGTGGAGGAGTGCACTCTCCTCTCATCTGCACCCCGAGTTCATTGGGAGTGCAAACAGTTGTTGTCCAGATGTTTATGAAAAAGGAAAATAATATTTGCAAATCTGAAGAACTGGGGGTCCATAAAACGTAGGTGTTGTACCCTTTGATCAACAGAACAGAGGCTACTCTAGCTGACTGTTTTCTATCATCTACAGACACATGTTTTCCCTGACTAGAATTAGTCTTTGTAAAAACTTTCTGGGGGAAAAAATACAGCATGAAAAAGAGAACATTACCTAATTTAACAGCATGCTGAACAAAAAATTCTCCCTTTCAAAGTACCTGAGAGAAAGGATGAACCATATCTGTCATATGTCTGATGTATTAGTGGAGAGTTGTCATCCAATTGTGATAATTAAAAAATTAAGCATGCACGTCAGTGTTAGGGGAATAAAGGACCCAAAAGGTCTTACCTAAGGTCATAAAGAAGACTGTGGCAGAGCTGTAAACTGAGTTAATGTCATGAGGGCACCAGGCAGGGAACGAAGAGCCTTGTTCTTTGCCCTTGGTTCTGCCACTGACCTGCTGCACGGCAAATTACTTCCTCTTCAGGTGACTCAGTTTTTCCCATAGGCAAATTGAAATAATGATTCATCTTTGTAAAGTACTTCAAGAATGATGATGTAAAATGTTATAGAAAAGCAAAGTAGGAATTCCATTCCAGTGCACTCCCCAGGCTATCATTTGTCCTCTTGCTGGATTTCTTGAAGAGCTATGTCTTTGCTACTGCAAATGGTATTTTTTTAGAGATAACAAAGCTGCAAAATTATATAGCAAAAGCAAAATTAAACTCTGGATGACTTCTATTATGTGCTATAAACAAACAAAAGATGTGCTGAAAGACAGTTATCTGTGTAGCAGAGTCAGCCAAGCAAAAAATGAAATGCCAAATCAGTACTTGTAGTAGTGGCCACAGAGAGCAACAGATCATTTCCCAAGCACTGTTCTGGGAAAAAGCTGTGGGAAGCTCAGAGAGAATTATAAACAACTTACCCTGATAAGTGCACCTGCTCTTTGGGACCATGTGGAATCACCCAAGGGGTGGTTTCTTAATTAGCCACTGGTGATGGTGTTTTAATTAGAGGACCAATTAGGTCTACCTGTATCGTAACTGTGTATAAAAGCAATGGGTTTCTTAACAAAGGTGGATTTATGGATCAGCCTTCTGTGAATCATGGAGTTAATGCTAATTATTACCAGGCTGGGGGAAAAAGCAGTATGTGACTAAGGAATTTTAAAATTTATCATGCTATTAAAAAAACAAGGTAGGCATGTATTATTAGACTTTTCTATATGTCCTGAAACAGACACAGATGTAAAAAAATGAATGAAAATATGTTGCACCATAAAAGGAAGGTTATAGTTTTAAAGTCAACAACCTTATTTACAGTGAAAAGGGGAAAATATATAGCAGTTAAGGCACAACAAGAGAAGTACAAGCCTTACCTTGTGGCTGGTACCCAAGGAAACTGAATTAACCCTGCAACAAGCTTCAAGAAGTAAAATGGGAAAGACACATAAACCAAAGTTTTCAAATGAACCTTTTGTAGTATATTCTTTATTATCCAAGTGTCCAAATTGAGTTGTACATACAACCAGCTCTTAGAGAAGTTAATTATTCACAAATAAAATTAATTGGAAAACCAGCTAGAAAAATATAGGAGGGAAATTTTGCCAGCTAAGATTTTTAATAGCTATCATTATTTACTTGAATGGAAGTTTTCAATATGATGCATTTGCACATTTGCAACCTAGTGTACATCAGCCATTTGTTATAAACCATATGAAAAAGCCAGTAGCATCTTATATTGACCAAGGTGGTACCTTCAAATTAATGCTTAAATCTACATTTTGCATATGCAACTGAATGTACATAGTGTAGAAATTATGATTTGAATTTATTTATAAAATATTGTAAACCCTTTAACATTGAGAATATTGTTCAATCTCAGTAAAACCAATATCCAATGTGTCATAAAACACAATTTTGTTTATGCTTTTACCCTGGCAAGTTTTTAATGCTCCTTTATCTTCAGCTCTGGGACAACATCATGTCCACTCCTAGATATGTCTGGACCTATTTTTATCATATGAAAGGATATAAAGATATGTATGAAGCTGAACTGTTCTATGAAAACACTAATTGCTTAAATTGTTTCTGTATATTTTGCACAATGCTATGATATTTATTTCATATCACTACCTTGTAATTTTATTTTAGCTTTCTTTAATAACATTTATTTGCTTTCCATGGCTTTTTTATTAACTCTTTGGACCATTCCCTACTTAAATTATCATTTACTGAAGTCATGCTTTAGAACCTATTACTCCTTGTTACTTCCCTGAGGTAACATTTTACTATGCACAGTTCAGCAATTTTTATATTTTACATCATTCATCTTGACATTGTGTTGGCTGTACAAGTTCCCTCATTCATTCTGTGAACTGTGGAAGTCAGGACTCTTTTAAATCTATCTGCAGTTGTCATTAGGATTTTTTTAAGAACTTATGCCAGGCAAAATTTTCTAACTACATCTTGTAGATAATATATACATTTTAGCACTCTCATTATCCATCTGTTGCTCTCAGATTTCATGTTTTACTTTCAGCTTTCCCATAATCTCACATTATTTCTTCTCTTTTTGACAACTGGTAATGCCGTAGTGCTGTAACTTACATAATGAATGGTTTGTTGAGGATACACACAAATTCAGCTACTCCATCACTCCCTCCACTGAACCTCTTTCTCCTATAGTTTTCTGTATTGAATTTGTTTGTATATAGCATACCCACTATGCTTTACCTGTTTGGTACTCATTGTGGAGTACTCAGTACTACATGAACTATGCAATGCAAGAACATCCTGTGTTTACAAGAGTATTTTAATCTAATAATAAATATGCTTTGAGGTTGCTGTTCTCACTCTGTGTCAGGTGCTGCCTGTGCAGTTTGGAACTAAAAAGGCTCTTCCTTGTTCTCTTCAATCTACCACTTGTGTGAAAATATCTCTGGTGATGGCTATTGAGAAAACATTAATCTCCAGCAGTTAATATGACAAAGAGAAATCCCAGTGTTGAGCTCTCTAAGTATAGTCCATTTGTATGTCACTGTTTGCCATAGACACAATCTCAGAAGCCCTCTGGAATGCCTACTGCTTTCAATTAAAAAGCAGCAACAACCTTCTGCAGAGGTGCAGAAGTCTTGTTTTCTCAGAACTTCCTATTTTAATTAGATTATTTCTGAACATGTAATTACATAAATATGAAAGATGTTTATTGCAATTAAAAAGGCCTGTAATTGTTGTGTTTAATGCCAGACATGTCGTATGCCTTTGCTGATTGGATCTTTTCATGATTTTTGACTTTGCCAGCACCCCATCCTTCTACATCTGTTACTACAATTCTTAAGTTTCTTCCCTGAGCATTGGGGATTACAGCCCTTGGCATTCACTTCCTCAATTCCTTTACCAGCCCAGAGTGACACTTCAGCAGCAGCTGCACAGTTGTTCCAGGAAGATGGGGGACTTTAGGATGCATAATGAGACAGAAATTCTGGCCCTGTTAGGTCAATGGCAGTTTTGTCACTGCCTTTATTTAGGCTAGGATGGCATCCTGCTTGCCTGACTCATGTTCTACCAAAACTGTGAACTGAGTGTCAGGGTCTGTGCCCTGCCCATCCTTGCTCTTCTGTTTCCTTGCCTGTTCTAGCACAGGGGATGTTTGAACCTCTTTCTTTAGCACAGTTTGAAGTATTTTATAACTTCTCATACCAGCTCTGGGTAGTGTACAAAGCCAGGAGGAGAACATAGTTGAATCGCTGTGCTTTAAAAAATACATTATTTTTGGATTATTTTGTTGTCCCATGCAGTTTAATGCCAGAGAGGAACATATGGCTCAAAGTGATTCTTTTCCACTTTACAATTCGCATATTCTTTACCATATGCAGGGTATTATTTCATGCTATGGCATGTATAATCTCTCCCATGTCTATTCTTCCTTACAACAGAATGGACAATATATGTTTTATCTTTCTGCTCCTGAGGCACTGTCACTCTAATGGTCTTTTTGGACACTGACTATGTTTTCCAAGACTGTTCCTAAAAGATTTTGAGGTGCCTTTTTGTTGTTATGTGATAAATTGTAATGATATCTTTAGTTTTAACCTTGATTCTGGAAGTGCCTGAGGTTTTCTTGCTAGGCAAGTCACAGACCACTAGATCACTTATCAAAGAAGCTTGCATGAGCGCACAGTCGCAGAATTTGAGCTTTTAATCTCCAGTGTATGACAAAAGCACCAAGGGCTTTGTGGGCAGCCACATTCAGCAACAAATCATACTGCTGTCATACATTTCATTCCTTTTCAGTGAGTAATATTTACACAATCTGCCCATTATCTCCTCCAATAGATGTCAACATTAAACACACTGGAGCTGATGCTGCAGGTAAGTAAATTTGATAAAAGAGATTGCTTCGTTTGGTACAATACAAAAAAAATTGTGAAGGATTAATTGCTTTGATATGTTACTCATCTTCTCTGTAATTTCTAAGGCAGAAACTTAATTGCATCCACTTTTCTCCCCTTCCATTTTATTTTTCACTTTACTAAAATCTTGTTTCTCTCAACCAACTGAGATACTGGACCCACTGCCAAAGCTAAGGCTGCCTTTTCAGGGTAATGCTACATCCTCACTCAAACAGCTCAGGGCAAAATAACTTTGTGAGTCTGCAGTGTTATCTTCATTCACTAAAAAGCATTAAAGAAATTCCATGAAGGAGAACAATAGCAGAAAACTTGTAGAAATAGTTTTGTATATACATACTTCAATAGAAAGTTTTCATTTTCATTATTTCTGAGACTATTTTACAACTAAATGCTTCAATGAAAACTTGACTAAATTAATTTTTAAATCCAATTGCACATCTTATAAATAGGAAAGGTACAATGAATTGTGTTAATACTAATCTAAGTGTTTAGTATATTTTAATATTATGTGTTTTAAGGACATGTAATTTGCATTGCAAATATATTTTTCAATGAAAAATCCAACAATCAAGATTCAAGAAAATGGAAACAAAAATATACTTGCATGGAAATTATTTCTAGAAAAGCAATAAACAAAAGACTATTTTTCTTTCTGAAAAATTGCTTTAGTCTGATTAGTTTAGAAACAAGTATTCACATCTTCCAGTCATACACAAAATTGGTTTCAGAAATGGAGCTTGCAACCTGAAGCAAAGTTAGAAGTCCTGACACCAGGACAAAGAGAATCACCAGGTGAGAGAGCTGGGAACTGATGCCTTCAGGATAATATCGATGATTAGTTTGGGGATTAATTAACAAATAGTGTGCACTGTTCCTTTTAAAAATTAAATAATTGAGGTCTGAATTTACTACTGTCTATTAAAGTAATGTAAATTACAATAAAATTAATTTAATTAAAGCAGTGCAGTTTATTAGTGAAGTTTAAAAGGTTAGATCTGCTTTTTTAGAAGCAGGGAAATGTCACACAAGTTTTATATTAAAAAAAAACCCAACAAACCATTGAAAATTCAATTATTCGCAAACTTCAAAAAGCTCTGGGATAACATGAACAGATTCTGGGGTTTTACAAGCAAGACCAAAGATCTTATGTCAGGCACATTGAAATGAAGAACAAAATTGGTGCCAGCTGGGAAAATGAATGAAATAACTTGCCTATTGCCACTCAAGAATATGACAGAAGCATCTGTCAGAGAGACATCTCTCTCTAACTTATCTAACAATTTAATAATTTTTTTTTCTGCAAGCTTTCATTTGCTACACTTTTCAGCCTCTGTAAAGAATGGGGCAATGGCTGTAAAAATAATTGTCTTCTTCAGTACCCAGCCTGGTTCAAAGCCAGACTAACTTCATGTTCTCCAGTGGATGACCCAAGACTGTTGCAGGAAAAGAAATGAAAGAGATAATGAACTGTGTTATAAGTAATATACAACAGAAGACTTCTGCCTCTAGAGTAGTGTGTGTTGTTACAACCCTCAGTATTGCTTTGACATAGTTTTTAAAATTACAATAGAGTATGTTCTAAGATAAATAATTGGAATGCTATATTCAGAATAATTGAAGGTGGAATCTTTAATTTCCCATTTGAAATTTCAGAAACTTCAATTTATTCCAATTTCAGCAAAATTGATTTTTCTAATAAAACTAGTTCTATGGGGTTTTCTCCTGACAGCTCTTGTTTTGGCTTAAGCAGGCAGAATTTAAAAGGATTTAATTCTCAATGCATAAGCTTTGTGTCAGCAGAGACTGGCAAGAACTTTACAATTCACTTCAGTGAATAAATGCAGTGAAGGCTGAGCACTTCTGAAAATCCTGCTGCAGTTTGGCATCTTCTTGTTTATTTGAATTGTGCAGGTGTTAGTTATTATCTACCAGTGTTCACCACATAGAAACAAACCAATAAAATACATATTTGCTATTTCTGTACACCTGAGGTGAAGTGTCACAGAGGGTGTTCAGAGGGCCATGACCTTCCTGAAGAAGCATCTTGAAAAAGACACCTTGGTGGCACAGGCATGTCTGCGCTCGTGCTGAGTGATTTCAGATCTTCTGTGATCCAGGCGATGCAGAAGGAGAGACGGGGTCTTCGTGTGGGGTTCCAAGGAGAGGTTTATTGAACTGCCTCGAAGGGATCCAGCAACAAAGAGCCGCTCATGCCGGAAAAGCAGGGATTTACATATGGAATTCAAGGGGTGGAGCAGAACACCAGGGCCAGTGGGACAGGGGCACAGGGGTGGAGCGAGGGGGAAGGGCCAATGGGATACATTGAATCTGCATGTCACAGCAAGGCATGCTGGGAGAAGCCTTTTTCCTCACCCTAACAAGGGTGGTTATGGCTTGAGGGGTTTTCTCTCCAAGGGAGTGTCGCAGATTCTTTCCCTGTTCGCCCACCAGCCTCCACAGTGAGCAGCATCTATAACCTGTGGAATGAAAATTATTGCCTCAGGCAATATTTATGCCCAATACTTTTATTATTTCTGGTTTTTTTCTCCCTCTTTTTATATTATTCATAGCTGATGATCAAATGGAATCAGGCTCTGACTTCTGTATCCTTCCCTGGATATATCATCATTCAAACCATCCATTCATTAATTAATTTCAAGGCTGTCATCGGGGGGATGCTGTCAGTTGCAATGAATGTCAGAGCAGGCCACAAAATGGCAGGAACTTGAAGCCATATTTGCAACACAGTTCTGTTTTCATATATGTTTCTGTTAAACAAAGAGCCACAAAATATTTTCTTTCCTGAGTATATTCTGGTCCTTTCTCCATAATGCTCTCAACTCACTTGAATGGCAGCTATTCTTCCCTGCAATATGCCATGTAATTTAGGAGAGACAATTTAAAAAGGGATCAAGAACTATACCAAGCTTATGCCTAGATCTCCACATCACATGCAAGCAGACAGTATGAGCACAAGTTTAACAGACCTTACCCTCAGTGAATCTCATTGTGCTACAATACTACAGCAGAGAGAAACTGGAGAGAACAGGCACTGAAGTACAACAGGCCAGTTTCAGCACTAGCACAGGATTCACCTAAGCCTTGGCAGATGCTGCAGGAGCATAACTGAAACACCTACAGAGGTTTCTCTGGGCTTGGATAGTCTGTTGGTACAAACACATACCCACCAAACTATACTTCAGTCACTAGGTACCAGCTAATTTCTGCAGAAAGTAAGCTGATTGCTATTGCATTTTTTACTTGGGAGTGTTTAAATTGTACCATCACAGTTTTGGAAATTATGTTCCTGCGTTATTACTTGGCAATTAAATTGCCTTCCTTTGTTGGGTCTTTAAAAAGCCTCTTTATGCGATAAGTAACAATATAAGTCATTGCATTAAAACATTAAATATTCTTACCTATCTCGAGGTCCCGTTTTAACCTCTAAGTTTCGTTTCCGACACTGTTTTTTCCCCACTATATTTCTCTTTTGTAGTACAGTTAAAATTTCTTTTGTATTTTCAAGCTAAGAAGACTCAATCGTATCTGCAAGCGAATCTCTCGGATCAGGTGTTTAGCGGGTTGTTCGGGAGGTCCGTGACAGCCCGTGCTGCGGGACGAGGCCGCGGGGCGGGGCAGGGCAGGGGAGCCGCGCCCGGCCCGGGCCTGCAGCGGCGGCGGCGGCCGGCAGGGGGCGGCCCCGCCCCGGCAGACTCCGGTCCGCAGGGAGAGCCGCGGCCCGGCGCGAGATAGAAAAAATGTGTTGTACACAAAATAAATGAGAATGGCAGAACCTCAGAATGGTTTGGGCTGCTTGAATGATCATCTCAAGTTTCAACTCACCTATGACTAGGTTTTGCGAAGCCCCATCCATCCTGGTCTCTAACGCTTCCAGGAATGGGGTATCCACAGCTTCTCCGGGAAACCTGTGCCACTGCCTCAACATCCTCACAGTAAAGAATTGCTTTCCGATCCAAACTTATCCACTTTGAGATTGAAGCCATTCCCCTTTGTCATATCACTACAGGTCCCTGTAGAAATTCCCTCTCCAGCTCTTTGCTAGGCTCCCTCTAGGTACTGGAAGGATGCTCTAAGGTCTCTCTGGAGCCTTGACCAGGATGAACACCCCCAACTCTCTCAGCCTGTCTTCATAAGAGAGGTGCTCCAGCCACCTCACCATCTTCATGGCCCTGCTCTCGACTCCATCCAACAGGTCTACATCCTTCCTTTGCTGGGGTCCTCAGGACTGGATGCAGTGCTTCAAGTGGGGTCTCACAAGAGCAGAGTAGAAGGTGAGAATTACCTCCCTTGACCTGCTTTTCACGCTACTAAATATCCAAAAATAGCAAATAGTCACCCCTGTCTAACAAGCATCTAGAGTTGAGCCGTTTCTGTTAGAGTACATACATTGATTCCAGTTTTTGAAACCTAAGATTTTTCATCTGGGCAAGTTACTAGGGAATGCCACTCAGTAACATCTGTCTGGAAAAGAAAGACCAACTTCATGTTGCTGTCCATTCCATAGAGAATTCCAGTCCTGGCAGACAGTGCTGAGGTGACTTTATCAGTCACACTAACAGGATGAGATGGAGTGCCAGCAGCATCTAAAGCAGTAATCACAGAGAGAAAATACCCTCCAACTCCTTCCAGAACATAACAGACAGAAACTTGGGGGGTTTAAATATAGAAACATTTTTTTCTTTTTCCTTTAGAAGGGGAGATTCTGTTTAAATAGTTTTTGAATAGAAAATTCTTTCAAGCTTTACTTGTTGAAGTTTTTATATCGAACCAGTGACAGTTTCTGTGTAAATGGCAACATTTCAGTGTTTTTCAGTCTCCACTGTTCTCAAGACCTTCGGACAAAAGCCAGGTGAAAGCCTTTTCTTCCTTTAGCACGTTGCCTCATTTTCTACGTCGTTTTCTGGTGCTGGGAAGTGTCCCTGTGCCACTGTCCTGCTGATGGCTCACTTTAGGGCCTGACCTGTCCAGCTTCGCGGGTCCCCGCTGAAGTCACGGCCGCACCGCACCCCCTGCAATTTGGGTGATGCTCCCCCCATCTCTGACTCAAACCCCACGTGTGCCAGGCGATCGGCTACGCACAAACTTCATTTCTTCACGCAGACACGAGTGTCTCCAGCGACTCATTTGTGACCGTGGTGGTGCCACCTTGACGGCCGGGGTGCCNCCCGGGCGGGCGGTGCGGGAGCATGGCCCCGGCGGGGCGGCTGTGCTGTGCCGCGCTGCTCTGCGGCGCTCTCAGCCTCTGCAGCCTGCGGGCCGCGCCGCGCCAGCCCGACACCCTCTACTTGTGGATCGACGCCCAGCAAGCGCGGATGCTCATCGGTAAGCGCGGCCGCTGTGCCCGAGCCGCGGGCGGGAGCCCGGAGCCGAGTCTGGCCCGGCCCCGCGGGGCTGCCGCACATTTTGCGCCCCTTTGCCTTCCGCAGGCTTCGAGGAGGATATTCTGATCGTGTCCGAGGGGAAGATGGCCCCGTTCACCCACGACTTCAGGAAAGCCCAGCAGAGGATGCCCGCCATCCCCGTCGGCATCCACGCCATGAACTTCACTTGGCAGGCGACGGGGCGGGTAGGTGCCGAGATGGGGCCGCGGCAAGGGGCGGGGGCGGCTCTGTAAACCCGGGCAGGTTGTTCGGCCTTGGAATAGTTGAGGAAACCCTCTCCGAGGCGTGCTGGGGCAGCCCTGGGTGCGGGAGTGTGAGGCGCGGGCGGGGGGCTCGGGGAGCAGCGAGAAGCGCGTTGGGATGGCTGGGAAAGCGCCTTGGGAAGCGGCTGTGAGGTGCGTGGGAGAACCCGCAGGCTGGTGAGGCGTGAGACAGAACTCACCAGAACACCCCAGCCGCCTATACTTGCCGTAAAATTTTGTACCGGGCGGTAGTTATGTGGATTCAGCTTTCTTTCGACTTTCTTTAGCTTATGGACATACGCTACAGGCTCTTCATTGATCTCTATGTACTAAATGTGCAGGCTTAATTTGTAGTTCTACTAAATAACAGTTCTCTTCTGTAGACTTAATTTTACCAAGTTAAATTGGAAAACCACATAAATCTGCAGTCTATTGAATCTTGTCGGATTCTTTTGTTGAAATGTAGGGATCTGTGACATATTTTTGTGAAAAAACATATGTATGATTCGACACACTGAGAACATATGTTGAATTTGCATAAAGCTGGAACTTGTTAGTGTACATGATTATGGATACAGAAAAAAACATGGTGGCATAAAATCCTGGATAAAATTATTTCATTTTTACAATGCTGAACATTGACTTTATACAATAAAGAACTTGGTAGAGATGAAACAATATTTCCATTTAAATTGTGAACATTGATTGTATAATTCAGCTAATTGCAGCTTCACAAATTTGGTTGTGGTTTTGTGTGTTTGGACGTGCTCTATCTACAGGACTTGTTTGGCTTCAAGGTGTTGTCTCACACTCTTGCAATTTTTGTTGTCCTCAGAAAGCCTTTGGGTTTAGGAAGTGCTTCACCTCCTCCTCCAGAGAGGAAGGCAAATGTGGAGAGACAAAACTTACTCACAAAGGCTCAGTGACTTGCTCTAGGTCTCTGGCATTCCCATCAAGCTTTACAGAGAAAACAACTTTGTACGCCAAGGGCTGGCATTTAAATACCTAGAAATAATTAGTATCTTTTGGGAATGTTTTTTCTGCTCCATTTCTCTGCCAGCTTCAGTTGCTGTTGATGATAAAACTAGCTCTTTTTTGAATGGGTGATCAGGATGTTAGACTGAACACTGTCCTCCTGTATTTCCTTCTTGTGCTCTGCTCTCCCTCCTTTGCTGCCTACAGGTAAGTCATTAGGAAAAAGTGGTTCCAGCACTGATTTCAGTGAGAAGAGTCACAGGCTTAAAGACAGTATAGGAAAATGTTCTGCTTGATGCCACTTGCAGGATGAAATCCCTTCTGAGCAGCCCCAAAGGTGTTTAACCCATTAGTCCTCCTCCTATTTCCTGAATTACTGTAATCCTCTTAGACAAAGCATAATTAGTAAGTGAAATACCTAAATGGTTAAAAAATTCTGTGTTTCTCCAGAATTTCCAATATTTTATGAGGGGAAGAAATGAGTATGTTTTTACTTTTTTAAATTCTGTGTTTCTCCAGAATTTCCAATATTTTATGAGGGAAAGAAATGAGTACGTTTTTACTTTTTTCCAGTGTTCTGTTTTGGTTTTAAGCATACATGTTCTTAGAAGTTTCCATTAACACATCCAGGGAAGTGCTAAAAACTTGCTACCTTTATTCTGTACTTTTCTGGGAATTTCCTAAGTCAGGGAAGGGAAAATGAGAAATGGAAGAGAAGAGAAGATGAAAAGAGCAGAAGAGAAAGGAGGAAGAGACGCAAGAAAGGAAGAAGGAAAATAAATGGAAACTAGGACTTTTTGAAAGGAGAAAGGCATTTGAAAGGCTGAAGTACTACACTGCTTTCTGCAAAATAGCTGTTAACTAGCATACTGTTGCCTCCCGTTTGGCAAAACTGAAATAATTTTTCTGTGTCTTGTGCCTTATNGGTGGTGCCACCTTGACGGCCGGGGTGCCCCTGCGGGGAGGGCGAACACAGGGAGGGGGGCGTGACGCGCGGCAGGGCAGCGACCCTGCCGTGTCACGGGTCCTCTGTGACAGCACGGCTGTGGGTCACGCTCCCGGCTCTCGGCTCCGCTCTTGCGGGAGTGGGCGGCCACCCGCAGCCGGGGCACGGAGCGCTGACCGCCCTCCGCGGCGGGGGAAGGACCGCGCAGAAAGCGCGCTCCCGGNCGCCCCTTTGCCTTCCGCAGGCTTCGAGGAGGATATTCTGATCGTGTCCGAGGGGAAGATGGCCCCGTTCACCCACGACTTCAGGAAAGCCCAGCAGAGGATGCCCGCCATCCCCGTCGGCATCCACGCCATGAACTTCACTTGGCAGGCGACGGGGCGGGTAGGTGCCGAGATGGGGCCGCGGCAAGGGGCGGGGGCGGCTCTGTAAACCCGGGCAGGTTGTTCGGCCTTGGAATAGTTGAGGAAACCCTCTCCGAGGCGTGCTGGGGCAGCCCTGGGTGCGGGAGTGTGAGGCGCGGGCGGGGGGCTCGGGGAGCAGCGAGAAGCGCGTTGGGATGGCTGGGAAAGCGCCTTGGGAAGCGGCTGTGAGGTGCGTGGGAGAACCCGCAGGCTGGTGAGGCGTGAGACAGAACTCACCAGAACACCCCAGCCGCCTATACTTGCCGTAAAATTTTGTACCGGGCGGTAGTTATGTGGATTCAGCTTTCTTTCGACTTTCTTTAGCTTATGGACATACGCTACAGGCTCTTCATTGATCTCTATGTACTAAATGTGCAGGCTTAATTTGTAGTTCTACTAAATAACAGTTCTCTTCTGTAGACTTAATTTTACCAAGTTAAATTGGAAAACCACATAAATCTGCAGTCTATTGAATCTTGTCGGATTCTTTTGTTGAAATGTAGGGATCTGTGACATATTTTTGTGAAAAAACATATGTATGATTCGACACACTGAGAACATATGTTGAATTTGCATAAAGCTGGAACTTGTTAGTGTACATGATTATGGATACAGAAAAAAACATGGTGGCATAAAATCCTGGATAAAATTATTTCATTTTTACAATGCTGAACATTGACTTTATACAATAAAGAACTTGGTAGAGATGAAACAATATTTCCATTTAAATTGTGAACATTGATTGTATAATTCAGCTAATTGCAGCTTCACAAATTTGGTTGTGGTTTTGTGTGTTTGGACGTGCTCTATCTACAGGACTTGTTTGGCTTCAAGGTGTTGTCTCACACTCTTGCAATTTTTGTTGTCCTCAGAAAGCCTTTGGGTTTAGGAAGTGCTTCACCTCCTCCTCCAGAGAGGAAGGCAAATGTGGAGAGACAAAACTTACTCACAAAGGCTCAGTGACTTGCTCTAGGTCTCTGGCATTCCCATCAAGCTTTACAGAGAAAACAACTTTGTACGCCAAGGGCTGGCATTTAAATACCTAGAAATAATTAGTATCTTTTGGGAATGTTTTTTCTGCTCCATTTCTCTGCCAGCTTCAGTTGCTGTTGATGATAAAACTAGCTCTTTTTTGAATGGGTGATCAGGATGTTAGACTGAACACTGTCCTCCTGTATTTCCTTCTTGTGCTCTGCTCTCCCTCCTTTGCTGCCTACAGGTAAGTCATTAGGAAAAAGTGGTTCCAGCACTGATTTCAGTGAGAAGAGTCACAGGCTTAAAGACAGTATAGGAAAATGTTCTGCTTGATGCCACTTGCAGGATGAAATCCCTTCTGAGCAGCCCCAAAGGTGTTTAACCCATTAGTCCTCCTCCTATTTCCTGAATTACTGTAATCCTCTTAGACAAAGCATAATTAGTAAGTGAAATACCTAAATGGTTAAAAAATTCTGTGTTTCTCCAGAATTTCCAATATTTTATGAGGGGAAGAAATGAGTATGTTTTTACTTTTTTAAATTCTGTGTTTCTCCAGAATTTCCAATATTTTATGAGGGAAAGAAATGAGTACGTTTTTACTTTTTTCCAGTGTTCTGTTTTGGTTTTAAGCATACATGTTCTTAGAAGTTTCCATTAACACATCCAGGGAAGTGCTAAAAACTTGCTACCTTTATTCTGTACTTTTCTGGGAATTTCCTAAGTCAGGGAAGGGAAAATGAGAAATGGAAGAGAAGAGAAGATGAAAAGAGCAGAAGAGAAAGGAGGAAGAGACGCAAGAAAGGAAGAAGGAAAATAAATGGAAACTAGGACTTTTTGAAAGGAGAAAGGCATTTGAAAGGCTGAAGTACTACACTGCTTTCTGCAAAATAGCTGTTAACTAGCATACTGTTGCCTCCCGTTTGGCAAAACTGAAATAATTTTTCTGTGTCTTGTGCCTTATAGACCTCTTGACCCTCTATCCCAGTTGAAATTTGAAGATGTTTCTCTGGGACTCCAAGGTTTGGGGAGCTCTCAGTAGTATATGCCTCACTCCTAGGAATAGCCAGACCCTTTTTGGGTCTACAGATACAAGGCTTCTCCTGAGTAGGTGCAGGAGATCCTGTCTGTGGCATTGCATGGTTCCTAGTCCTGATATCAATGAGATGGGGGAGTGAGAGAACAGCTGGGTGGGTGTCTGGCAACCAGACAAGGTCAACCCACCACACCT
Organism: Irena cyanogastra; assembly: GCA_013397155.1. Classification (NCBI taxonomy): domain Eukaryota; kingdom Metazoa; phylum Chordata; class Aves; order Passeriformes; family Irenidae; genus Irena; species Irena cyanogastra. The sequence continues at coordinate 49,305 of VWZV01000545.1, forward strand.
GGGATCCACAACAGGGCACCTTAGCATGAATAAATATCCTGGGGTAGATCCCACCTCCCTGCTCCTGGGATAAATAATTCCTTCTCTCGGTACAACTAAAAGGAAACTTCCCACAAATTCTCCAAAAAGATTCCCACAAATGATGATCCAAGTTTGAGGTGAATAAATAATCCAACCCAGGGGGTGGCAATGCTTCTCAGTCCTGCATGGCTGAATATTCTAACTCAAAAATGTCTCGTTGGAAGGCACATTTTAAGGACTAGATTGCATCTGTATTCTGTGTAAACAGAAGTGCTTGAAACTCACTACATTTAGGTGTTATGCTTCTGATGCAGTGGGCTTTGTGTCCTGAATACATTTTATGTGGAAAACGATTTTGTTTGATGAGCAAACAAAATAATTTGCAGTAGAAAGCATTAACCAAAGAAAAACATTAGTTGCTTTTAATTCCTAGTCCATTACTTCGAATTAATTATTAGGAAATATAAGGGGAAATCCAAAATTTAAGGGTCTGAGGGTGCTGAATAGATAGATTTTTTTGCTAATGAAATCAGGATGAGCCAGGGGTGACAAGAATGTTAAAGTACTGCAAAACAGAGTTGTCATGTTTTTATGCACTTTATGCTTCTAACTATAAATTAAAGCATAATGTTTAGATCCTATATTCTCTTTAGAATAGAAATGTAATCTGTGTAAAATGACAGCTACAAAGATTGTTCTTTGAACTGAAAGGTCTGAAAAAGCAAAAATCAGTGATAATATATAGTATGCATCCATGTAACCACTAGAGCTCACTGGTGTGCTTCTTGCTCTTATTCTGGATAGTTTTTGCAAAAGAAAATACTTTGGTTTTTAGGGGTCTTGTCCTTTGTGGAAGACTGAGCTAAAAAGCTTCCCAGTGAGACTCTATCACAGTGATTAATGCTGCAACATGTTTTACTGTGTCCACTAGTGGAAGTTACCAAAGATTTCAGTGATAACATAATCTCTACAGCATTTAGGAATCTATGACAAGTATTTAATCTCCAAATCCACAAAACCCAGCATGTATTTTTAACTTTTAGTGGGGAATTCTGATAGCTGTAAAATTAAGTTCACATCTGGGAGAGTATTGGTGGGAGGGAACCATATTAAAAAAAAGTTGATTATTGCCCAGATAGCAAGTGCTCAGTGACAGAGCAACAGCCTGGTTGATTTAATAAACAGAAGGTGAAAACAGGAAACCAAAAAGCGAGTTGGAATTTTTGTTTTGTAGCATTCTCTGGTCTGATCCACAGAAATAGTCAATCTGGGCCACAACCTGCCCAGGCTGCTTTCTTCCTGTCAATATGGGAGAAGTATTTGTGGTCAGATGAATTGTTGTAGCAGCTTGCTTCCCCCTCCCCACTGTTATGAATACCCCACAGCTCCTCTGCTGGTGCATGGCTGAATGCATGATGTGACATCTGAAATAAGTCTCAAAGAGTAATTGATAACCTTGAGTAAATCAAAAAGATGCCCAGTTCTGAGAAAGAGGGAATGTATGTCCTCAGTGCCTTTTCTAGCATCATTTCCATGTTGTAAGGTGAAGGTCAGGAATGCTGTGTAGTTAACAGCTCCCAGAGGCTAGTTCTGATCTCAGCAATGTGACCATCAGCCCTGAATAGCTCAGCTGACTTCTGTGAAATTGTCTTAGATTGCTGAGATGTAGCCTGACCACAAAGATAAAATGGAATATCCAGCTATGCTAGGAGAAGATCAGCTCCCTTGCTCAGAGGAAAGCTAACAGATCACAAATTTTAAGGCATTAGTGGTGCAATAAGGTGCTCCAGTCAAACGTGGCTATTTCCCTGATAAACTGAAAGAAACCAAAAAGTATTGAATTTCAAAACCTAATTCTTCAAAGGAAACTTTTCTTCGAAGAAGCTGCTGAATTTTTTGTCAATATCTTATTCGTAACCAGTCATTACTGTGATGCTTTTCAGCTTAAAAAATGTCTACATGCAAAATTTAGGAGATTTTTTTCCAATGAGAGTATGGCTCTCCTCCAAGTTTGATCAAGGTAATTGTGTAAACTCACACTCTCGTGATGTTCAGTGGTTCCTTCACTTTCCTGTCACCAAACCGGGGAAATACTTTATTTTCTGACCTCTGTACCAAAATTTCCATGTGGAATGTGAAGATGTTTACATACTGTGAGCAGGATTTTTAGACAGGGGGTTCTCAAATCAAAAGCACGGCTCAAAACCTTTAATATTTAGATTCTACTCAGCTGTGGTATTTTGCGTCTCAGTGTTGTAGACATGCCACCAGGGATCAAAGTAATACTGCAGAGATCCCACTTTCTTAGTAAAGCAGGCATGTGCCAGCCATCTGTTCTATCTGCTGATAGAAAACAGCAGTAAAGTTTCTCAAAGTTTTGCCAAGAAGAAAAGGGGGGATTTATTGCTCAGCAGAGATGAGTTACAAGGCACCTTGTAGTGTAAGCTGTGTCTGGTTTCCATAGTAATTTACATGGCATATGTGTAAAGTACACAATTATTCTTTTTACACAGCAGGGTAAAGCTCTGTTAAGTAAACAGTTCTTTAAGATTGTCATTGTTTATCATGTCTATAAATAATCCATTTTAACAAAAAAAAGCTAAAGTCAAAGTATTTTCACTACTTTTACAGTAGTAGCTGCAATGTACAACATGTTGAAAAGCATTGGAACTAACAAGGACACCCTTGACACTTCAAGACTATATTTTGTGAAAATGTACAGGTTTCACTCCCTGTGTTACTAGCAGTTTTTCTGAGACAGAAAATCCAGGCTTTCCTCTTGTGTTGCTTTCCTCTGTTTCGCTTTCCTATTTGTGGAAATGAAAATGTTTTCTGGCAGCATCACCTCTTCTTACAGACAGTTTCCCAGGTGTGTTCTTAGTGGTCTAAAGTTAATGCCATAAACAAGTAATTCCATAGAGAAAGAACTAACAAAAATGAGAACTAACTGAACTAACTGGAAGAATTAGCTCTGTATTTAACATCTTTTCTTGCCTTCACACTTTGCAAAGAGGGTTTTTTGGAGTAGCTATGACTATCATTGACTTGATTCTAGCCAAATGGATTGTGTACATACAAAACAAATGTGAGAAACCATACTCTTCCTAGGGCATGCAGATATGTGAGGTATATGGTGTGCCCCAGAGTTTTCAAAACTGATATGTTTGCATCACATTGAACAGAATTTCAAGTGCTGAATACCTTAGCTCAGAACAATGACTTTCTGATTATTATTTTTAAAGCTTTCAGTAAAATGCATCTCAAAACCTCTTCTGTTTTGCCCTCCTGTGAGTTTATGCTTGGCTTGATAGGGTTTGTTCTTCTTTCATTTGCCTTTTTCTGTACATATTCCTCCATCTGAAATGTTCTACTTTACATGTACTAGTCGCTTTTACCATGTTGGATTTTTTCGTTTCGCTGGGAGGTTTTTGTTTGCCTGTTTGCTTTTTGACAGTTTATCCAAGCTCTTCACTGCACCAAACTGCAGCCCAGAGCCAGTGCAAATGTAATATCCCCTTGACTGGCTGCCAGGGCTGTGCCTGCTGCAGCCCAGGCCTTCAGCACTGCCTCCCACCACACTCCAGCTGAGGAGGTGAGGAAGAGGCACTTACATAAGCAAGGTGCATTGCTCCAGCTGGAGAGATGGTGGTCCTCCTCAGAGGTCAAGCCTAGGTCTCACACTCACAGTGAAACAGCAAAAAAAAAAAAAAGTAATATAAATAAAGCAAAAACAGTAATATAAATAAAGCAAAGACACTGATACTGTTTTACAGAGGCACTAAGGGGCTTTATCCAGCTATGATACCTGAAATCCACCATAGTGTGTGGAATCTTAGTCTTTTCATTGAGCGCCTTAGCAATGGCTTTCAAAGGTTTGGGGTGGATTTTTTTTCCGAGCCACACAACAAGAAAACCCCTGGGGTTTTTGCATATAGAATGAAAGTTTACTTTGTCTTCCAATCAGCTGGTGGAGTAGATCTTTTTTTGGCCATACAAGGAAAAATGGACAATTACCTTTGAGCTGCTTCACCACTTGCTGTCATCACTGCTAAATACCTCAATAAATAACTTGAAGACCAAACACCGCTTTCAGAGCTGATCCCACAAATCCTCTGAAATTGCCCCTTTGCCTGGATAAAAAGCTATCTAAACCCAGCTGATCTTAAAGGAAATAAATACACCTGACATCAAACCTGGCAATCTCCCAGCTTCAGGTTTTGGCCCACACCAGGCAAAATAAACTCCCCAAAGAGCAGCCCACGAATGAGAAGATGTGTCACCAGCTCTGAACACTGAAGCACAGAAACCAGCAGCAAGAGCCAGAGAGCCAGCCTTTGCAATGACAGCTGTCCAGGGAAGTAGAGGGCAGGCTCTTGGACCATCCTGACCATCAGAGAACAGAACAGTGACTGTGGCTTGCAGTACTGTGATTGTGAACCTAATTTTTCTCAGAAGGAAGACGCACGAACATTTTTCTCTCATGGAAGACATGGACAAATCACAACTTGTTGATGAGCAGAAGTTAAGCTCTCCCTGCAACATTTTCTGCTTGCCCTCAACTTGCAAATGTGTGAATATTGATACAGCCAATGGCAATCTGAAGGCTTAAAACCTCACAGGCAAATAATAAGTCCACTGAACACCTTCAGTAAGGAGTACAAATACCAACTTCAACCTGTTGCTTTTAAACTGCAGCAAACACTGGTCTCATTTTGCCATGTTTGAGCCTTAGCCAGTTCTCTTTCTTGCAGAGGTTTTGGGAAATGAGCTGTTGAGACAGAGTCTATTTGAGTAACCAGGTTGAAACAAATTTATTTTCCCATTGTGAAGTTACACACACATAAAATTTCTGCCAGCAGCTATGTGGCTGCAATATTCCTAGCAGAGACTGTCAGGGAGAACAGGCAGGTTGCACAGCAGAGCACACTGTCAGAGAGGAAGAAGAGACAAAATACAGTTATCTGGGTCTGTGATCATGAGCAACAGATGATAGGCACAGACATACTAAGAGCTGGGAATTAATTTGCCAGCAGAGAATATTGGCAGTTACCTTGATTAGGCTTTTTTTTGTTGTTGTTTTTTGGGATTTTTTGTGCTGGCTTTTTTACCTTCTTCCTTCCAGTTTTGCACAGGAACCTCTATTTATGTTGCATAAGCTTGATCTGATTTCTGTATTGGCAAGGGAGGGTAGCTGGGAGCTTGTGACCCAGCATGTTGATTCCCTCTGATATCTGTTGGTATCAGACACAGGGTGGAGCAGCTTATACTGATCCTTAAAGGCAAAAATTAGAATCCTTCATCACATCAAGAACCACAGGTTTCACATTTTTACTTGATCTGACTGTAACTTTCCTTTGATGGGACAAAGTCTGCACCTTATCCTGCCCACTGGCAGCGTTCACATTTGAATTGTATCAGTGTGAATATCCTGCTTAGTTAATAGTCCCTCCTTAGTTGTCCTGCCAAACATTCACAATAAAATTCATAATTTTTTATAGTATCATGATGCCACTGCTACTTTCATTCTACGATTCTGTGAATCACCTGACACTAGAATTAATGTAAAACATTTCGACACGCATATCATATTTATATAATACCTTTACTCATCCAAAAGTAAGGGCTTTCTGATCCTGTAAAACACTATCAAACAGTATAAATTTATTAGATTATGTTAATTAGGAAATACTTTACAGGACAAGGAATCTGAGAGTTTCCGGGCAGGAGGAAGAGTGACCTGAGGGTAAAAACTCACAATCTCTGCAAATTCTCGTAGAGTCTCTTGCTTTTCCACCTCTTCCCAAACCCAACAACTCCAACAGAAACTTCTGTCTCCAGGTTTATATATGTGTTCCTGTCCCTGATTGCAAAGACTGAAGTAAGTGCAGTGGGTGCTTTCTCCTTCCTGATTTAGGGTAGGTGATGGATCCTACTGAGCTTCTCCAGCCATTGCTGTGCCCTGTAGTGATGTGGAGAGCAGACCAGACTGCCCAGCAAGGTTTGTGGTGTGGGACATTGTTCCCCTCCAGCATTTTTTTTTCTCCCTGAAAGTACTATGGACCCCATTCAGCCCAGCACTAATCAATTCATTTGTCAATAAAGGCTGGTTTAGGATATTTGGGGAATCTCCAGCACCCTGCAACTTCAGCAGAAATGAGGGATTGTCAACATATCTGGAATGTATTGTGTGGCAAAAAGGACAATTTAGTCCCAGTTTGCAAGAGCAGACCAGATTTACGTAGATATTCATCAAGCAATAAATTACATCTCTGATCTTAGCAAAACTCTTGAATCCCAAATGGGACAGTTGTCTTAGAGTAGAGTGCAGACTTTTGCTGTCATTAGACTCCTGCTTGTTTTGCACCACAGGTAAATTTGGGCTTGGGAAGGTCCACATACATTAATTTCTGAGGCTGCTGTTCCTCTTTCATTTTCTCTAATTAAAATGATGTTAGGGTCTCTGCAGAAGATTCTTCTGGGGAACTTTCAGATGCTGGGGCTCCCTGTCAGGATTTAGATTGACACAGGATAGGTCACAAAACACAACAGAAGGATGCAGCTTTCCCAAAATAAACTTTCCACATTTCTTAATGGGACTTATTCCTGCAAGTGTGTTTAAAAGGTTTAGCTGGAAGCTCAGCTTGACCCTGTGTCAAGTCAGCAGAGTCCAGGCCTTGTGAGGATGCCTATGCTGCAGATAGACTCCACCTGCACTCAGGGAGGGAAAAAAAAGGTGGTTCAAGACAGCAGGTAAATCAGATTCTAGCTAGGCTAAACTTTCTTCTGCAAGTGCTGGTCTCTGTCCTTTGAGAGTATAACAAGTCAAGGATGAGGTGGTTTTAAACAAGATATTTCATTTAAATGCTGGGAAATACACTGGACCTTAGCTCAAAAGACTGGAGCTGTGAGGTTGGTGCTGTAACCCAGGGATGAAGCTGTGCTGACCCTGCCTATGGAAACAGTCCAAAAGACAGAAAAGCTGCTCACAGAACCTGTTCAGTTTCCCATCAGAAACTGGGGATAGGATTATACTTCCTTGCTTTACTCTGAAGTCCATCTTGCTTTGAATAATTCAGGGTATAGTCATGGAAAACAGAACTATGTGAAGGCCTCTATAGTACATGGAAATATGACAGCAATATACATCCACTTAGCAGAGCCTTCATTCAGTAGAAAAATCAGTTTGATTTCAGGTACAACAGCAAACACACAAGTTCCTTTTCAGAGACAGTTAGTAAACTCTTAGCAGTGAATTTAGTTCTTCTTTCACAGTAGTATCTAGAATTTGCTTTGATCAATGGCAGCCTGTGAAACAAGAAAAAAATTACTCTCAATTCTCACAAAAAAAGGAATTTGAAAATCCATGCAGTAGCTATTAAAACAGAGCAGTGTTGAGGAAGTCTTTCCTAATGACTAGTCAGGACAGAGTTGAATTTTTGCAACTTTTAGAATTTTAAACACTCATCTTCCTGTAAAATAAGGCTGAAGAGCAGTATCTGCTGAGCAATAAATAAACTCTCAGTCAGAGGTGCTGCAAACTTTCTGTGACATGGGTATGCAAAAGTGGAGGCGTCCCTCTTTGAAACCCTTGGAGGACTCCAGTCTGACAGAAGCTGCTGTGAGATTTCATAACTTTTGAGAAAGTTCACTGCTTACATTTTGAAGAGAGATATTTACATTTATTATACAGGAGTGCCAGTTAAAGCCAAGGCTGAAACAGATGGACTCAATAAAGGCCAATTATGTGACCTTTGCTGTTTGCCACGCTTTTAGCTTGTGTAAGTAATTGATTACACTTTCATGAGATCATAATCAGAAAGTTGTTCTTTGGTAATGGTGTGCTAGAGGAGCTTTATCCTCAACTTCAAAGCTCTTCTGTGAGGCTTAAGAACAAAGGGTTAGAAGTTTGAAGCGTGGCCAAAATGAATCTGTATGCATTATCCATGTTTACCACCATTCAAGAGGTGGATTAGCTTATTCTTCATCTGTGAGCTTTCCCTCATCACATCAGATGAGCCACCATCTCTAAGGTTTACATTTGTGCTTTTGAAACTATTCTGCTTAACTAAATACAATATCTGTTCAGATCCCCAGCATAACTAACCTAAACGCTTGTTAGTGCAATCACTTCCCTAACTGTAAAGTTTTTATTGAAATTATTTTACGTTCTCTGTGAAGAATTTTCAGGGTAATTATTAATTATCAATAAATCTATCCAAAGCTTGAAACTGTAAACAGATTAGAATCTAAAGATGCCCACCCAGGATCAGCCAACCAAGCTATTCACTTACTTTTCAAGCTGTGAGGGGCAGAAAATAACCCTGTAGGTTTTTCTCAGTGTAGATAGAGCCACATAGAAGTGTTGCAGGTGGCAGTGGCAGACCTGCAAAGACTTGTTTTCTTAGGAAGTAAGATGAGACAGTGTTTTGTATTTTTTTCTCTAAGAGCAGTAATAATTTTCTCCTTTTTTATTAGCTTTGTGAGATGGGTATTTTGAACGTCCATGGTCATGAAATGTCCACCAGAGAGAGCACTAATCTTTTCCTGGGTGAACAAAGAATGAATTAGTCCTTGCTATGCTGGAACAAGAATTAACTTTTCAGGCCAATAGCCTTTATCAATTTTCAGGATACCAGAACAACATGTTTTGTTCAAGATTTGAAGATAGCAAAGGCTGTGTTTTACATACTTTATATCTGAACTCTTAATGGTATTTCTCTTTTTGGTATACTGTTTGCTTCTCTCCCCTTCCCCAAAGCAGAATTATCTAATTTTCATCTGATATAAGAGAAAACAGTTTAAAGGAAGCTTGTGCACCAGGCATGGTTCATGCAGAGAAATATCATTCCTTGCTAGAAATTTTCAAGATGTAGTTAACTGTGCATATTTGTCAAAACCTTAGTGATTTTGTCTTCTTTCAGCTTAATGTTTTTCAAAAGTAACTCTAGTGAAGCTGTACTAAAATGCTTTACAGGAAATGGGTTAAACAAACAAAAAATGGTCTAAATATGGAAATTTGGGCTATTTTGCTTTCTTTGTTTCCAAATAAAGCAAGATAGAGGAGGGAGAAACTCCCAGACTTCCGCCATTGAGGAGCTGTAAATTTGTTTTGACTGTTTTAGAAAAATTGTGCATGCCAAATGCATCATGCCTTTGTCTCCCTGTGCTTGTGCTGAACCTGGAGGCTGCTGTGCATCTCTGTGCACAAATGCTGCTCCAGCCTGGTGGGACAGCCCAGCCCCACTGTCCCCACCGCAGGTGCCTGCTGCAGCAAGGGGTTTCCTCTGATCTAAACCAAAACCTTATTGCCATTAGCAGGCTAATGATGGACAGGAATGAGCACTAGGCTTTTGTTTGTCTCTCTGTCTGAGGAGCCTGCTTTTTTGGCATGATGATGACTTTCAGAGGTAATGCTCTGCTGGTCTACTTGGATTTTTCTTTTTCAGCTCTGTTCCTCTCAAACTCCAATCTTTCTAGCAAGCCCTACAGCTTCCAGTCTGAGATTGCTTTCAAATGACTGCTTCAAATGCTAGAGTGCCTCCAGAGCTCAGGGTCTGGTGAGAGAAAATATTTGCTCAAAATGACTGAGTAGGAGCCCTGTTTACCATGTCTCCCAAAGAGCAGACAACTGCCAGAAACAGTGCTTAATATAATCTAAATCTATTATGTTGTGACCTCACCAAGATTCTTGACAGTGATTCTTTTTGTATTACTTAACCTTATAGAAATTATTTTCTCATTATTTGGAGGAAAAGCTGATGTATTCTGCAGAGATTTCAGACCATCTCCCCAGTGCAAAGCATTCTTGGAAGCCTGTAATGTCACCCTTTCAAAATCTGAGGCTTCTTTTAAAAGCAAACAATAAACGTCACTTTCCCAATTTCATAAATAATTCTGCTGGAGGACCTGATCTGCCATCCACAGCTGAATGCCACAGGAGACATTAAGCACCAGTTAGTCATCTTCTGTTGGCAAAATCAGAGAGTTTTATACCATTCTTCTAAAACCATTAAAACCACAAGTAGTTACTGTTGAAAGTTTCATGCAGGGATGCACTCTGTCATTAAAAAAGTCTTCCTTCTTGTGCATGGATTTTCTTCAGTCTGCTGTGATTTCCTTAATGTGAAGAAAGCAGGCATAGAAGAGGCTCTACAGATCTGTGAGCATTCCACCACAGCATTGTCTAATTACTACTGTCACACAATGTATTTTCCTTTGAGGTTGCCCATTTCTCTGAGTTCTAGTTTGTGTCCTTTCTTTTTATTTATTTGAAACACTGAAGATCTCTATTCCTCCTTTCGTGTGCATCTCTGCTTTTTTAACCCTGCTGCTTCAGTTCATTCCCATACCCATGTTCATATAGCAGCTGATACTGGAAGACAGTCAGGTTATCCTGTCTTCTATGTAAACTGATTTTCTCAGAGCAGGTTTCAGTATTGCTTCATGTTGTTTAGCATGTCTCCCATTTTAGGGCTACCTCTTGAGGCTGACAGCGAGCTTCTGAGTGTTACACACATCTGAGGTGTGAAAAATGGTTTACCCACTCTGTGACAGGACCAATTAATGGGTTCTGTCCCTAGCACAAAATAGGAAGTCTGTAGGCAGACACTTTATTATCTGCTTGCCTAAATAAGCCCCATTATGTTGTTCATTACAGCAGTGTCTAGACTGCACTGCAGTAACAAAATGTTCACATATATGTACATATTCCCAGTCTGGCCAGACTCCTTCAATAGCCTGGTATGCACAGTACGGATAATCTTTGTTGGAATTCATCTCACTTTGCTTCATGCTTCATCTTGGAATGCAGACCAACTTCTCTGACCTAATGCAGTTAATATGGAGAAGCAATGGTCCATGCTGTAAACACCTAACAAACACACACATTGTCTCACTTCGTGACTTTATTTATGGCATATGCAGCTGTGAGCATCTGCTATGGATAATGCAGGGTAGAATCTTCCAGTGTGTGCATGGCCAGAAATATTCATGGATCTGGGATGAAAAGGAACTTCTTTGATGTGTTTCTTTCTTTAAATATAGAAAATTGGCATTAAGATATATTTGTCATTTAATTGATAACAGAACATTCAGCACTGATCTCTTTAAAATAATGAGAAGAAAATATAGTTAATTTCTTACATCTACTTCCAAAGCTAACATACATTTACTTCTTAATTAGAAGGAGTGATTTCATTAGGTTATTGAACCATGACATACAACAGTTCAAGCTACTCTGCTTTGGTTTAGGTACTACAATTCTATGTCTATCATGTAAAATGAAGAAAACACAAAGCATATTATTGTGAATTCTTTGATAAAACATGAAAGAAAAAACAGGCAGAAACAACATGGCATCTGAATGATAAGAGAACTTCGATGCAGTAGATCTTGAACCAAGGAAGGGAGATCTGTAGGAATTTTAACTGTATATCTTTTAAAACCAAACTGCCGACAGATGTTTTCTACAATACTTGTTAGAGGGCTTCATTATTTTTATAACCTTTTAAATTCCTCTGATTTATAGAAAACAGCCGTTCAAAGTCCATAAAAGTTAATCCCAACCAAGGAATTATTTGCCTAAAGTGAAATTTCCTCTCTCTGCTTTACCCACATGGGGAACTGTTAAAGGGCAGCTGCTTGGGGCTACCTGCTGCCTGAAAGCACCAACTGCCCAGACTGTTCACACAAGGTCTGCAGGGGTCCTTGCATCTGAGGATCTCAGACAAAGATTTTCCACAGAAGTAAAGCATACTCTTCCTCAGGTGCTTGCTGAAGTCAAGCCAAAAGTCCTTTGTCCGTGCAAAGTGTGCAGCTGTCAATGATCAGCAATTGGAAATTAATTGGAAACCCCATTTTCCTCACCACCTTTGACAACACAGTTTGTCTAAGATTTAGCTTCACTGCTAAATTTAGATCTTCATATACCAGAGAGTTCGTAGGCCAGCTTTAAAAAAAAAACAACAAAACCACAAAAAACATGTGGGTGCCTTTATAATGGAAAAGGAATTGCAGATTATGGATTTTTTCACTTTAATGCCAACAATAGCCAAGCAAATTTTGTTCTCACTACCAGGTCACTCATAATGACCACATACAGCATAAATTACAGTAGTCACTAGACTATTTTAATTGCACACACCTATATCTTCAATTAACCATCATCACTAAATTTCATGGTAGGCTGGAGCGTGGTAAATATTTGCTGAGAGCATGTTGTTTGCTTTTCAGTCATGATGATTAATGCAAGTTAATTGGCAATCAACTCCAATTACAGCAGGACAGTACTGGAGACTCAATGCAGGGTTAGTGTCAAGACAGATTTGCTCCAAATAGATAGGATTTATGGCAGTCAAATCATGTTTTAGATTCACAGACTTGAAGAGTTAAACTACTCTGCTTCACTGTGGAGCCTCTGTAGACTGGGATTTTTGTATATAACTTTTATGTCAAAATTTAACCAACTCAGTGCAGCACACATGATTTGCAAACATACACTGCAGCACTACTTTGAAGTTATGCTAGCAGGATCTACCTGAGGTGTTTCAGCTCTTAGATACTATCATTTCCAGAAGTTCAGTTTCTGTCAACTCAGCAGATGTACAAATCTTTGCAGAGAAATGGTAAGAGCAGTTATCTCTCCCAAGTGCAATGTGTGGCTTTCCTTCTGAGCAGCCTGTTGCTTGTGCAATGTCTCTTCCCATCTTTTTAGTGTGCCATCAGAACATTCTCCTGCCTCAGGCACTAGCTGCTGCTACGGCTTTACCCTGGTCAGAGGAATTACTTCCTTGAGCAGCAGTGAGTATTGTGGCTCATGCAGCAATGGGTGCCTTTTTCCTGTGGGGAACTTTCTTTTTGTCTTTGTCCTTAGGCCCTAGAAAATTGGCTCTAGAAAATGAGTTTCCAGTCCTTTTCCTACAATTTGGGAATCTGGCTCACAACCTGACCTTCTACAACAGTCTGTCTGGAATGGAAATACAGGAGTGGAGCTGTTTGGTCTAGTTACCAGTTGTTGTTTATTAGAATAGTAAGAACATAATGTTTTAATATCCCAGGTCATAACTCATTATGACCTGGTTTAGATACAACCAAACATCAAAGCTAACCAATGAGAAACAGACAGTGGAGCCTTGACTCACTTACTGTACTATTATATAGACGTGTGGAGACATATAATTATTTTTCTGAACTAAAGTTTTATTTGAAAACAAAAATTTTCACAATCTGATTTTATGGCTTTTTTTCATATTTTGGCATGGTATATTGTATTGGAAAAAAAGTCTTTAATTAAAAGCAGCATTTTGAACATTACCCCAGACTTCATTTTTCATCTCTGGTTTTACTGCTTCTCTCCGTGTCCTGTCTCCCTCACACATTTACTCCATGTGTTTAACCCCCACTTAAAACCTTTCATTGTTTCTTGCCCTATTGTTTTTTAAGTCCTTCTCTGAGGTCTCTATGCCTACAGAACACCCTCTGAAGGTTGTCCATGTAGAGTGTAGCCCCTCATGCCTTCTCCTGTCTATTCTGGGGTCTCCTTACTGCCCCTACAGAGCAAGTGGATGTTCTGCCAGGGCTGATCAGGAATTTCATAACAACCAGCTCACGAGTGCTTTTCTGATGTCATCAGGAGCTAAAGGGAGAGGGTCTCTCACACCCTGCCAGGTGAGCATGGAATCACAGAAGGGCTGAGGCTGATCTGAGACCAGACAGTCTGACCTCAAGATGCTCTAGTCCACCCCTCTGTTCTAGCAGTGTCATCTAGAGCCACTTGTTCAGGACTGTGTTCAGTTGGGTTTTGAACATCTTCACAAAGGGAGGCTCTGCTTACCTCTTTGGACAACCTGTGCCACTGCTCAGTCACCCACACATTAAAAAGGTGTTTTCTCAGTTTCCATCAGTTTCCTGTATTGTGCCTATTGCCTCCTGTCCTGTTCCTGGTCACCACTGAGCACAGCCTGGATCCATCTTCTTCATATCCCCCTATCAGCTACTTATACACATTGATTAGATCCCCCATCAGCCTTCTCCAGGCTGAACACTCCCAGCTCTCAGCCTCTCCCTGTATTTCAGACACTCCAGTCTCTTGACCATCTTTGTGGCTCTTCACTGTCACTAAGTCCATGTCCTGCTTGTACTAGGGAGCCAGGATATTACAAGAGAAAAAGGACCTTGTTCTTGATAAGAACATGGACAGACATCTTATAAACATAAACAAGCTATCATTTATCAGCCCGAATTTTGGCTTTAATCTCTCTTTGCTGTACTGTTTTATGTAAAAGGTAGACAGAACAGTACTGTCTACTGTCAGTGAGTGGATGGAAACACATTTTTGCCAGTGCCCATGCTAAGGTCTCAAGCACTTACCTGAGACCAGCAGGCAGAATTACCTGTAATCCCTTGTATGCTTCATGGTAAATGAGATGCCACAATTTAACATAAAATTTCATTTCCACTTGCTCTGCACACCAGCAGTTGTGCTGCTGACAGTTGTGGAAGCCTCTAGTGACTGGCTAAGGTGCATACATCTCAGGTGTATGTGGTGGTCTGCCACACTGCAGACACATGATGGCACTTTACATCAAATTTGAAGAAATCTTGAACAGGTGACCCAACAGAGAGGCCAGGCTCCCACAGACAAAAGTACCAGAGCCTAGAATCTGTGCCACGATGCAGGTGCTTATCAGGGGTAGGACTAAGGTAGTGGAGAGTAGTTTTTAAATCATGCTGACACTTTCTAGGGATCGCCAAAACAGATCATTGATGTTGTGGTGAATGAGTGGCATGAAGCCAGCTTGGTAGGAGAGCTCTCAGCTCCAGCCTTGGAACAACGTCATGGAGTGGGGTTGAACAAGGCAGTGTCAGAGCTGTAAACAAGATGTGTGTCCTGGTGTGGTGCCCCAGCAGTGTGGCTACTCACTGCCTGGCACTGCTTGCCCAAGTGTGTTGGGCAGACAGTGCTGTGCAGATCAACCAAAAGCTGTGCTGTGCAGATCAACCAAGAGCGAGCCTGGAGCGTCTCATGCCACCCTTCTATGTGCCTATGCCCTTTAAAGTGCACTCAGGGTACAGGGAGGTCACCCAGGATCACCAGTCAGTTGCAGGAGGATTCTGCCCAAAAAACAGCTTTAAGAATGAGCTTAGTATTCAGATATTTTTGTTGTCTGCCAGATGAACGGTGTGGGTCGTAAAAAACATCTCTGTATAACATTTGTCCACTATATGCATGCCATTTTCCTTGCTGATATGCTACACACTGATTACTATGTATGGTCACTTGCAATCTACGAAATGAGAGGAAATTATCTGAAAATTATGTTTAGATGAAGAAGCACTCAGGGAAATGATAGAAGCTAATCCAGTGAATGGCATCACGAAAAGTGTCATATTTTTCTGCTATAGTTTATGTGCTCAATAGATTGATTCTGTTAATACAATTAAATTAAATATAGATTTTTCATTTATTTTGTCATAGGCCGAGTACTACTATGAATTCCTGTCTTTGCACTCTTTGGATAAAGGCATAATGGCTGATCCAACTATAAATATCCCCTTGCTTGGAACAGTTCCTCATAAAGCATCAGGTTTGTACTGTTGTTACTATAAATTTTGTTTCTGTAAAAAATATTCTACAGCCAGTAAAGTCTAAATATTTCATTATGAATTGTAGTTCTGAAGTTCATTGCCTAAAGCAATACTTGCCACAGTGCTTGGCACTGAACAGTTTGTAATTGCCTTGCCTAAGTACAACAACATATTTTGTCTGAGCCAAGAAACGTGAAGCTTTTATGTGTAGATAAATCAGCAGAAACTTGTGCGAAATTGTTGCATGAAATTCATGAATGCTATTACTTAAGTTGTACAACTTTTGGAAAATAAATTCCTTGATCACTATCGGAAAAGTTATCAAATTATTCTGTTTCTCAGAAGTTGCAGTTTGCGGATGTTTTGCTTTCATTTGGGGTCATCAGGCATTCAGCTCAAAGACACAAGTTCTAGTTTAGGATATTATCATTCATCATGTATCCCTCAGTTGTGCATTTTTAATCCTTCACTGGAATTTACAGCTCCACAGAAGAGGCTGATCGCAAGCCAATGCAAGTGCTCCAGAAATACCATGGTGCATAGTGGGCTGATTTGAGTGAAAAAGCTTTCCATGAAAGATTATTGAATCCAGTTAGCTCTGAAGTGGGTGAATAACAGTTTATGTGATCAGTTTCAGAGTTCATACGTGGTAGCCTCTGATAGGAAGGCAGAAATGTGTATTTTGATGACAAGTAGTGTCTTAGTGGTCACGATTTCCTAAACTGCCTTAGCCAACCTGTGGAATAAATGAAGGAAACAAATAAGTAATAAAACAGGGGGATTGGACTGCAAATGAAGCACTGATATACAAGTTTTCATCTTTGGTGAGTCTTTATTCCTTCTCTCTTTTTCAGTGGATAAATTCTGAAAGTTTGTGTATAATATTCTCCATTTTTAGTTTGCATTAGATTGGCATTGAAGTAATGTTTCAATACAGCTTTTTGCCATGACACCTGGAATTTAGCATGAATGATTGGTCTCTCCATTCAGTGTGGATTGAAGGAGTGGTACTGAAAATAGATTTGGGTGGATGATATTTATACCACAACTGCTGCAACTGAATTGGTTCCAAGCCCAATGAATGTCAAATAAAAACACTTAAAAGCAACCTAAAAGTCATAGAGGCCAAGTTCTTGTTAAGCATTATTTCCATCTCTATATAGAGCAGGTGAGATATGTGAAAAGCACTCTGCTGCACTCAGCACTCTCTAATGTAAGCTAGATTCTCCTTTCATTTTTAACTATCTAGAAAGGCAAGACCAAAATTACCCTTCTGACCGTGTCTAGGAAAACTTAATCTAAAAGTGCAGAGAGGCTGGAGATGAGAGCTCACAGTTGCAGCAGAAGGTCTGTTAACCATCATGATGGGAGATCTTATTAAAGCCAAAAAGGACCTACCCTGTTGGCAGCACTGGTACCTCAGTTCCAGGACTAATAGGGGCATGTCCATGGTGTTCCCTTACATGGACCACTGCACTGGGTGTATATATAAGCAGTATTTAAGTCCTGTTTGGTGTTCCAGTGCTCAGTACCCATACAGTATTTGAAGCATGTACACTGTTAATGGTGAGACACTACTGTGATGGTAAGTTTTTTACACTCCTTGTTAGCTGGCCAAAATTAACTAAGTAATCCTAAGTAAATACATGCTATAAAGGTAGTGATTGTTTGCTACTTTGTAGTTATTGCTATAATTTCAATGTTGGCAAAACAGAATTGACAAATGTTGTCTGGTTTGCCTGGATCTACTGCATTACCAAAACGTTTGTCTATACATACAGATGTCAGAAGAAATTCAACCACAAGCTTGTATTTAGTAACAAATGCACATTTATGGTATTTTTTGAAAAAGTGTTTTATCCCAAAGACAATTCATTGCCCTTACAGTTAAAGAGAAATAAAAGGGGAAAGACAACTGTAGTAAACATGAGCGTGAGAAACAAGAACGAGGATTAACAGATACCTTGTTAGAGGTAATTGAACCCAGTGGTTTTATAAAAATCACTGGACTCTTGAAACTTCTTTGAAGATATTTGTCTCCAAATAAGGCAGGTGAACGGCTTTAGTGCTGTAGGGCCTCTCTAGCCTGTGTTTGCCTTGTGGCCAGCGGTAGCCATAAGAAGACCTGTGGAAGAACAAAAGGAGGACAAGCATATGTGATACTTCTGTTTACTCTCTCAGCTTTTACTACCTTCAGCTTGGAGGATTTCCTGTGTCTTAAGTGATCTGTCTACTTTATAAGCCCACATGGTTATAGATATTTCTTTCTAGTACTTCTCCAGGCTGTTCTTGAGTCCATATCATCTTCTGTTGTCTCCAATCACCTTGGCAAGGAGTTCACTGTCATCCATTGCATGAAGATCCCCCTACTGTTGTTTCAAGTCTGGCTGCAACAGCTTTGTCTGATGGGCACTGGTCTTTGCACTGGTAGAGACAGTAGCCAATCTATACTGTCCATCCTATCCATGATTTTGTACACATCTATTATGTATCCCTTGATTTTTTTCTCTCTTTGCCAGACTTTGAAGAGTCACAACCTACTCAATTGCTTCTCATTGGATGCAGCCTTGTCTTTCTCTTAGCTTTCTCTACTTCGGTATATACTGAGATGAGGTACGAGATTCTCCTTGGATTTAAGTGAGATTTAAATCATCTACGTTCCTTAGACTTACTTGAAAACCCATTCCCAAGTCTCAGAATTGATAGCTGATTCAGTGCTCACAACATGGATATTGTTACATCCAAACACACGGTAAAATGTTAAGAAGGCTGTAGATGCTTTTCAGTGGGAGCTTAAAGAGCTAAGACTGCTCAGCCTTGTGCAAAAGAAGATATTTGGGAGAGTGTGGATACCTGCCCAATGAGAAGCAGCTGGCTGCTCGTTTCTGACTGCAGAGGAAAGCCTATGAAGGTCCAGTGGCTCAATCTGAGGTTAGCAAGTTCGAAACAGTGAGTAATTTTTGTGGCAGTGATTAATATCTTGAACACCACACTCAGAGAGGTAAACACAGCTATAGGTCTGTGCCCAGAAGCAATGCAGTGGCTTGTGACCGAGAAAGAGCTGGCCCCCTAAGTGACCTGAGCTGGCCCCTCCTGTCCCTGTCTGACCCAGGGAGTGCAGTGCTGGTGCAGGCTGGTGTGACCAGGCTGCTGGCAAAGTGCTACTTTGTGCATTTCATGCAGCCCCCACAGTCCACCAGCCAGCCTCAGGAGACCTTCTCTCCCTGCCCACTGCTGATGTTGAGACATTAAAATGCTGAGCGTCCAAAGATGCTGAAAATCTCTCCAAGCTCAGTGGTAGAGATCAGTGTCTTCTCTGAGTGCAACACCATCTCTGCTCTGTCTGCCGTGCTGGTAGAGAGTGGCAGTGGGCTGCAGGGCTGTGTATGGGCTCCCATTCCTCTCCAGACCTTTCATGCCTGCTTCTGTTGAGATTGGTCATTCAGAGATGTCCCCTAAGCAGTCCCACCGGAGACTAAAGGTGTTTTTTGTTGTTGGCCTTGGCATATTTACTTAGTGGGTAAGGCAACTGCTTGCAAATTTGAAAGGCTTGCATACATACAGGAGTTACTCTCAGCCTGCTTCTACTGAAGACAATTTAGACAACCTCGGTTTCCTGAGCAGAGGGAAAATGTAGCTCGTCCTTTCTTATCGGGAACAGCAGCCGAAGGGCGTTGGAGAGCCTGACTTGAAGGAGCACCCAAAACTACTGCTCCCCGAGCTACAAGGGTGTGGGTCCTTAGGAGCCAGTGGAAGCAGTCGCCACAAGAATCCAAGACAAGAGTCAAGGAGGAGCCACTTGCATGCAGTTCAGAGATATTTTACTATCCCCAAACGGGGACAGAGGCAAAATGGCCCCAAGCTAAGCTCGGGAAGGACTTTTAAGGAGTACATTATGCAGGGGAGGGAACAAAGCTAAACAAATGGGGATGTCAGAGGGGAGGAACACAGGATGGTAAGGAGCAAATGAGAGGGGTTTGGAGGAGGGACAAGACTCTAGGAACCAACCAGACATTGGGTATGATATGATGAACAAGGAACATTCTGGAAGAAACTGGGCAGGGTAAGGGTGACTGACAACCAAAGGGGTAGGGTCAACTAGGAGCGGCAAGGGTATTTTAGGAAGTTTTGGGGAGGAGAAGGAAGACTGACAGGTGGGTTGGCAGGAAAATTTTTTGAAAAACAACTTGGACTGAACCAACGTGAGGGTAACAGAGAGGGGGTGCAGTAGAACAAACCCATCTTCAAACTTTCTAACATCAGGTAACTAACTAAACACTGAAATAATGTAAAAACATTAAAAACGCGGTGCCACAGGAAAAGGCATGACCTCCCAGACAAAAGGTATTAAACCTGCATCTTCTGCATCCTAGGAGAGCATTCTAATTACTACCTGAAATTAAATTAGGTTTAAGTCGCTAGGTTTCCTTAGGTTACTTTTCAAATGAGTTAAACTTTCCTTGTTCCTGTTAGAGCCATTTGCTCTGCAGCCCTGGATACAAGTGGTCCAGGGGATACAGAAATGTTTATGTGCAGGAGAGGCTGCCTTCTGGCCTGGTGATGGGAGGATGGTTAACAGAAAGAAGTCCATATCTGTGATCCCCTCTCCTTGTTTTTAGCCAGTGATGGACAAATGTAGGCTGCATCCTGGATTAGGGAAGCAGAGACCAGAGCTGAGGTTTGCCCTACTGCAGCCCTGGTCAGCACTGTGATAGGCACGGGAGCTCATGGCTGTGTTTTTTGATGCAAGGGACTGCTCTCTTATGCTTTCCTTTGACTGTGGTGCTGTTGGTGGGTACTTAGCATTATTCAAACAGGCATAAAAATGCAAAGATTCAGGAAGAGCTTAGGGGCTTTATTTCAACTCTGAACCACCACAGAGTTCAGCCAGAGTCCAGGTGGTTTTTGCTCACAGGAGGGTCCTTTACTGCATATCTGTGTGCCTAGCTGCTCAGACACATGATGAGTCCAGACATTCCAGAGTGGGCAGTGCTGGAATAAAAGGTTTATGATCTGTGGCCTTGGACTCTAGGAATGCATTGCTGGGTTTTTCCCTAGGCATTTAAACCACAGCCAGATCTCAGGGGAGTTCAGGGGTTGCTGCGAATTCAGTGAAATCTAGATACAGCTATAGTGCTGTCATTAACAGTCTGCCACATCTTCCTCCCCACTGCAATTTGTTCAACTAAAACACGTCCCAATTCAAGCGTGGATTCCCTGCACTTATGCTTTAAGAAGATTACTACAGTTTAAGACGTTCACAGCATTTAAAGTATGTTTTTAAATAATCAACTGCAAGACTTTCCTTCTCGCCACATGGTTTTGGTCTTTGCAAAGGTTGGTGCAAAAGCCCTTAGACTATGTAATTGCTTTAAAATAAAAACTGCAAGGGACCTTTCAGTTTGTAGGACTTACTAGAGGCAGAATGTGTTTCAGCAACAAATTATGCTATATTTTACCAAGGCACCAAATAACTAAAATGGCCAAATTATGGCTTGCAAAATTTTTTGTAACAAGCAATCTAAAACAACCCAAGTGTAGAGCTTTTAGCTCTATATTTTATTCAGAAATCTCAGACCAGCTTCAGAAGAAAGGAATAAACAATTTCTATTAGTTGGATTTGACTTATCAAGCAACTAAGAAGAGCCAATTTTGAAGAGATAAAATAATTTCATCTGAACATTATTTAAGATCACTTGTGACAATCACAACAGAGAATTCCATAGTTCTGAGACGTTAGGCTTACTTCATAATTGAAATACTCCAGAATTACTGGCCTAAATTAGTTGCTTAAACTCTTTGTATTTCAAAAGTGTTTAAATACTTTTCCTGGAAAGGCAGTGTCCAAATGTCACTACGCTGAACTAGTTCTGTCAGAGTGTGGTGTCTATGTCTTCTTTTTAAAAACTTCACCCTTGAACATACTTATCAAGTGTACCATTTTGTCAGCACATTATGGAGTAAGTTTTGGTTAGATCAGTATCTTATTTAGGTAATAATTGTAATATCCAAACCAGAAAAACTTATCTAAAGTAACTTTTTTCCCAAAATATGTGTTTTTACTGAAGTCATATGACAGCATAGAAAATTTAGACTCAGAAGTGAGCAGTTAAACTCAGGAAATTAAAAGTAGGCTTCCAGCTTGTTTTGATATATCCTTAGATACCTCCACATGAGTAATTTCCTCATCTGCAAGAAAAGTATGGCTGTGTTAAGATCACTGTCTGTGCTATAGACTCTTAGAGTTCTTTCAGCAAATGAGCACAAGCTCTTCTCCTGTCCTGCTTTACTTCTAACCCTGGAGCCACCTCTGGATAAAGGGATCTGTGTGTCTCTGTGTTACAAGTTTTCATCAATGGCATTCCTCTGAAGCTTAAATACATCTATAATAGGTTTTTTTTTTTAGTATTTCAATGTATGCTTTTTTATGTATGTGTATATGTGCATGTAAATGTAAGTGTTACTGGTATTATTATCCTTTTAGTTGTTCAGGTTGGATTTCCTTGCCTTGGAAAACAAGATGGGGTCGCTGCATTTGAAGTGAATGTGATCATAATGAATTCAGAAGGCAATATTATTCTCCAGACCCCTCAGAACGCCATCTTCTTTAAAACCTGTCAGCAAGGTAACACTGAAGAAAATGCTGGAATGCTGTTCGACCAGGTCACCTAACTGTCTCATGTTTCTTTTAGGATAAGAGCTAGAGAGGATGGAAATAAAGCAGTCATACAATGTGTAGCAATCGTGGTGAATTCCAGGCTTTCTGGCTCTGTGTGCATTTGCTGATCATTTACTACATGTTTACTGAGCCTTTTCCTACAGGACTCCCTTAGCAGACTGGTTGGAGACATTTCTCCCTCCTCCTGTTCACTGCTTACCACATTAAGGACACTGATAGAGATGTATCATATGAAAAGCCTCTGTTAGCAAACAATTTGAGGTGCTTGGAGGAGAGGTAGTTCTGTGAAAGCAGGCTGAGGTTAACATTTCCAGAAGTGGCACATCATCTGGGGAACTGACCTTCTGGCAACTGTAGTGGGGACACTGGTAGCAATTAATGCTGTCAGTGCCATAGTTCCACCTTGGTGTCTGAATACAAAAATCTTAAATCAGAAAATTTCTGCAAAACTTGGCTTTACCTTCTCTGTAGCTCAGAGAATCAACCTCTTGGCTTTTGATAAAAATGTAAAAAGGTGGAAGTTGGTGTTCAGTACTTCCAGCTATCAAGCAGTAGCACACAGAGCACACAGAGGACACACTGGTAGAAGAAGAGCACCATGAAGTTATTGCAGTGTTTGCTGGGAAAGGAGAGCACTTGTTCAACCAACTGATCTATGAATCATAAACTCTATGTACTAAGACTTTCTGAATTAATTTGATACACCACAAACAACTATAATTACCACTTTAAGCTGAGGTTATGGAAATTGAAAAATCAGTGTCTAAGATAAGATAATTATCCCATATCATGAGCAATTGTATCAAATTAACCCATGACAGGGCTGAGGTACAAAGAACAAGATTTTTTTCTTCCCCTATTAAATCTTCGTTCACAGTCCCACATTTTCTTCTCTGCACTATTTACTCTGAGATAATTGGCTGCAGTGTGGCTTCAAAGAGTGAGCAGTGGGAGCAAGAGCTGTTTATCCTTTGAAACCTCACTATGCCCAAATAGCAAAGCTGCTTGTCTCCTTTGAAGCCTTGCTGCTGCCAATTAGCCCAGGGAAAGTGGAGGGGGGGAGAAGAAGTGGGCAGGGAAACAGGAAGAAAAATGGAAGCTGAAAGGACACAAAATCAATCAGATCTCATGTTTGAAGTTGTGTGTCTGGTGTAAATACAACACAAAACTTTTCCTATCTTTTTATTTTCAGTTCAGCTCAAAGATACTGAACTTAATAAACTTTGAAAATAGCATTGGGGTATTCTAATAGGGTGAGCAGAGTTACAGGTCTGTATTTTGGAAAATAGTGGCTTAAAGAGGAAGGGTTCCAAACTCAGCTTAGTAGTAGCACTCATCCAAGTTATCATTTGTGTTATTATTTGTTGTTACCATTTTATAACGAGTTGTAATATCTAACAATTTTGTAGTATTGCATCATACGACCTCTCAAGAAACCTGGGGTTGATTATTGTCCCAGTCCTTTGTTCATGGAGCCAGCTGAGAGACACAAGGGACATTTTCCAAACTTTAAAGACATGCAGAGGAGGAGCTTTCTCACATCATCTCTTCCAGCCCATGCTGGAATAACTCCCATTCCTGCCCTGTGTCTAGCAAGGTGGAAACAACAGTGTTTTGGGACAGATGCTGAGAAGGATAAGAATGTCTTGGGTGGCTGTTGTGAGAGTAGGTATGAGTTTCCTTCCTCCAAAAGATATCATACATGGTGAAGAGCTCCTGTCAGCGCCCTACTCAACTGTTTCCAGTTATTCTTGGCCATACAGAAAGGCCCCAGCAGAGGAAGTGAGGGAATAAAGGGAGCAATTTTGTGGATAAGAGAGGATTTGTTTGTGGCTAAGAGGTGGTCACAAAGAAAAAATACATGTTTTCCTATTTTTCTGCTTGAAATGGTATGTATTTAAGCATGCATTTTTTTGGTAATGAATAGCAGCTCTGCATTTGAGTACAAAGAGAGAAGCATTTCCAGAAAAAGTCCTAGAATACAGTGTTAGAACACTGTAGGACCAAAAATCCTTTACTACAATTACTACAGCTGCAAACAGCTTTCCTTTTAAGGCATATCATTTACCTCAGAGATTTTGAACCTTCTCACTTGGAATGTCACACAACAGAGCGTCAAGATGAGGAGGTTGTGCCTACCACTGATCCCTACTGAGGTTAAGTTTTTCTAATGGGAATAGGCAGTCTCTCCTGCCTGCCTTATTCTCTGTGAGGGATCTGGGAAGGTATTTTTGAGTAATTGTTTTTCTACCCAGAAGCCCTTTCTGGTGGTGTTCCATACGGCTTGATTTAGTTTGCCTTCTTGTTTGATGGACTCTGGCATTTTGAGCATGGTGGTATGTATGGAAGATGGAAGTATCTCTCATCCTTGTATAATCCTGCCAGTGTTGCCAAATGCTTTTACATATTTGATCAATAACTGAGATATGAACGAGAGTTGATGATGATACAGAACTGTTGTGCAGGAGTGCTTTCATCTTCCTTTCTGGCCTTCTTCCATTTAGCCTTGATGCTCACTCTTTCATGTGAACCCAGATTTCATCATTGTCACCTCAGTAGTAACAGATGTGGTAATTAATGTAATGCAAGTTGCAGTAACGTCTACGCCAGGCTGCAGAAATCGAAACTGGTCCTGCACACTGAGGGTAGGTCTAACCAGCCATGCAAGTTCTGCACTAAGTTGCCTGCTCATTTCCACACAGAAAAGAAAGTACTGGATTGAGCAGAGCATCCACACTGCTCATGCACTTATAGAGCAGTAGAGAAATGAAAATGCAGAGTCTGTCAACAAGTACATCACCCATGTGAACGTGTGATGGAACATCTATTGTAGACTGCTAAAAGAGAAACTAATTTATCCTGAAGAAATCCTAGCTGAATTTCCATTTCTTCAGTGTTTGTCTGACAGCAAGTATTTTAAGTCTTGGGTCAAAGAAATATATTGATCCTACTGAGATCTGGCTGAGAGCTGAAGTTACAACATTTTAATTAAGATTGTTATATTTTATGAAGCGGAATGTCCAGGAGGATGCAGAAATGGAGGGGTTTGCAACGAAAGGCATGTCTGTGAATGTCCTGATGGATTTTATGGGCCTCATTGTGAGAAAGGTAATTTAATAAAAAATCTCAACTGTCTTCTTTACCACAATCTCAAGAAAACTGTATCTCCTGCACTGTAGGCTCTCCTAAAATTAATGTTCTGTTCTGAAGATTTCGTATATTTTGAGTTCAAACATGTAAGAGAATTGTTACTGTCATCTGTGGTCTAGTGGAAATACAAATTGCTTACATGAAAAATATTTTCTCTTTCACAAATTGCTTTTGACAAAAACTGATGCAATAGTTAAGTGATCCTTAATCACAGGGAATCCATCTGGCAAGAAGATTAAATAAAATTCTTCTGCTAATGAGGACTAGCTGTAAAACAAAGCACAATGCTTTAGTTGCTCTGCATTTGTTTATTTGCAGATAAGATCAGATTTGTAAGCAGGCTAAAAACAAAAATGGGAAGATGAAGGGAAGATTCTCTTTCTGTTCCATGACTGGATAATAGCCCAAATCAACATTTCCAGGAGTGAAGAACCAGGAAATTGGTGTGACTTGGCAAGGAAACTAGATCTTCTCCTTATCCCTCCTTTCCTTTTCCCAGTGGCAGTCCCTCCCCAGGGTGACTGGTGATGTCCACACCCGTGGGCATCCTACTCCAACACAATCATTTACTCCCAGATACTCTGGCTACATCAAAAATATTAAATACAAAGGATTGAGGACTGTTCTCTGGCCTGGAGAGCAACTGGCACAACTTACATTCATATGTTTAATAAACTCTTACCTTCCAACAAACCCATTACAAACTCACTCCTGGGAGGAGCCTGTGGTCACTACTCATCCCAGGACCATGGCCAGGAGGACTTGCTGGTCAGCTGGGACAAAGCCAAGCCACCAAAAATTTCACAAGATGATTTCACAAGGCCATTTGGCTCCGTGCCTGGGTGCTGTTTAACTCACCAGCATGGACCCAACCTTGCTGCATGTACCAATTGTGGGCAACCACAAAGGGAAGCAACATGCCTCCCTGAAGAGCCTTTTGGGGTGGCCACAGAGCAGAGAGGTCTTGGAAGAGCACAGGGGCTCCAGAGAAGGTTCACTGGGAGCGTGCAGGACAGTTTGGCTGTGCAACAGGCTTTGCTAGCCAAAATTAGGTAGCCATGGTTATGCTCAGGTGTGCAGGAGCAGGGAACGTTCATTGTAAAGCCTGCCTGGGAACCTTACTGAGTTACTGACCACTCTGAGATAGTCCTGACTGCAGAGCTGAGGAACCAGAATAGTTGTAGAGACGACTTGTCTGGGGGGATTTTAAATATCCAGAGTGTGTAGGAGTATATGGGTACTTCGCTTTCCCCTGCCTGGTATTAAACTATACAAGAGGCAACTTCTGCTTACATATGGAATCAGATGTGAACTTGAACTAGCCTACAGTTTTTAGTAGCACTGTACAGAAACTGCCAGACACAAACCAAAGATATAATAGATTTAACCCCCTACCAGAGGCACTTCGCAAAGGCGACTTAGAGCAATAAGCAGAAGGAAAAGTAGCTCAAGGAGTCAATGTGCTGCTGTGTATTTAAACACCAGCTGCTATCCCACCAGCAATACTTTTTCTGCTCTTCCCACTCCTCAGCACTGTGTGTTCCTCACTGCATGAACGGCGGGCTCTGCATCACGCCCGGCCTCTGCATCTGCCCGCCGGGGTTCTACGGCATCAACTGCGACAAAGGTGGGTGCCACTAAACCCTGGCTCTGCACTCAGCAGCCTCTCTTTATCACCCGTGGCAGCTTCCCTCCAGGAGTGCATTTTGATAAGTCAGCCAAGCGACAAGTAAATAAGTTTTTAAAATATTGTGATTCTTAAAATAGATGCTGTAGCACAGCCTGGCAGCTGCTGGAAGAATATAGGAATTTGCAGGTGTGCATACACCCCAGCTCTGGGAAGGGTAGTTTGGATAATCACTTCAGTTGGTCCACTGAAAACTGTGGATCTTACCACAAAAATCAGTTATATTTCTGGGGGGAGGAAAAAAATTACAGAAAAATCTCTATTTGAGGTCTAGTTTCCTGTAGTAAAATTAATTTTACTAATTATTTAGTACATTAATGTGCTGCATCTGGACACATGACGAAATATGCAAACTATTCATTTTTTGTTGCTGCATTGGGGCTCATGTAGGGTAAAAATCAATAATCAGTTGCTCAGTCTAAGCTACCATGTAGAAAAAACAAGTAATTTCCTGCAGAGATGTAACTGACCTGCTCATGGCAGAGCAGAACGTTGTGCTGCATTTGTCATTGCAGGCCTATATGAAAGTAAAGACTGAATGCAAAAGGTCCTAGAGGATTTTTCAACAAAATAGTGGGAGCTTTGCACAAACTGTTGGTATCAATGCCCTCACATCTTGTGTCTAGTCTTTGAACAGACTTCCACCACATTTAGAAAATGCTTCAAATGTGCACTTTAATTAAATGCTCCCGATGTCTTGAAGGATTAAATGTGAATCCCAGCTGTTTGGTGAAAAGTCACATCTAACACAATGTAAGTTATTTGGCAGCTGAAAATCAGAGCATTTGCATCTATGTCACCACACAGAAAAACTCACAGAGGTTTCTTTTTAGTCAAAGGATTACTTAAGGACTGCAGTGAAGTATCCTCTTGTAGGATACTTGCAGCTTCCAGTCCTAGGCTGTGCTCCTTTTATCAGATGCTGGCAGCTTCAATAGCAGTAGTGCCTTAATCCTTCAATGAGCTTTATGTGTGGGGGTTGATAAAGATGTGGCACAGTCTGTCCTCAGAGAGCTTGCTGCTGTATTGTTCACTTGTCTCATTCTATATTGCCTTGTGTGTGTGCTGATGTAAAGCATTGTGTAGGAATAACTGCATTTCAGTCTTACTTTGTAAACCAGATGAAAAGATGTTAATCCTGCTTTTACAACCTACTCAATGTTTATTTGTGATGAACAGCAGAGAACAGTACATGCAAGTTAATCCTAGTTCATATTAATGACTTAGTTTATTCCTCTTCTATTTGTTTCAGCAAACTGTACAACAACCTGTTTCAATGGAGGGACATGTTTCTATCTGGGAAAATGCATTTGTCCTTCAGGCTATGAAGGAGACCAATGTGAAATTAGTGAGTAGCATCTCTGTGTGCTTGCTTTCTTTTACATCAGCTTCTTCTAGTGTCAAAGCCTAAATGATGTGACCTGCCTCTGCTGGGCACAGAGCAGGGGTCTCACACAGCAGTTGGGACCCTCAGAGTCAGATGCCACGTGCCTCCAAACAAATTTCCTCCTTAGAAGTTTGATTCGTTGCTGAACCATCTCACCCTCTGCCCTGCTCTCTTTTCACTAGTTACCAGGCTTGGTAGCAATTCTCAAGTCATAAGTGTGCAAGCAATGTCCTGTGGCAGACAGATGTGCTGCAAGCCAAGCCTGTGGAGTGCCTCTATTTTCAAACATTATGGCAAATACTTGGACACAGCAGACTAAGTTTGAGCTTTCACCTCTGAAAGGGCTACTATAATTTGGGAATGAAAAGATTTGGGGCAAAAGGAGAACTGAACTGTAATAACTGAGAGCTTTCATGTAACATGTAAAGTTACATTCACAAGGTAACTTGATGATGCACAACCAGACATCATTCTTCCTGGACTAAGAACTTCTAACAGGACACTGTGCAGGAAAGCTTTCCCTGCTGTAAATAATCCCACCAATATTCCCCAGCACCTTCACAGGAGCATGGAGAGCAGCATGTGGCCTAGGGTAGGTAAATGCTGATTTTTTAATATACGTCAGTAGAAACAAGCTGTCCTCACAATTAGGAAATTTTTATCACTTTGGAAACACATGGAAGTAAACTCTTAGCTTGCTATTGGCCAATACACACCAACAATGAATCACTGTGCAGGAAAGTACACAGATACAGTAAGACCCATGTTTCGCTCAGTCTTTATGTGTAGATTAACAATAGGTGTGTGTAAATGTTTCACTGTGTCTCTATGCATTACAAGGCGTTTTGCAACTCCTTTCTACATCATTAAAAAATTAGGGGGAAAGAAGCAGCAAAGCCTTATTGTTTTTAAGTTAATAAAGATTCCCATTTGTGTAAATTCAGATCATATGCCATGAGAACAACAGTGTGGGTTTTCACTGGATTTAGCTCTGCTTACGTCATGTTTAAATTTGACTATTTGGCAGAACCCCATTTCTTTCTTCAGTCCCCAAAAAGTCAACATTGTTGACATTTTTCAGATGAAGATTAAAGTTTGATTCAAAGAGAGAAGCATGTATTTTATGTTTGGTGGTGGTTTTTTTGTGGAGAATTCTTAGAACTGTTATTGCAGCATGTATAATTTAGGGCAGTCTATTTAATTGATCTGTCTGAGGAGCTAAAGCTTATATTTGTCTACTGCTGCTTGGGATAAGTGCAACTGTTTTGACTTCCTGGAAAGGCTTACCTGTGAAACTCGAGGTAAATTATTTAAAATACAGGCATTAAACTAGTTTCTGTACAAAACAAAAAAAAGCAAATTCGGGATCGTGGTATGCTGAGACCTACACTGGGACAATGTCAATGAGAGCAAGGAAAGCTGTACACTTACTCTGGCTCTTGTAAAGCCAGGAGTGCAATTGTTAGACTGTGATTGACAGCTGTCATCACCTCTGGGCACTGCACCAGCACAGCAGTGGAAGATTGCAAGAACTCTAGATAAGGCTTAGAAACACCAGAGCAGAAACACAGCTCAGTTCATTTTCTTAGATCCAGGGCCAGCTACATTCAATCATGGGATTCTTAAAATAATGAGGGGAAAAAACCTCTCAACAGGCAGAAAGCCATCTTCTTAAAATGGCAAGGTTTTGTTGGTTTTTTTTAACACTGGGTATAGGTCTTCAGTGCTTGTGTAATAATTGAATCCCTCTGTAAGACTCCTGGGAAGTGTACTGAACCCAGTCTACAAGGCTAACAAGCATTCACAGTCTTCCAGATTTTTTTCTAGCGATAGGTATGCACTGTCTCTAATTAGTGTTTCACTTGGAATCCAGAGAGTTTTATTTTGCTTTGGATTCCTCCCCTACTTGTCACCAGCTGTTTTGTTGCTTTTTCCATTTCTCAGTCAATAACAGGGAGAGTTATCATTCTTTCCTTCATTCTGTGACTATATCTTAGTCCAAAGTTAAGTGAGCTGTGCTGAGCCAAATTCTTGCCTGTTGCAACTTGGTGGAAGTTGGTGTCACGTCTCTTGACCCATATCCTCCAGATTTTCTTAAAGAACTAGGAAAATTCATTGATTTCTTTAGGATTTCTCTTTCCAGTTGTTAATTACTTGGGATGCAAATGTTTGCAGATTAGAATGCCTAAAGTTTCCCTCCCCAGAGGCTCCTGCAGAGGAATTGTGCTTTTACAGAAACTCTCCTTAGTGCAGTTTGTTCCATCAGCTGCTTATGAAACTTCTTTCAGGGTTATTAAAATAATTATGTAGAATAGGAATGAGTGTTTCCTTTATATTGACAATACACAACATCTATCACAAAGGTCTGCAGGGGCTGAGGGCTGAGCAGGCACTGCCTGTAATGTTGAGCTCCCAAGAGCACAGTCTGTGATCATGAAATTAGGTTTTCAGCACAGCAAGCCAGTGTTGATGCTTAAATTATGATGTGCAGGTCTCAGTTAATACCTTTCTTAAAAAAAAAAAAAAAAGAAAAATAAGGGAAAGGGAAAGGGAAAGGGAAGGAGAAGGAAGCCGTTTGCTGCCCCAGGTTCCAGTTTTTGTTTGCTCACAGGTTCAGGTAAATATTAGTGTTAAATCTTGGAAGGTTCCCTTTGTTTTCTCTTTTCTGAAGAATCTAGGAAGTCTAGTGGCATTAAAAAAGATAAAAAATGGTTTTGGACAACAATGGGAAAAGCTGCACTGGTACATATGGGCACCAAGGTGGCAGG
The DNA here is from genome assembly GCA_013397155.1 of Irena cyanogastra. NCBI lineage: Eukaryota > Metazoa > Chordata > Aves > Passeriformes > Irenidae > Irena > Irena cyanogastra. Next base: position 80,582 of record VWZV01000545.1, read on the forward strand.
AAAGTGAGGGTGCAGTTCCTGGTGGCCCAAGAGTGCCCAGGGAAGTGACAGTGAGGCTCCCTCAGCCTGGGGGTGACTGAGCTCATGGATGCTGCGCTTCCCTTCCTAGAGATGAGTGAAGATTTAATTAGTTCAGTAATGCAGACAAATTCTAACAGGCTGATGATGGGACTTTGGATGTTAAGTTTGAAAAAGGTCCCTGGTGTGTCATGCCCAGCATAAAAGAAATAAATTGAGTGTGGTTCTCCACCAGCAGGGGCCTCCTCAGTCCCAGGCAATCAGGGCCAAACAAGACTTCCCACAGCAACAACAACACCTGACCCAGCCTATGCCTTTGGCAAAGTCTGTTTGCGAAGGAAAGTAATTTCCAGACCAAGAGCCTGGAAAAATGTCTGCCAGTCCTGATTACTGTTAGCAAAGTTGTTCTGTTCTTTGCAAACAGGAAAGAAAGGCATGAATTTTTAATGTGCCCTTAGTTTCTGAGCTGCCATGTGGAACATCCCTCATTGCACCATCCACAGCACCAGGGTGCTCCCCAGCCTTTGCTACAAGCTGACAGGCCCAGCCAGGCTATTTACTGTCAGCAAGTAGCAGCCATACCTGTCACTTCCTGAGTGTCTCACTGCTCTCAGATGTCACTAGAATTTTTTCTGCTGGGGCCCCTCAGGTTTGGATCCCACTCTTTGGAGCTGCATAGTCTGGGCAGTGCTGGCTCCCCTGTAAAGGGTGAGGAGAGCAGGAGTCAGTACTGACCAGTCATGTGGGGGATTCTGTACAGCCAGAGTGGCACAAACCTGGGCAAAAGCTGCAAGGTCACACAGGCTTTGGCCATACCAAATTATTGTCATGTTTTCAAAGGAGAAGAATGCTTATAAATTGGAGGCACAGACTTGCAGCAGAGTCTTTCCTGGTGGATCTATAGTGCACACTCTAACATCCGATGAGTTTTTCAGGTACAAGGCAAGCTCGTCAGATGCTTGTCTCCAGCAGGCACAGGGGACTAAGACCATCATTGCTATGTTTTCAATTTCTAGGTAAATGCCATCAACCCTGTCGAAATGGAGGCAAATGTACTGGTAAGAATAAATGCAAGTGCTCCAAAGGCTACCAGGGAGACCTGTGTTCGAAGCGTAAGTACCGCAGCCACTCCAGCACTCCCTGTGGCAGCATCGAGCTCGCCGTGCCGTGGCTTTTTTACATAACGTCAGCACTAATTGTTTGTTGTAAAAGTAATTCAAGTTACTTATTTTACTTTCTGGACCTACATCATACACTGGACTTAAGGAAATTACAAAACCAGAAACATTTTTTTACGGAAGTGTCCTCACGGTCTCTTCCGTGCTCTTGAGTTTCTATAGAACAGCAGTGTGTCAGCTCAGCAATAGCAGTTTAGTAACAGAGAAATGCTTAATAAAATGTCAATACTTCACCATGTTAAAATACAATGGGAGCACTTTGTGAGTGGGGTGCTGGGGACTACTCTCCTTCTCCAGCTGGTTCTGGTGGATGCTCAGCTCTGCTGTACAACCTGATTCTCTTGCTGAGAGCTGAGCCAGACCTTGCAGGCAAAGAGATGAGTGTGGGCTGTCTCAGGGCTCTGACTGCACTCGGTGCAAAGGCACAGATCTGCTTTGAGAGCTGCAGCCTGTAGCAGGACCAACCCATCACGTGAAACAGCAGGGAAAGCAAATGTGTGACTGTCTCTGGATGAAATGTCAAGAGACCAGGTGTATGTGTTCACTTTTTTACAGCTGTCTGTGAGCCCAGCTGTGGCCTGTACGGCACCTGTGTGGAGCCCAACAAATGCCAGTGCAAAGAAGGCTGGCATGGGAGACACTGCAATAAAAGTAAGTGAGAAACAAACCCTGAGAGTCATATCTGAGGTGTTACACACCCAATGCTATACAGAAATGACTGCCTCAAGAGCCTTTCCAGCATCATTAATGATACTGCACTCCTTTTTCTCTAGTCTTTAATCCAAGCAATAAAACAAAGGTTTTCAATACTCCATAATTTTACCTACTTTAAAAAAAAATCATAATAATTTGAAAGTGTTTTATCAAGACCATTTTTATATTAGAAATTCCAGAATCTGGTATCAGTCAGAGGAGGACCTTGCATGTCTTCCAACCACAGCATGGAAGGGATCCAATTCCTTTAATACTCCTCATTAATATCAGCTAGCTTTGAAATGCTGGGTAGGTATTTTTAAAAGTAAAACTCTGACAGGTTTTAAAACTGATTGAAACTTAGAAGAAATAAAATGTCCTTCAGAAATTTTGGGGAAAACTTGAAGAATTATGCAAGATCGTTTTTTAGCAACTTCACATTTTTCTCCTCCTCTTCCCACTTGTGTTCCACAGCATACAAAATGCATTGCCCCAAAGCAAAGTTGAAGTTCTTGAAATGAATTTCTGTTGTGCTTTTTGGTCTATTTACCATCTATTGTAACAACTGATCATTTCACTGGGCTTAAAATGGTACTGTATAATTGTTTGAAATACAATTGGATATATCCAGTAAGAACTTCAGATTTGATTTTATGTTTCATGTGCAACAGTACTGTAACAGCAAATCTTCAATATATGATCTTTATATAATCCCAAAAGATACTAATGTATATCACTGTTGGCTACCAATTCACATGTTGCATTTTATGTGTGAATAATGAAAAAGTTGAAAAATTTTGCAGCTTCAAAACCAATCAGCCATAAGGAATGTAACCTTACATTCACCATCAACTGAATGTTACCTTTTATTAAAACCTGTTGATGCATATGATTTTTGTCACACCAAAATGTATTAGAAGAAATATAGTATTTTCATTAAAAATGGAGTATTATGCAACTAAGATGGATTTTGATATGAAAATTAGGTTTGCTGTGAAAATTGGGAGTCTTCTCTTGTTACCTAGTGGATTTGTATTTAAGTATTCATGCTATTCTCTGAAGGAAAAATACCATTAACATAAGTTATGGTTAGAAAAAAGACACAAGATTTATGTTGATATAACCAATATGAACTACAGTTCATAAGTTTGGTATGAACTTTTTCCTTCTGCCACACTCTTCCTGTAAAGAACTCAGATAACAAATACACACTTTAGGTGACCGTCACCAGAGAAGTAATTACCTGTACAGCAAAACCAAAGCTCACATCTGACTTGTGATAAGAAGCCAATGGTCTCACATTATTGTAAACTCTAAGGTTTTGCATGCTTAATTTCTTGGAGTTTGGGTACAGTCCTGCTGTGTTTAGTACTGCAAAACTCTCTTTGTATTCAGCAAAGAAACTGTGAAATTGACATTTGGGCTAAAGTCACTCCCATTTTAAGTGCGCATTAATGTGCATGCACTGCGGTTCTCTCTTTTCAACTGAAACCAAACATCACCGGATCTTGAGAGGAGATTTATAGTTAACTTGAGAGACTTATTTCATATTCCATCAAATGAATGGCTCTTTGGCAAAGCTGTTTTCTTAAAAAAGAAGTGGTTAAAAAATTGAACAAACAAGCTCAGTTTTTCAAAGTCATTTCCATGAGCTTTAAGTAATGAGATGAGTAAATGAACCTATAAAGAATTACAACTTAATACTTTGGATTCCATTTTTATTGTTCACTTTCATTTTCCACAACAAAGCAGCTCTAGTAAGCCTGTTTCAGATGGCTTTTTTTTCCCCAAGGTGTTTATGGTCACTGGTGTTCTTTTTCTTTGCATTCAGCCCTAAACCAAAGCCCAGCTCAGGTAGCTGGTGCAGATTCTCCCCTGGGTGTTGCTTACACCCCATTCTAGAGCTGGCAGATCATCATGACTGTAACCCAGCTGGCGTGGGGGTTACACATGTGAACCCCAGGCTGAGTGACAGCCTGGCTGTGCTGAGGTCCCTGGACTCCCTGGCCAGGCCAAGCATCTTTCTGTCTGACAGGACTTTGCTCATGCTGAGGGGTAAGAGAGGCGTGAGCACTTTCATAAGGCAAAGCAAAATCCTTTGTTCAAATGGGTAAGACAGATTCCACTTGAAATATTAGCTGTGGATCGCAAGCCCACTTCTGTGGAGTCTTTTTTCTTCAACTGGATAATTTTCCAGGGTATGGAGCCAGCGGTGTGAGTGCCCTGAGGCCAGCAGGCAGCAAGCACAGGCAGCACACGCCTTCGCCAAAAAGGGCCGAGGAGAAGCATGTTCCACCCGAATCCAATTATATCTGGTGAACTCCAACATCTGAAATGGTTCGTGTTACACGAAGTTCGCAGCCTTCATTAACCTCTCATGGATTGAATGTTAAAATGCTGTTCATTACAGTTAAGATTACCGGCTGGAATTTTATTAGCTTCATTATAAACCACCGAGCTGACACTTACTATTCCTTTTAAGTTTTATAAATACTTCTGTAGCATGATTATATAGGCTTCTTCTCTCAGTGCTTTGGATGATATTTTGTACTATACTTCAGTTACATCTAAACTTCCTTTTTTTGGTTATATAGCTGAAAATATTATCCAAAAATTAAGTAACAATATTCAAGCAGAAAACCCTGTAGATGCTAACCCTCAATTATTTCAATGACTACAGAGGCAATTTGCCTGAGACAAAATAAAGGTGCATTTTGCAAATTTTTACAAATTGTGTATTTAGACTTTTCTGTAAGAAAAACAAATAAATCAATAAATAAGTTGCCTAATTTAAAAACTGAATAACTCAATTCAATGTTATTTTTCGCTTTACAGTTTTGTGTATTAAAAAGAAACTGCAGTGGTGCCATTTAACCGACATAATATATTGTAAACAAAGTAGAGCTATAATGTATGACATTTCTGCATCAGCTTGAAGCAATATAATATATTGTAAACAGAACAGCTCTTATGTAATAAACTTTTTATACTGATTGTTATGTATAAAATAAAGATGCTGCTTTAGTTTTTTGAGTACTGCTCTGTGTGGCCTCCTGCGGTGTCATCAGCGCTGGGTTGGGACGATGACTTTTCTAGAGCACCCTCATATAAAACAGTGGCACTGTGGGGTTGGTCTCCCTCTGCCTGCTTTTAGCCCCACAACTCTTCAAAATATTTCAGAAGAACAACTTCTTGTGCCCTGGCCAAGGAGGGGATAACATGGAAGGCCACGTGTTTCACCCCCGTACTTTTCCTACTTGTTCCACACCCTCTTTTCTCCCAGCACCGCCAGCCAGCCAGGTCGGTGTGCCCAGTTCTTCTTACAGCTTCTGTCCCAGCAGGTAATAGTCCAGCTCTGGCCATGTGTCCTGCTCAAGGGTGATGGTCTTGTGTTGTGTTGTGATCACACTGTAGAAGGCTTGGGTGCTGTTTTCTGCAAATAGTCAAGGGCTACGCGATTTGTAATTTGATGTGGTCTGGAAGCGGGAAACATGATCTCTGTCTGCACTGAAGAATGGTAAATAGCCAATGAATTATTACTGACCCTTGCTATAGTATTTCTGGCAATCTTGTTATCTGGGAGGCAAATAAAAAATAAATAACATACAGTTGGAAGCATTAGAGCTGGGCTTTTCCCTTTACCAAGGCCAGAAAGAGGAGATGTGGGCAGGAAAGGTGCTCAGCCTCTGCCCACAGTCAGTGCTGTCCCAAAAGTACCCTATGCTGATTAAAAAAAGATGGAAATGAGGCAGCCTGAGGCAGAGGAGAAAACACTTAGGTGTTGAAAACCTGGGAGGAGCTGTTCACAAAGGAAACATTTTTTGATATTTTTCTTAAAAGTGTTGGAAAGAGGAGATTAACATTAGGTTGAGATTAAATGTGTAGCTGCTCTTTATGTCCAGGGATGCCTCAGGAACTGTGTACAAACATGAACATCACATTTGCATGCTTTTTGTTCTTTCTGTAGCAAAGATAAAGTGGTTTGTAACATAATAGAGTAAAAAGCACAGAAAATTTTTACTTTAAATTCATCGGATATTTTGGCTGAATTTTTCTGCTCCTGTCAATTTCTTGGAAAGTACTTCCTTAAAAATAGCAAGTGTATTCTTTTATACAGAGTAATTTTTTGCTACTTGCCATAAAGACACTTAATGCTGCTGTTTTGTTTTCAGAGTTTCACCACTGATTTTTAGAAATATCATTAATCACAAGAGGAATATAATCAGAAAGGTAAAAAAAGGAAAACAGTTCTCAAAGTGCACACTGTACCACAGCTTTGTTTCTTAAATAACATCAATTGTCTGTACAAAATTTCCACGGCTTTGCCAGTCTGAGCACAAAGTTTCCTGTGTAAGAGACAATCTTTGATGTCAGAATTTTAAGTTAATAGTCTATGATAACTGAGAATGCTAAAAAAAGAGATGAATTTTCCAGAAAAAGTCCAATTGGAAGTTGGAAGCAATTTTGGCATTCAAAAATAAACTACAGAATTTATCACATTCTGTCATGAGACAGGACATACATATGAGGGGGAAAAAAAAGTACCAGAGATGAAAACTATTTAAAAATAGCAAAAAAAAAAAAAAAAAAAAAAAGTCAAAATACCAATCCACTACAGTAGGTCAGACAGAAACTGCCTTTTCAATGATATTTGGAAATTTTGTAGTTAGCCAGAGCAAGATGCCAAACATTGCACTTGTGGGCAGCAGCTGTGAGCTGATGAAAATGAGTCAAACAGAAAATGTTAAATCACTATATCTCTACTGAAGGAATCTTAATTTGAGCCACTGACGAAATTGTAGCTTTACAAAGGGCTTCTAATGGTACTTGATAATTTGGGTATCTAATATTGGCATCCTGCTATGTCCAGGTGTGCACAACATTTCAAAGGACAAGTACACAAGGCACACAAAGAAAGCAGAAACAGACATCCTAAGGGCAAATTGCCTTTTTTGTACTGCTGCCATTACTGAACTGATGCACATGCTTTTGGAGGTCGTTTTTTTCTTTTGGAATTTGCATTTTAGGTTGGCTCTGTCCATACCGTTGGATTTCAAACCTGTCTCTGTCTGTGCCTCTCCACATCTTCACCTGACTGTTGGGGAGCTGGAGAGAATTGTGGCCAGCACATTTTCTCCATGTGGTGTGACTGAATGGTCCAGTTGTTCTTCTTCAGCTTCAGCTGCATTTCAAGGAATATTAAGGAAAAAAAATTATAAAGAAAAAAATTCAGAATTGTTCCAGATGACTCGCTGCCTGTAAAATTCAAACTCCAAAAGCCAGACTTAAAGCTTTAGCCAGACTTTCTGGTACTAATTCAAAAATGTCAGCTTTGTTTCTGCTGGACACATTTGTTACCTTTCCTTTCCTCTCACTCCTCTACATGACCTGTTCTACTGGGATTGCCTGCTGTGGAAAAAATTCCTACTTGCAGATGCTGAGGGGAGATCTGGCAGCAGCAGAGAGGGAGCTGCCTGAAATGGCCTGAAGTTGTGCCAGGATCCCCCCGGTGCCTGCAGTGCCCACAGCATGGCCCTGGGGCAGGGGGAATGTGTGAGTGGGTGTTGAGGCATCACTCAGAGGCATGGCTTCATGGCAGATCCAGGTCTTGCAGTCATTTCAGCTCTGGCCTAGAGGAACTGCATCAGTCAAAAGTGCTCTCCTCCATTGGAGGGATTAAATCCTACTAAATCCCACAAATCTTCCAGTGTGAATACAACTTTGTGTTCACTGAGGTGGCGAGGTGCTGTGATTAGCCAGGGCATAGCCAAACCTTAAGATCCCAACTAAACCAGTGACACCCTCTCCAGCCCTAAAATATGCCAGCAAGATTTGCTCACATGACGTTTTAAACAGAAAATCATCTAGTTTAAAAAAAAAAAAAAATCTCGAGTGAAATGAGTCCCAGTTGCTGTTTGTTTTTCCTTGCATCTCAGACAGGATGGCTGCTGTGCCACAGACCAGCCCCTCAGTGGCTCCCAGTGCCCAGCTTCTGCTGGAGCACGGCTGACTGCACACTCCTGGGGGCTGGCTGGGGGCAGCAGCCCAGTCCAGCCATGCAAGCTCACCCACACTCAGCAACAGTGCAAAGCTGAACTGAGCACAGAACAAACGGGTTAGGAGAACAGCAAGGTTCGGAAAAGGCACGCATGCAGATCAGAGAAGATGTATTTCTTGTCTTTGTGGCTTTATGAAGTTCAATTTAAATGAACCCTCACAATTTTAAGTTAAAAAAAAGACCCACTCTATATTTTTTCACTTAGAACATCATATTCTATTATTCATATTAGTTACAGAGCTTGCATTTTGATCCCTTTCCATATATCCCACCAGAAGACCGAGCAGCCTCGTTGCAGGAATCCTTCCACGGAAATGTGATTTTTTTCAGAGGATTTAACACGCATACCCTGTCTGGCCAAACCACAGCTCAAAAGTAGTTCAGATGCTTATGAGGGACATCCCCACAAGTACTCTCTAACATTTTGTTTCCTGGCATATGCTTGGGGGATTTTACGGCTGAGAAACTGGCACTGGGGCACTGCACAGGGTTCACAGAGATAACTGGCTCTGGCTGCTCTGAGTGTTTGACTTTACAACCCTTAATTATATATATCCCTTAATCAGCGTGCTGCAGTTGTACTGCATCCTTCCTGCCCAGACATCCTAGTGAGTCTCACTCCTAGGCAAGGACCAGCGGGGCTCCACAAATTCTCCAGCAGGCAGTATTTGGAAAGGATGGCCCTCAGTGTTTATACCTTGTGCATTAAGTTTCTGTACTATCCATCATCCTTGCCCAAATGGAGCCTGCCATGACCCTGGGCTGGAATTCTCCCCAGTCCTCCTACTACAAATTGCCAGACTTTGTTGGACAAATTTGGCCACTATGGGAGCTGCTTGTGTGCTGGACTCTGGCTTTCTTCAGATTAGGGTAATCCAGCTGAGAGTCTGAGCATTTAATTAGGGTCATGGTTGTTCTCAGCATGCACAATTCCACCCTTCAGTGGCCACTGTGGGCATCACCTCTCCCTTGGTCTATCTGGAAAGTGATTGCCAAACGTATACTTCTCCCAGATGGTGTCACTGTTAAAAAAGTTAAATGAATGTTCAGTACAATCCACTCAGGGTTTTTTAAACCATTCTTTTTGTGTAAAGGCATAAAGATTTCTCCCCTTAGAGTTACAGCAACAATAAAGGAATTGACTGTAGTGCTTCACTTATTTATCCCATATAAGACTGACTCAGTAGTGATAGTTCCACCTCCAAGGCTTATTCCTGAAAGGAATCAACTGTATTTTAAATGCAACTGAAATGTCAACTTAGTTTGACAGTTGAGGGGTCCTGAGTGGTTTAGATGTCACAACTTACAGCAATCCAGTTAAAAACGAGATGTAAGGGACTTCTAGGGAGAGGAGACTTTGGAGTTTCTATTCCTTTCCTTGTGCCTTTGTGATCAGTGAGAGTAGGAACTTCCCCAACACAATTTTCAAATACCTGCAGCTGGTGCTGGAAAATGAACAGTAAGACCAGGTGAAGTGTGCATAGTGGCCCCCTAGAAGTGCATCTTTGTTGCCACCAGGGAGCTGAAACAGGGATCACTGAGGGTTTTGGTAGTTGTTCCTAAGCATCTTTACAATATATGATTTAGTAATGTAGAACCACAAAACTGTTTGGGTTGGAAAGGACCTTAAATATCATCTAGTTCCAACTCCCCCCTTTCACTAGACCAGGTTGTTCAGAACCCCATCCAGCCTAACCATAAGCACTTCCAGAGATGGGGCATCTACAACTTCTCTGGGCAACTTCTCTGTTCCAGTGTCTCACCACCCACACAGTCAAGAATTTCTTCCTTATGTCCACTCTAAACTTACCCTCTGTAATTTCAAAAGCATTGCCCCGTCACTACAGGACCTGTTAAAAAGTATTTCTGTTTTTCTTATAAGCCCCCTTTATATATGGAAAGGCTGCAATAAGGTCTTCTTGGAGTCTTCTCCAAGCTGAATAATCCCAGCTCTCCCAGCCTTTAATCAAATATTTTATTTTGGTTTTTCCTCTCTACTATACTCCCTTTTTTTTGTTTGTCTTAAAACACACTAACATCAAACAAACAAATGAACAAACAAATAATCAAATTAGCTGAAATCTCCAAGGATTTAATTTGCTTAGGATACACCACTTCTGGTCTTTTTAGAGGAACAATTTGATATTGAGTGACAGCACATTTAACTCTGCACTTGTCCCTGAAGTAGGATAGTACTACAAGGTTCTTGAGCACCTTGTGCACCATCCACAAGGAAGAGGAGCTGCAACAATGTGGCCAGCAGAATGCCTTGGATGTGATAGTTCCTTGGTATTTTAGAGGACAATAAGAAAATAGTTTGATGGTTAGTATTTTGACTGAGATAAGTTTTGGTCACTCAGATGAGCCTGTTCTGCTTGAGACGCAGCAGTCTTCTCTGAAGCAAATGGGTGACATGAACACTTAGGTTAAAAAGTGAGTTGTCAAGTACAGAAAGTACCCAAAGAGTGCCATGAGGTTATTCAGGTATTTAGATTCCTGCCCATTTTTTAAGTTTATTACTCAACATACCATCATGCAACAGCTCTGACTGTGCTGCAATCCTCTATTGTCCAGAATAAAGGTTGTTCTGAAATAGTTTAAGACAAGAAAAGATCTGCTGAAGACATCTTGATCAAAAGAGGAATGGAGATTCCTGTGTTTCTTTCTAACTCTGCTTCCTCTCCTAGCAAAACACACTCCTTTTGTACGTGTCCCCTTCTGCATTCTGGAAAATAGGGAAAAATTTAACTGGGAGATAAGCTTTTTCTGTCATACCCAGCACAACAATTAAGGTCTCAAAAAGACAAGACAGTGAATGTCCCTTTGAAATTGGCAGGAGTGTGGGGGGAGACTCTTTTAAAAACCTGGCAAGCAATTAACAGTAATTATAACTTCATAATTACTGCCACCTTCCTATCTGTTGTGTAAAACTCCACTCAGCTTTCCTCATCTTATAAACAGACAGTGATACAGCACTGACGCTTCATATCTGTGAAGTTACTAGAGACAAATGATTTTCCTGTGGAACTGGAGTGCAGCTATGAAGTTGCTGCCCCACTGCTTTGGATCTGAAAACACAGCTACATGGCACAAACGTATCTTGGCTCTTTTACAGGATGTATTTGCAGCCTAGAAGTAACTTCTGCTGAATGTGTGGGGCCTTATTTGACTTTCAGGGTGCTCTAGGCCAGCAGTGTTAGCCAATCCCTGGAGCCTGTCTCAGTCTCAGGGTGATCTCAAACAGCTTGATCCTGCCTGCTTTTCCCAGTTTAGCAGAGCTCTCCCAGCTGAGTTGCCCATCAAAGTACAGAGGGGAGCAGCAATTAGAAGCCAACAGTGGCTCTCTTCCTTTTCAAACAGTACTGAATCATAGTTCACAGGAAAGGGCAAGAGAGGATGCGAAGCTGATGTCATTTTCTGTGACAAAATTAAAGACCTTTTTATTAAAGGTGTGTAGAACTAGTTCCAAGAAAAACCAGTCTGCTTCCAGTATCCGTATTTCAAGAGATCACAGAAAAATTATGAGAATTCAGAAGAAAGTTGGAAGAGCTGTTCAGAATCGTAGAAAGGTGTGTGACACAGTGAGAGACTTCAAACATGTTTCAGGAGTTGGTTGATGGGTTGGGCTGCCCAAAACACTCCCTGCTGCTAGAAGAGAGGTCTTTTCTTCATCCCAAACACTCTCCTCACCAGAAAAAACAAGCAGTTTTCTGCTGATTTAGTGAGCTTGACCAGCTCTCTGGTAGATCAGCAGAAGGGATGAGATCTTCAAAATGTATCCCAGCCATTTCATCTACTTGCAAAACCAACTCCCTTTCACAAAAATGCCTCCTGGGCCTGAGAAAATTCAATCTAGAGAATTTTCAGACTGGAACCAGAGTATATGTTATTAACAGTGGATTAAGTAAATGTTATGTTTTGCCTGGGACTGCAGCAGATTCTTCATCATCTGATCTTAAAAGCAGGACCTTCTAAGAGATACCTCAGTAGCTAAAAATAAGTTACAGGGTTCATATAGAAATGGCAAGACAAGGTTTTGGTTCCTTCCACACTGTGGTCACTTTAGATTTGGTCTAACAGCTTGGTCTGAAACATATAAAGTGGTGAATAACCCCAAAACTGAAGCCAAATCCTAATGCAGGTATTTAATTTTTGAGGGCATCTACAATTTCACTACAGAGGTGAAGGAAGCTGAGCAATAACTGAAGTCACAGCAAGGTGCTGTTCATGCACTGATATTTGGCCATATGCCATGACTTCAGCTTGTCAAGGACAAGGCAAGGAACTCAAGGCTGTGTCAAACCCTAAAATGTATAATTACAAAAGAGTAGTGGCTTTTTTATTTCCTTCCTTGCTCCCGAAGTGTATTTTTCACTGTCCCATGGCAACTCTTTCTCCTCAGCCAGTTGCTATGTGAGAATTAAAAATTTAAAAAGCTATTGTGAAGGAAACACTTCAGAAATTCACACTGTTTAAAGAACAGGAACAGAGAAGAGTTCCCGAGGGCGCAGAACTGCAGCATGCCTGTGATACAAGCCTTGGTAAAGGCAACTACTCACAAAAGCCCAGCAGCAGAATGAAAGTCTCAGTACTTCAAATGATTGTTTTCACAGACACAGTCACAGCTGTGATGCCTTCACTTTTCTGAGTACCAAGTGTGGGTCACAGGGGGTTATGTGATTGCTCTTATCTATCTTGGCACATTGGGTTTTGTAGTCCTGGCCCAACTCCACCTTGGACAAGTGTTGCCTTCATTTGATGGCAGATCATTCAAAGGATCATTTTGTGCAAGTGACAGCTGAAAGGCATTAAACAGTACAGTAAATCATTTAACTGGAGCCTAGAATGTGTGAACACCAAATCACAAGCTCTGACAGAAGAAAATTTATTTTGTGTTTTGAACAGTCTTAATATTAGTGGCCCAGTTTAACCACATGTAACAAGGATAATCTGTTCAGTTTTCAGCAAGGTCTTTAACCAGATATTATATATCCCTGGAGTGGTTTCTTTTTATTTGAGGTTTCTTACTTGGGGATTTTGTTGCTAAAATGAACTTTTGCATTTGCACAACTATCAGAGAGAAAGCCTTGGTTTGGGGGAATATCGGTGTGCTGCTGCCAGCCTAGGTCTTGGAAAAAGGTGGTGGATTGAGGCTGGAGCATGCAGCCATCTGTTTGCCCCTCAAGCTGCACTCCCCAGGACCTCCTGCTGCAGGGGGAGATGCTGCACTCACAAATGACCTGTCCTACACAGAGGCATCACTTTCCATCCAGGAAAGGTGCTCATGATTACCAGGCTGCCTTTCCTCTGGCCTGTCCCACTCCAGTCATCCATCCATTTCTTGGCTGCAGCTTCTGAACAGGCAGAGCCCAATCACAGTCACCAGGCTACCAAACCACTGGGCCTTAGCAGCATCAGGAACCAACTCCCAGCAGCAAAACCCCCAGGAACCACACATCCCCAAGACACCACTTGAGGAAATATGGACACAGCAGTGACAACATGACCCTGCTCCCTGAGCCTTGGCTGTCACCTTCTCCTTCTCCACCTTCTTGCAGATGGACTCACTAGTACAGCAGAGTGAGCAGGGACCACGGTGCCACACAAACACTCATTCCAGCAGAGCCAGGGCACACGTGTCCCTGTCACTCCTCCCAGCAGCTGCCCTCCTACAAGCAGGTAGCCTGGGTCATTGCATTCCCGATGATCACTGCACCCTGCCACCACCCTGCTGGCCTCTCCAGCAGCCCCAGCCCCTAGGAAAGATGCTCCAAGAGTGTTGGAGAGAAGGAGAGCAGAAGGACTCTGTGCGTGTGCATCTTTGGTACTACAAGGCACTGCCAAGCTGCCCCATTGTCACTCTGGCCCCCCACGATGGTGGAGTTTCAGCCTTTTCAACTTCCAGCAGTTTGGATGCCTCCTGTGTCTGAAGCTGTTGGAACCACATCAAACAATCCTGAGCAAAGAATGCCGTTAAAGGATTTATTCAGCCTGGATATGAGTGCTGCTGATGGGAGAAAAGGGAACAACAAAGATTTCTCTGCCACCATTGTCATCTACCCATTTAAAAATACATTTAAAAAAAAAAAAAGATTCCATTTACAATCAACACCATTTGGACGAGCATTTTACTGCAGACCCTGAGCCAGCTCCAAATTGCTTGGCTTACATGAAAATCTCTACCACCAATGGACCTTTGCAGAAGGAAAAGGTTCATAATTGAGTAGTAATTGACAAACATGAGAGACATTTTTCAAAAGTGAAGTGTCAGATTTTTTAATTAAAAACCTGTAACTAGAAATATAAATCCCAAAACAATAAGTAGATTAAAACAGTACTGTAATTAATACTGCAAAAGTAATATATCTGTGTAGAAAAGAGAATAACTTCTAGCTTTTTCTGCTCAGGGAACCAGATTTTTGGTAGCAATAATTTTCCTTAGTTCCTCTTCTTCTTTCCATATTTTATTCCAGATGCAGGGAAGAACACCAGTTCAATATATTTTCACCTTTATGTTATGTTTAGTGCATTCAAAGGAGAGCAGAAGTCCAGTCCACAAGCATATTTGCACTAACCAAATCCACCCATTTCAAGAATTAGTTTACAGCAAAACTTTCCCTTCCCTCTTCCTATCTAATCCCAGTTATATCTCTTTAAACTGGGAATTTCCATTGTCTTCTCATGCTGGTCTTTTAGAAGGAAAGGAACCATCCAGGTGATTTGAGCCCCTCTGTAGGGCTTCCCACAGCCATTGGTACTGTCCCTGCTTTAGCAGTGTGTCCCATTATGAGGTGTAAGTAACACCCAGGCTTTTCCCTTCCTTGCTTGCTTTTATTTTTCCTTCTTTGCTGCCATTACAATGGGTGCACCTAAACAGAAGGTGTAGAGAAGAAGGGACCACACTCTTCCATCAGGTGCACAGCAACACAAAAAGAAGCAGCAGACATAAACCACAACAAGAGATATTCAGAGTAAGAAGGGGGGAAAAGGGATTTATCATGGGTATGGTGGAACACTGTATCAAATGTTGAAGGAAGGTATGGGGTCTTGATCCTTGCAGGTGTTCACACTTGACCAGACACAACATCTGGAGCCTGATGCAATTCCCAGCTGGCCCTGCTCCAAGCAGGGGTTTGGACCAGGTATTCTGAGGTGACTCCCAGCCTGAATGATGATTCTGTAATGGTCCTCGTTGAAGACCACGTACAGATACACGTCTGGGATCTATAATAAGATCACAGATAGGTACCTACTATCTGTGTGATAGCTTCACATATCACGTGGAGATGAGTTTGAGACAACTGAAAAAGCCATCCATGTCAGACAAGTCCAACAAGAACAATTCCCTTGGATCCATTTTGGTTTTTAAAAGATACATCTCACTTGAGCTCAATTTTTGGGATGCACAAGTATCACCTACAGTGCTCAACCCAAAATGCTTTTTTCCATAGCCAAGTATGAGGATGTCTAGAATTTGAAACAGTGTAGGCCCTTGAATGTGCAGATCCAAAAGACAAGTTTTATTGGATACCTTTGCATTGATAAAAAGCATTGCAAGTGTAAGGCACAACTTGGCTGCAATTGCCACACACTGTAGTACTCATAATCTCACCTTTAGTGACTTCAATTAAATACCTTCCTCACACACAGCCATGCTTTGCAAAGGCTGTACCCTGGATCTGTTGTTTCCTCAGACTCTGTTACCATCTTCCCTGCTGTACATTGGGTCAGAGCAGGAAAGAATTACAGTGGATAGAGACAAGACCAAGATGACAGAGTAGAGCCAGAACAATCACCTACCAATACCCATAACACCTCGTTTTTTTTAAAGGGTAGGTGAAATGAAACGTTGCTGTCTTGGCTTTTTTTTCTCCTCAGAATCAAAAACAATGTCCAAGCAGGATTGTCCTTGGAAGGGGAAAAGCAGCAACTAATTAATGAGAAAACAGACAGGAACCTGAAATACAACCCAAACCCTCCTGCCTCTCTCTCTGTCTGGTGGCCTCTTATCTCTTCTGTCCCCAGGTAACACACAAAGCAAACGTCCTCTCCTTGCACTGCTTTCTTTCCACCTGGTGAGAGGCACAGCTCTGAAGTACCTAAAGTTTCAGTTAGTATTTCATGCTAGTTTGGAAATATGTCAGGGTATTTTATGGAAATATTATAAATACTTCCCAATGCAATTAGTCTCTGCTACTGGTAGAGAAACAGACTGCATCAACATTGCTTTTTTTTTGCTAAAGTGCTGCTGTGGTTTCAGTTCATCCCACAAATGTGGCATTGTCTCCTAAAATTACATTACTAATTGCAGCTAATACACCCAAGCCCAGATGAATGCAACTTTGATCTGAGTAGCACCCCTACGCAACCCCTCTGGCATGCAAATGGCAATTACAAAACACGGCTCAAATACAGCTTGAAAGCAAAGATGTAAGGCCAATTTATTTAGTGCCCCTAGACTAAAAAAGGTCCTTATTACAGTGCCAGATTATGATTGACTGAGATTTACTCACAAAACATTTCCCACTGAGAGTGTGCGACAAATTGCAATTATTACTAGTACAGCTGGTTTAAAAGAAAAAAGAAAATAAAAAAAAAAAAAAAAAAAAAAAAAAAACACAACCAAAAAAAAACCCCCAAAACCAAAAAATCCATCTTAACTTCAATTTTGGCTGGGCTGCCTGACAGAGATCAGCTGCCAGCTACAGCAGCAGAGCAGGCTGAAGGGGGTAGGTGTGAGGGTATGAAAACCAGAATAATATGGAGGGTGGAAAGGAGCAAGGAAGGAAGGAATGAGAGAGAGGAGAGAGAATATAATTGAATGGGACGAGGGAAAAGCACAAAATCAGACAAGTTAAAGGAATATGAGGACACAGAAAGCAAGCATGGAAAGGTAAAAAACAGATGTGAGAAAATGAAGGAAATTGAGAAAGAAAGCAGGGTAGATGAGTTAAAAAAAAAATAGAAGGACTAGCCAAAGGTAGTTCTCTTGAAAACTTGCCACAGACTAGTTCACTAGGGCAGGAGCTGGACCACATGCTTTCAGCTTTTGGAAGGAGTCAGTTTAGGCTCCTTGTGCTGCAATCAAGCACATGAAATCTTCATTTCTCATATTAAATTGCTACAGGCATGAATTCAAGAGCAGAGCTCTCCTCAGCACATCAAGAAGGGAAAGTGCTCGCCACGTGGCACCTAGTCCTGGATGCTTTGTGTGCAAGCTCTGCCACGAAAACTTGACTGAAAAAAGCCTGTTTGAGAAAAAAAGAAATGCAGGGCTAGTAATTTAGCAGTTACCTGTGACAACACCAGACAGCAAGACAGACATACACATGTGATTAACAGGTATGTGGCAGACAAAGTCTGTTAAAGGTAAAAAAAATACTAAAGGAACTTCTCCACTGCACAAAACCAGAGGTAAACTTTCCTACACACTGCAGAGTTACAAAGGAATCACAAGCCAGAACAAAAGGTTCCTTTTCATTGTCAATGAGGAAAGTAAGTAATCCCAGAACTTTGGTTGATATATCAAAGCAGAGCTGAGCTGGATTAGAAAAACTGATATTTAATTGCAAAAAAAAAAAAAGGCAAAGTGATCTGAAGCTTTTTAAAAAATTTGCTCATTTGAAGAGTCACCAGAACTGGATTTAGAAAAGTGGTCTTGCTCCTTCAAAAGAGAAAAAATAAACAAACAAACCCAGCAAAATAAACAGTGACTATGTCAGAAAGACTGAAGTGAACAAAGCAGGCAGATAAATTATTTTTTTTCATAGCATGGAGAGCGCTGCAGCAGCAGCACCTTACTATTTAGCTCTGATTTACTCTCTCTTTTAATTCAAATCTCATTTTTATGACTTAACACCCACATTTAGATACACAAAAATAAAGTCTGCAAGTTTCAAACAAAATGCAGCTTTAACCCCTGCAAATAGGTAAGTTAGTCAAACATTAATTAAAAGGCACCTAAAATTCTCATTTGCAGTAAGAAAAATAATGCAGATAGCACAAAAATCTTGATTAAATTCAAGCTGAGCAGAAACCATTTCAGCAGCACCTGAATGACGTTTTTAAGCAGGAGGTAGGACAAAACCTCACAGGAGCATGAAATCCTTCTGATGACTCATCCCAAGCCTACCTATTGAAAACTTGCATAAATATCCATGATAATTACTACATAAACACTAAGTCATGCTGGCATGTGGGACTAATTTGTTTTAAGAGAGATGAAAAATGTGAATTGTCTCTTCAAGCAAGAGACCAGGGCAGGAAACCCTGAGGGAAGGAGTTCAGATTCTTGTTTATGTGCATTATTGTTTTCAAGTTAAATCAGTCAAGTCAAGCTCACAGAGCAGGTCTGACTGTACAATAATCTGTCTCCTCTGAGTGTTTTGGAGGAGTAAGGAAGATTTCTAGCAGTTTCAGTCCTCACTCAGAACATCCTTTTCTTATAACTGTTAAAAAAACCTACCCCACAAACAAATCAAAATAACAAACAGGAAATAATATCAATATCTTAATGACAGAATTCCTGAAGTCAAAGGTGTTCTGGTGTAAATTTAGAATTTGGTGTAGAATTTCCAAGATCAAAGAAATTTCTACCTTTAAGCTATAATCTTATAGGACACCTCACAAGCACAGTTTGTGCTTTTATTAACTAGTTTTAAGGCATCCTTCACAGACAGAGATTGTGTACATCAAACTTTGCCAGATGGGTCTAACCTATATAACTTGAAGTCTCTCCCCTTCCCTTGCTGTTCTAAAAAACCTTGCTAAAAAGAAGCAGCATAGGCTTTAAGCTTACATTTTCCCTTAAATAAGGGAAGATTCACCATAGTAATGCACTGAACTGAGTCCATTGGAGCAAAATCAAGCAATGTTATCATAAACACGTTGACTTTGACACACACTGAAATTTTAGTAAGTACAGGATGACTGTGGCCATGGCACTGGACAAGGAAATTAATAAATCTCCATCTGTAAAATGAAGGTAACTATTGACTTAGATTTGTCCTTTCAGTTCTTGAAAGAGCAAATCTTCAAAGACTGTCACATCCTGTGTGCAGTCATGAAGACACTAGGTAGCTGGAAGGTCAGGGTTGGCTGAAAACTGTTTTGAGAAGCATCTCTCTCACGAAATAAGGCACCCAAGACAGTGGGACTGTAATGTCAATAATGAGCACTGCATTCTGTGGTTGCATTTCCCTGAGCCAAAAGCAAATGTTTCTGCAAAATATGCAATCAACAAGATGCTAAAATTGTTCTGTGGCTATGAAAGTGCTCAGAAACTTTCATTTTTAGCTCTCAAATTATTTGGTAGGTTTTTTAAGTGACTGCACAAACACAGTCATTGTCAGCTTCAGATTGGTGTGCCCCTTTATCTCTGTAAGTCTTCTCTTATGCCTGTAAGTATCCAGGAGCATTCAGATTCCCTCTCATCAGCACTGGCAAAGCAGTCAAGCTGCTCAGTGTCATACAAACAGTCCTGGGACCAGAGGTTACAGGACAAGACTCTCCATTTCAGCTGCTTGGGAGGGTGTTCACCAAGCAGCTAAATTTGGCATTAAAAGCTAGATGCATCACAG
The DNA here is from genome assembly GCA_013397155.1 of Irena cyanogastra. NCBI lineage: Eukaryota > Metazoa > Chordata > Aves > Passeriformes > Irenidae > Irena > Irena cyanogastra. Next base: position 100,108 of record VWZV01000545.1, read on the forward strand.
AATTATAACATCATCTGTGAGGTGAATATGATGCTTGGCACTCAAGAGTGACAAGGTGCTTGGCCTATTCCTAACTGAGGGGAACCATGAAACTTCATGTATCCCTTCCTGAGCCTGAAACTGATTACCTCAGGACATCAGAAAGATGCAGGGAGATGCTTTACTGAACCCCAGGTAAATTACTGGGTTGTTTTAGTGAACTTTGCCTGCATGCACTGAGCTCTGAGGCTTGCAGCCAGCCCAGCTGCAGAGTCCAGCAGGCAGCACTGGGTGTTCATGCTTTCTGGGGGGTAGCTGGTCTCCAGCTCAACGCTTAACACAGACACCTGTGGGTGCCTTTTCCTGTGTCTTTTCTGAGGACTCCTATGAAACTTTCACATAAAATACGGAACTTGGATTAGGAAAAGTAAGCAAGCCCTGGGGCTGTCTCCTCCCAGTGAAGCCCACACACATTTTTGCTGTATCATTGTTTCATAAATTACTGGTATTACTGAAATTGCCTCTCTTTGCAGACCTCTAACCATCACATTTTATAATAATGAGGAAAGACAGCAGAAAGCATTTATTTGGAAACCACAGGGTTAAGCAGATCTGGCATCTCATCTGAAAGAAATGGCTTTTTACCCTGTAAGAATGAAATTACATCTCCAAACCCCAAGTAATGAGGAGTCTTATGTTTGCTAGCCAGCATGCTAACTACTATAGCTCTTCTTCTGAGAGTCCTGGACATCTTCTTAGATGTTTAGATCAAAGCTTAGCTTTGTTCATGGCTGTAGTCATATACCCAGAACTGCTTGGTGCCAGACTCTAACACCCAGCAGGTTCTCAGGGAATGATCTAATGCAAAGTCCTGCTGAGCCACACATAAACTCCTTTTAAAGCCCAGCTATTTTTCCAGCACATGATTCTTCTTTTACCACCCCTTTTTGCGTCTATCTGGAGACTCCTGAGAATAATGCTTTGAAAAGAGCAGAAATCCAAATTTCCTCCAGGTCCCTGGGAATTTCTCCTGTAATTTAGTTCTTCCTCTAGGGTGAGAAGTCTCCTCTGCTCATAAGTACATATGACAAACATATGTTTATCATAGCCTCTTAAATCACTTTTTCAGTGATCTTGTCACGGAACATAAAGAAAAATATTTTTATCTCCCCTTTTAAACTCAAATCCAGTAGAACATCATGCAAAATGCAGCTCTGCTAAAAAACTGGGTGAAAAGATTGTCTCTGTGAAGAAGAAAGCTTTGCACATGGTGTCTTTATTCCATATGTCCCCTACCCCTTCCAATCTATACCAATTACTCAGCCCCAGAAAATACCAAAACTTGTACTTGATTGTCCCTGACTCCTGCTTCATATGGGCCCTGTCAGCTGTTTCCTGACCATTGCCTTGCAAAGGGCCACCTGGCCCAGCTGCAGCTAATGCAATAACCAGCCAAAGGAGCTCATGCAGCTCGATGCAAATTGTTTGTGACTGCTCCACCCTAGAACAGACCCGGGTACAAATGGTAGGGCTGTGTTTGCACCCCGGGGCAGCTGATTCTGGGTGTACTGGATACTCTACAACTGAAAGCAAACTGCACTCTGCTGCCAGAGGGATCAAGAAGAACTCCCTGGCAATATATAAATGGTCGTGTGTCATTTGGTAGCCTTTGGCTCCGGCTCATTTTGGATTTCCAGCTTGCCTGGTACAGCAGCATTCACCACAGTGTGACTTCATGCAGGCCATGATTGTCCACTGCTAATCTCCACTCTCTTAGACTTTTGCACTGGCTGTAAAAGCCAAAAGGTGAGTGGGTCCTGCTGATCACTCCTGGGCTGTCCAGATCAACATGTGGATGGAAACCAGGGAGTCTCAACTGGTGCAATATTGTCACCAGTGCATTGTCACGGCAGCAATAGGAATCTGCTCTTCTTTAAACACAGCAACCAAACCACATCTGTTGAGATGAAGCAAGGTCTGGTGTTTAGACAGCTAGACAGCTGTTTAATCTTCTCTGTAATCAAGGCATCATGCTGTGCACCCACTGGTACCCTCTTGGGCCTTTGAAGTACTCTCTCCTGAAGCAGCCTATGCCAATGATACAGAGACTCCAGACCAGTCAGAGTAGGATGCTTTTACCACTCATTCCCAGTTAAACTTACCTCAGCCTACAAGCCAGGCAGTTCTTGGCATCTTCCTGTTACTCAAGAACTGCAGATGGATTCTGGCCCTTCATAGTCTGATGGCACTAGGGTACACTGCCTGATGTCTGCTAGAGCTTTATACTGCTGTGGGGCTGATGAGCCAGGCCATGTGAACCCTACAGTCCAGTAAACCCAGCTGTCCTTTTCCTCCACCTGGCCAAAGGCAGGGCCCCTCTACTTCTGGTTGAAGTCTTCATTGCTCAATATTTGTAACTGCAAAACAATTACAAGGAAGCCTCTTTGTTGGGCATCAAAATTATCATCAGCTCTTTCACTCCACTCAACAGACACTGGAGCAGTAATTTTCCTGGTTGGATGCTTTTGGACTGTTATTTTCCTTTCAGTTCCTGCATTGAAGTTTTTAGCCTCCAGGTAGGTTTACCATCCCACTTCCTCATGGTCACACAGGGGGAATCACAGGATCATACTTGGTATGCAACACTGGTACCCTTTCTCTTGAGCAGACCAAGGCTGGCTCTTCAGAGCTGAGGCCTTGGTAGGAGTGTGAGAGGATGACCCACGTTCCTCAGCTTGCTCAGACGTTTTTTGGTCAGTCTGTCCACAGCTGAGACACAGCCCCCTGAGGGAAGTGAGATAATCTTCATGGTCCCAAAGCTGTCTGGCTAGTTCATCTGTAGTCGGTGCCACGGTGTCTGTGCAGACGCTATCACCAGAGTGTGGGTGATGACATTGGTACTTTTTGTGCAACTTTCACTGCATGGGCCACATGCCCCAGATTCCATCTGGGTCTTTGGATCACCTTCAACATGGTTAATTCCCTCAGATACTGGATACTTCCCTCAATGTTGGTCCATTTGCTTCAGGAATATGTGAATTCTACCTTGAAGGGACACCTGTCCTTCACACTCGTTTGACCTTTTTGACAATTGTGAGGGGGGTTCTGTCCACCTTAGCAAACCTAACATAGCTTTTCATGGCTGCAGCTGTTGATTCAGCACAGCAGCTAAGCATTAGTATCTGGCACAGAGGCACTGGGAAAAGGAAGATGCACCCAATTGTTCTGTTTATTTTTGAAAGCTTCCTCATTGTCGTTGTTTTTGTGGGTTCAAGCTCTGTAGGCCTGTCAGGAGATAAAGATGCCTTCCCTGGCTGCTGAAGCCAGTCTCCAACATCTGCCCTGTCCAGAGGGAAAGAAAGCTATGTTAAAAGAAGAAAAAAAAGCCACCACAATTGTTAGCTATTTGCTAGTATGTTTAGGCAATGAGATCAGAGCGGTCAAGACGAAGAAAAGCTCGCTCAGTTCTGATTAAGAGAACCAAAAACTTCTGGCACATAGGTTTTCATCCTACAGTAAATCAAAGGAGCCTCTTATGAACAAAGCCCTTTTCATATTTTACAAACTATAAAACACTCCAGTGGGTGTTTACTTGCAAATGACAAAAGGAATGACATGCAGATTTCACAGTACATTGAAAAACATTGGTCAGAAGTTAGTTTATATTTAAAAGCAGTTATTGTAAGCTCGATTGTATAACATGCTGATCTTTAACAGCAAACATCTGCTTATTTCTCCCAGACATTTATTTTCCCACTTCTCTTCTAACAAAATACTTTGAATACTGGGGAACAAATGTGTCTCCATGCCGTGTTCAATCTACATGCACAAAAAGTCAATGTGTGAGCATTTTCCAGGGACATTGCATGAAAATTCATGTGGTTTTACTGCCAACAATCTACCCCAGAGATGAGAGAGATGTCTGCCACACAGCATAGGTAAACAGAGCTTCATTTTCATGTCTGTGTTTCAAAAGGCTTTTCTTCAAACTATCCTAAGTTGTCTGTAACCTTTGGAATATTGTCTAGAAAAATTATGAGAAATATTTGCTTCTAGACCTGTCTCTCTAGGTTGAAAATCAACAGTGATTCCCAGCAAGTGACCAGCCAGGACATGCACAGGAAGGATTGCCACTGAGCTGCATATCTGAAGACCAAAAGTTTAAATGTCCATATTAGCAAATGCTCACATCACCTTCTATGATGGTGATGGTAGGTTCAAAACTGTAATTAATCTGACAAGCTCCACTGAAACCTGGAAAACAGAGCAAAGCCCAAGTAGGGGTTTTCCTTCCCATAATTAGGTCAAGAACCTGGAGCTATCTATCTGGTGGGTGTAATTGTGGTACCTTTAAATTAAAATCAACCAAGTAAACAAAATAAAAACAAGCCATAGGGAGATTTCCCTTTGCAAATTTTACTCAACCCCTTCATTGAGCATTCCTGATTTCAGTGGGATGTATTCAGGCTGCATCAGGATTAATACAATAATTGGGATATAATAATTAGGACACTATGCTGTGCAGAAGAGAAACCTGCAGCAGGTCATCAGCAGATGTGAGAGCTGTGAACACAGGAAATGCAACACATTTAGTCATTGAGAGAGGAGGAGGTTCCTCATATTACTCAAAAGCCATGTGAATGGATGAGTAGATGCCAGTCAGGGGAGGCCCTTCCAGCCTCCAGGCACAGGAATGGCTGCAGGCAGGGCTCTCCACAGCTCTGTGTCCTGTTCCAGGTCGGATTTCCCACCTCACTTTAACAAGAAAGCAGCTGCATCCCTACTGACTTTTCCCTGGCAAAAGGAAAGGAACAAGTACAACTGCCATCAAGAGATAGTAGGTCTCATCTCACTTGTTAGGCAATTAGTTAAATTTATGCTGGCTGCCACATATTCCCTGTCTCATCAGTGGAGCCTGCAGCTGGAGTGACTGCTCTGTTTGGTTGTTGTTTTTCTGTTTGTTTAGGATGGGGAGAACCACGCTGTGGAAGTGCCTGTTTCTCTCCTTTAGCTAGAGATAGCATCTAGAACATTCTGTCAGCTACAAGCATCTGCACTGGTCAGATGAGATCCTTTTGGAGCAAATGGTCAGGAAGGGCAAGCTCAAAGTGTTTGGTGACTTGGCTAGGAACCCAATCAGATCTTTCCAGCAGGTATGGATCATGGGCCTGGAGAGGGCTTAAAAGTTTCTGAGAGACAACATGGTTTGGATTTTACTTAACAAAAGAGTCACTAAGCAATGTTTATTCTCTGGTCTGCATCATCAGTAGTGTGTATCGTCATTCACCTTGACAATGCCATTTCTAATGGAGTCCAGTGGGCTGATGCTGGCTGCAGCAAAGCCACTCTGTAACTCCCCCAAAGCCACTCTATAACTCCTCTTCCTCAGCTGGGCAAGGGAGAGAAAATACAAGGAAAAGTGGTGGGCCAAGACAAGGACGTGGAGAGACCACTCATCTGCTACCATCACAGGCAACACAGACTCGATTGGGGAATATTGCTTTACTTTATTACCAACCAGATCACAGTAGGATAATGAGAAATAAACCCAAAGCTTAAAATCACCTTCCCCCCATCCTTTTTTCTTCGTGGCCTTAACTTCACTCCGCAATTTTCCACCTCCTCTCAGGCAGCACAGGGAGATGGGGAATGGGGGACTGTGGTCTGCTCATCACATGTTGTTCCTGCCACTCCTTCCATCTCAGGGTCAAGACTCCTCACATTCTTCCCCTGCTCCAGTGTGGAGTCCCTCCCACATGAGACAGTCCTCCATGAGCTCCTCTAACGTGAGTCTTTCCTACGAGCTGCAGTTGTTTGCAAATTGCCATAGAATGTATCCCTTCCACAGACTGCAGTCCTTCAGGAACAGGCTATTCCAGCATAGGTCCCCTGCAGGGTCACGATTCCTGCCAGGAAACCTGTTCCAGTGTGGACTCTTGTCTCCACAGGTCCACAGGTACTGTAAGGGCCCTGCTCCAGTATGAGCTTCTCTTGGGTCACAGCCTCCTTTGGGCATCCACCTGCTCTGGCCTGGGGTGTTCCATGGGCTGCTGATGGATCTCTGCTCCACCGTGCACTTCCATGGGCTGCAGGGGAAGCTCGGCTCTGGCACCTGCAGCACCTCCTCCCCCTGCCTCCTCACTGACCTTGGTGTCTGCAGAGCTGTGGCTCTCACATATTCTCACTCTGTTTCTCTTTGTCTGCTCCTGAACAGACTTTTCTCTCTTCCTAAATCTGTTATCCCAGAGATTCTTCCACTGTCACTGATGGGCTCAGCCTTGGCTGGTGGCAGGGCTGTCTTGGAGCCAGCTGGCATTGGCTCTGTGCTTCTGGCAGCTTCTCACAGAAGCCACCTGTAGTCCCCTGGCTTCCAAAACCTTGCCACGCAGACCCAATACACGGAGATATGGAATGGCACAAGCAGTAGAAGTGCAAAATTCAGGCAAAGGGACTGATGGGAGGCCAGGCCTGGGAGCTGCTGGTGTGTGTGCTAACTGAGAAGGCAGAGTACCCTGGAGCAGGGGGTTTCCACTTGATCCCAGCCATTTCTGCTTTCTAGAGAGAACCTTACCCAGAGCAATAGAAATGTAAATTGACAGTATTGACTAAAGCTGCACAGGACGAAAACCAAGGACATTTCCAGAGTTGTTTCTCAGAGAATTCAATTCCTCCTAGCTCTAACATGGCATCGGAGAGAAGTCTACTATAGCAGGGTCATAGCAGATGCAGACCTCATCTCTACAGGTTTTTCACATATATTCTCTCTGAATAATGTCAGCTGTGGTCTTGCAACTCCAACTCTTACCCACTCATGAGTATTTTTTTAAGACTAAGTGGTAACGAAATGTATACAAACTTGAGTACTGACTGGATATTCTTAATCTAATGACAATGATGTGGTTAGTCTGAAATGTCACCCTGCCATTCACCTGTGTCCAAATCTTGTGCAGTCCAGTATCTGGGCCAACCCAAAGGGATCACGGCAGGTTGACAATTTAAAAACCTAACGTGCCCTGGCTGAGACTGAGATTGTGTTAAGCATGTGCAAGCACATAGCCAAAAAAAAAAAAATGACATCTGAAAGCCATGGTAGCACACCTGGTAAAACGTGAAACAGATTTCTTCTAAGTCATGCACCCCACAGAAACCACACTATGGAGAAAATTTTACACCTGAGTCTCATCTTGACACAGCCAACATGCAGAAGGGGTATCTACCTAAACTGAAGTTAAGAAGTGTTCTACACTCAGCAGTTTAAATGGACTGAGAAGATCCCTTCTCAGACGAAGGCACATGCTAATCCAACCAGCAAAGTTCTGAGTCTCTGCAGACTGACCCATTTCGTGTCCTCCTCCATGAGAATCCAGCTAATCAATCTTATTTTTCTGCTGCATTCTGATGTCTTCTTCTGTCAGCAATCTACCAGTGTGTGATCCTGACTGCTCTCCCTCCTTCCACAACATGCAGGTTCAGGTACAATGTTAAATGCACTTAGATTGCTGTCTGTGTTAAATTATTCTTTGCTACTTGTTATGGAAATGTCCAATAACTAAACATAGCTCGAAAGGTTGACAAACAACTTGTTTGTGAATAAAGAGATCTATAAACATGTAAACAAAGAATGAGAAAAAATATGTGATCACAAAAGTGAATTCTATAAACATTTCTTGCTTGACTTCCTAGGTGACCACTAGATTGAAGAGTACATGTTGTAACATGCAGAAAACACACACTGGGGACAGACAAGGGTTTCCATTTGTTTGTTTTGTCTGTTAAAATTATACTGTGGTTTCTGAATCATAAATCATGAAGTGGAGCTGGAGCTGCATTAGCTGTACTACACAACCTCCCTCCTGCACATGAAGTCAAAATGCAATCCATTTGTGTCCTATGGTGAAGTTAATATATCCACCTGTGTATCCTTCAGTCAGTAAACACAGAGCAGGTGAAATCAGGAGGAAACTTAAATGAGATCAAAAGATATGTTCAAAAGAAGGGCTGAAGCCATCTGGAATCCCTCAGAGCTGCCAGCTACACAAACGAGACCTGCTGGCATCCCAAGTGGAATTTCTTGCTTCTCTTTCTTCTGAAGCTGGAGGAAGTTCAAATGAACTCTGGGAGGACAGTTGGCACTTTTTTTGTAAGGAGGCTCGTTGTTCAGAGAGGTGAGATCAGATACATGTTTCAAGGACACCCAGATTTGGACCCTGAGATGTTGCTGCTTTTGTTTAGGGAGCTCTTTGACACAGAAAAAAAGGAAAAATTAAAAAAGGAAAAAAAGAAGAAAAAGCAGTGTATTAACCTCTGTTTTTTCCATTGTTCCATAATACACTTTGACTTGTCCTAAATCTTTCTTTAACTGAAGCAGAACAAATCTAGAAAGCCCACAAGAAAATTTGTTTGGCTCTTTGTTTGGAAAGTCTCTTTATTTAAAAGAAGCAAAATAAACAAAACGTGTCCCAAGACTTTGATTTCAGAGAAACTACTCTGGCTGCATAGTAAGTAAGAAAACTATGGATTGCCCTGCTATGATTGGAATAATATGTGCAAATCCATGACAGAATGAACAGAATTAGAAATCTAAAGTAAATAAATATACACCTTTAGTCCTAAAGTCAAAACTAAAATTACAGGGAGCTATGTACTTCAAACAAACATCCAACAAAATTTGCATACCATGAAGGAATGCTGTGCTCCTCCTCCTCCCAGCTTTCAAAACAGAGTTGGCAAAGGGATGATTAATGCAACATATTCAACACAACTCTGAAGTGGCTTCAGCTTTAACCTTTAGGTGAACTGAGTATCTCAAACTCTATCTTGAACACTGCATTCAGGAAGATGCACCCCTTGGGAACAGGGCTGTTCCCCTTGGAAACAGAATGTATTCTAGGGGGCATTTTTGGTTTTGGGCAAGGAGCAGGACAGTTCACAGAAGTAGAAGGGGAGCTGTTCCTGATGGACTGCCAGAGGATGGCAAAAAGATTTTCAAGTGTGTTTGTCTTCTCATCTAGCTACTGAGACACCCCAAGTGTAAGGGAGATCTTAGGTACTTTTATACTTAATTTTGACTATATGTGAATACAGCCACATTTGCCCTGAAATTTGCCCCGCTTTCGTGCTGCCTGGATGTGAGACACACCCCCTCAACCCACAGCATGCATCTTTTAGATGATAACCCAGGCTGACATATCCCTAGATTATGGCCAAAAATGGCATAGCAGGGTCTGTATCTGTTCTGCCTGTGCCTACAGGATCTACCACAGTGCTCACTGATGGTGGTACATGGTGGATGCTGAATCCAAAATTGTGCTCAAAGGGCACCACAGAACACAAAAGTATCATGACAGTATCAGCAGAACAGGTCCCAGAACATAGGCCTCCAGCCTGTTCCTGTGGAGAGTGTAAATGTAGTCTTTAGACCATATTTACTTTGGTCTCTGGATATATAAGCTGATATTTGCACGGGATATTAGAAAATATTTTATGGTAACAATGTCTTGAAGTGGAAAGCACGTTTTGAAAGAGTTCATAAAGCAAAGCAAATTAAGAAAGTTGCTTTATGTCTCCAGGAGAAGCTAAAGTTTCTGTCATAACTGTAGCCCACAATAACCTGTGTGTGCTGAACAGTGTTTCATAGCCTAGGAAGAAATAATTTTAGAAAGCTAGGAAGACAGTATCGACCCCACACAATCCTAGAAAATGGATGCCTTCCTCTTCAGAAATCATGCTATAAATCCACATAGACTTTCACAGAGATCCCAAACATGCTTCAGCAGCAGACTGAATTCAAACAAACAAGCAAACAAACAAAAAACCCCACCTTTTGCTGCTTTTAAGTGCCTCCAATACTGCAGGATTCTTTCTGGTTTAAAATACAAAATCTATATGCACCAGTGGCATTCATTTGACTCTTCAGAAATTGTCTTGCTGAAAACAAAGAAATTTCCAGAAAAGCAAGACCTTCAGCAAGTTCTCTAGTTCCCACTACTAAAAACATGGAGAGTAAAAAGAAGGGACCACATCCTTTGATGTTCTGTGACAGACAAAATAGTAAAAATTCAGAATTAAGGGGGGAATAAACAGCACTTGGGTTAATAAGCCAGGATCCCATGGATCCTGCCTGCAGCAGGAGCAACCAGCCATACCTGCATGGGAAGTGTAACAGGCAAAATGCATTTGAGCATGGCTGAGGACAGATGCTGTAGATGAAACCCAAACACTGGCATCAGTTGCACAATTGCACCAGTTGCATCAGTTGCACTGGCATCAGTTGCACATCAATTCTTTAGTGCTATCTTGCTCACTGAGATGTAACAGTCCTTTCTTTTTTCGGACTTTAATGCTTTTAACTTCAGTGTTTAATGTTAAGAAGGTTCTACGTTTTTTGTTCTCCTCGTTTTGCTGTGGGAGGAGGAGGTCCACTGGTTGCAGTTCAGATTTCACCTCCAGTAAAAGGTCCTCCCTTCCTCTATTTGCATATGTGGCTGTAAGCCCCTGTCAGCCTTGTCTTCTTTAGGCTGGATTGACTCCAGCCAGTAGCCAAATACCCATGTAGCCACTTTCTCACTCCCCTCTTCCAAGGGATGAGGAGAAAAATCAGGGGAAGACAAGAAGACTCATGGATGGAGTAAAAGACAGCCTAGTAAGTGAAGCACAGGCTGCTCGTGCCAGCAGAGCAGGAACCTGCAGAGGTTTGAATGGTGCCTGAGTCCCACCAGACTAATCTGCAGTGTTCAGGAAGGAGAAAATCAGAATTTCAAGGATCTCAAACTTCATATATGAGATTTTCCTTTGTTTTAGAGAATCATAGGCATTTTCTGGGTTCAAGCATTACATCCAATGTGGGGAAGATTTAAATTTAGCCCTCCTCTTTACACAGAGACCATTAGCAGGAGGTAGTGATAGCTTAGGAGCCAGCAGTCGTGATTTCATTACCTTTGTTCTGTGTAACTAGAACAGAGTCCAAGCTGTACACATCCTTGGAGTTTGAAAAGGGCCAGCCTTCAGCCAAGCTGCAAATGATTGACTGAAGTCAGCTGGGAGATGACTCTGAAAAGAAAAATGTTAATTAGGAGATATTTCACTCGATGCTAAGAAAGCCACAATACCACAATTGGAAAAGAAGGCTGTGATGGTTACAAAATAACTTGACTTAGTAGGAGTGCAAAATAAGCTAAAAACATTATGAAGGAAGAGAAAGAAAGAAGACACAAACAAAAGGATGAATTGATAACAATTAGTACAGCTTAGGAATAAAAAGCTAATAAGAGAAACAAAGACAGCTAGAATTTTATGGGTGGCATGTGTAAGAACAACAAAATAAAAGTGCTTTCTTTAATAGACCAAAACAAAGAAGCCTGATGATGGTGGTGGTTTATTACTGAAGGGAAGTGGTGGTGCTGCTGTCACAGAGGACAGTGATTTACTTGGGAAGAGAGCCCACAGAGAGCAATTTTTTCCCAACTCTTTCACAAACACTTGAGCTTGAACGCTTAGATCCTCCCATATACAGATTGTAATCTTCCTGTATTTTTTTTGTCTCTTTTTTCCCTGTCTACACTTAACCAGTCATGCTTGGTACTTTTCCACTTTCTACCTCAGTCTCGTGTCACAGGTTGCTGACAGGAAAGCCGAACACAAGGCTAACTCCTTCCCCTACTCATGCAGCCTCCACATGACTTTCCTGCCTTTGAAAGGCTCAGCTGAGTTCACACAGCACTCTTTTGATAGAAAACTAACCTTGGCAAGTGTCTGCTAACACCATTTCTTGCTCAGCTTCAACTTATGCCAGGAGAGCCACTAGATCTCCACAGATGCATCTGTGATTTCCCAGAGGGTGAATACCCTGGCGTGCACACTCTGCTTTGGAGCAGGAACTGGAACTAACCCCAGCCAGACAGGCTAGCAGGTAACAGATCCTGACACCAATTTTTAGATCCCAAGGCTGCAAGGCCACTATGTTACTCCTGTATTACTAACAGTTGGTTAAGGTGTCATACCAGCACCAAGAGAAAATGGAGGTGCATAAATTAACTGGAAACTGGATAAATTAGGTAGAAATGAAGGTGGAAACCACTCTCACATGTCCAGTCCTGCAAGGTCCTGTACACAACCCTGCTCTAGTTAAAGTTTTTTCAGTGATGACCAAAAGAAAGGAAACAGGAGGTGGGGAGCTGTGGTCCCCACAATATTGGTCAGAGACTGAGAAAACCAACTTTCTCAGATTCTGTTTGTGAGACTCCGAACTTCCTAGTCTAAATAATGACAACTTCCAGTCTGAACAAACCTGCAGGTGCTGTTCTCTCTTTTTTCTATCTCCTTGTGCTAAGATGTTAAGCTAGCCAACCAACCAAACAATGTATTGATTAAGTGACCAATCCGGTCCTTTTGGATCAGAGCAGCGTATAAAAGAAGTAATACTTGTAGTAAAAGTAGAGATTCTGCAAAACCAGCCTTTGAGTCAGAGTCTTTTGTTATTATAATGACAACAGAGAGCCTCAAAAACCACACTGGCCAAGGGGCACCATCTGAGTCCCATGGGCAGTAGCTGGATGTTGATGTTGTGGGTATTGTTCCTTCCCACAGAATCCTGTAGGGATCTTCAAAATCTCCTAAACTCCAAGTTTCTAATTTCTGTGGCACAGCACAGTTCACAGAGCAGAGGAGGGGGGGAAAGTCTATTTGTCTGATAAGACAGGACCTCCCCAGAACATATTTACAAGGATGGACCTCACACAGAGGCCAGCCACAGGATTTTTCATGCTCCCTTGCCAGAAAGCACAGGTTTGAGTTGAGGTCCTTGCACCTCATGAGACTCCCAGGCTCTCCTGCTGAAACAGTTTCTATTTGCTTAAATTGATCAAGTACTTTTCTGGACAGGACTAAAAATGTGGAGATTCAGAGATGAGCTGTGAGAATAACTGCAATAACTAAAGGCTATTTGCTGTTAGATTAAGGCAGAGAAAGCTGAAATTGTGTGTGCATACCTACCTAGGCACATCTGCTATTGGAAGGTGTTTCTCCTCTGAGATACTGTTAGGAATTTCCATTTAAATAAACTCAGAAAATAAGGCCCACAATCCTATTAAACATGACAGACATCATCTGAAGGGATTGATCATGCCTGGAAACCAGGCTGTGCAGGTTTGGGTTTATCTCCCCCTGTGTTCTGCAGTGGTAGGAATTCAGCTTGGAAGGATGTTCAACAGAGAATCAGACAAGGGTGTCACAGTGGTCCCTTCTAGTCTTATCATATATGGTGGAGGATGACAAGCAATTCACCTAGTGGTGCCTTTTACTCAAGTAACCTCCCATCGTTTTTTTTAACATTTTGTAGATTTTTAGATTTGCAGGATCCTACCTAGTTTACACTCAGAAATATTCCCAGCTACTTCCAGCTTCTCCAGGCAAGCTCCCTTCCCTCCTCTCTCTGACTTCTTCACTTGTTGTTCCAAGGACAATGCATTTCTTTATTAAGGCTTTGAAATTTGGAACAAGAAGAGAAAAGAAAAAATATCTTTGGGTTTGGACTAAACTGAAGATAAAACTGAGTACAGCCTTGCCAAGAATATTGGACAATTTAAACAGATTACCTAGCTGGAGGCTCAGGGTGCCAAAGAAGGTAAATAACATGGCTGGCTGTCTCCTTTTCAATTGTCTAAATTGAACTTATAAATCACCACGTGATAAAAAAAGCATTTCTGAAATTTTAGAGGGAAGAACCAAAAGAGAACTATAAAAACTAGCCAATTTTTTTACACTTTCACAACAGCAAATATGTTCAAAACAATTAATCTGAATTAAACACCCAAGAAGAATGTTGGTTTAAACTTACAAAAACACAGCCCATAGGTGAAGTCCAAATCAGCTGTGCTGTGAACAGAGTGGCAAAATCTCAGAGAATGGTAGGTACCACCCCAGAAATACACAGAATTTATAAACCCTGCTGGCATGTAGCAGGGTCCCAGTAAAGAACCTTCATTGAAAAGGATCTTTTTGGTCTGACAGTCACTAGGGGTTTTTTTGGTAGGGAGAAGGATTTTTAATGGCATCCTACACTTTTGGCACCTTCACAGCCATTGTTCACTCCAGTGGAAGTTTGCTCTCTGAAATGAAAAATTGGTCTGTTTTTTAAAACCTCAGGGATGGTGTGTAACAGAAGTTGGTCAATAAACCACATAACTAAGCCTGACTTCTCCCTTTTCAGTGACAGATGGACTTACTAAAGTGGAAATGTCATGACTACATAACAGCCCCCATTTTCATTAACATTTAACAAAGAGTAGAGAATACTTTATGCCATTGGCATAATTTCCATACTCTCAAGGACCCTGAAAGCATGAAGCAAAATTCTCATATTAATTTCACATGACGATGCCTACTCAAGTACCCTCCTCTTCTACTGTGCCTGCCACTCCCCTTGAAATCAACAGGGAATACCTACCTCATAAAAGGCACAGTAAAAATCTCAATCCAAAATGTATATCCTCTGGTGGATAATTCACCAGAGATGATTTTGCCCTTAAGTCCTCAAATTTCCTGGCTTACTACTCCTACAACAGTTTCATGCCAAAGAAGGACCTTCATTTCTTCCAAAGAAAAGCTTTCAACTAAATTTTAAAGAAAAAGGGGAAAAATTACAAAGAAAAGCACTATGGGGATGAGAAACTGACTTAGGTGAGGGAAATTAATTAAAGCTAGAAAATAAATAAACCTGAAACATTCAATTTCTAGGCCATTCCACAAAACGTAGATGTCAAAGGACAGGGATTTGAACAGCACATTTGTGCAGGGACATGCTCAGGAGAAGTTTATTCATATAAGATATGGGACCAGATACTGTGAGACAGGGGAAGATTATAACTTACATGCCAGAAGCATGACTGAATGCAGAACTCTCAGAGATACAGCACTTATTACCAAAAAAATAACTATGGGTTTCTCAAAAGTAAATAAATATATATAAAATTGATAGTTTCAGCTTTAGTACCCAAGCAATAAAATGTGTAGTTAATCAGATACTGGAAGGAATAAAATCCCACACTTATTACAGAATTGTAGAAGTGTCTAAAACACAGTGCCATTTATGGACACTAGAGGTTACTAGCTAGTAACCCGAGAGGAATCTTCTTTTTGTTTTGAATTGGTTGTTTTTGAAGAAAATAAGCAATTTTTATGGCTGTATTTGAGCCTGGGGATGACAGTGAAGGGATTCAACTTTCTGTTGGCTTTGGCTTACTGTGTTGTACTAAGCAAATTATTTAACTTTACTCTGCCAGTGTCTTTTAAATGATAATCATCAGTAACTTCTATCTGTGCAAACTTCAGACTGTACTGCAAATCATTTGGTTGTCATTTACAATCAGTATCAGGCTGGCTATAATGAAATGTCCCCTTTTTTGTCCTTCTTGTTGCCATACTACTTGTACCTAAAGAAATAACAGTAAGGATAGCAATCATGCTGCACCGAGGTCTGAAGATTCTCCATCTGTCCAATTCGTTCTTTCACAAAACAAACAAAAAAATGACCAGTTAAGTTTGTTGGTAGTGTTACTGTTCACCTTCAGAGTAGCTGAGGTGATGCACTGGTTTAGCCATCTCTGGGGCAAGGTGCCTGACAGGGCTCAACACACAAACAAAACAGAAATGTGTGGGGAAAAAACAGAATAATTTGATTTTGGTCTTGCTTTTTTCCTATTAGTATCCAGATTTATTTTCTTTCTTTTCCATTTCTTCTACTGCCATGTTGTGGCAATCTTTCCTCACCTCCCCTATCCTCAGCCCTGCCAACCCTTGTGGTGGCCTTTCTCCTCTCCTGTCCCAGGGGTGTTCCTAACAGCCTGTTAATTAAGTAGAAACCCTGTGCTGACAAACTCCCTGTTGGTGCCATTGTGAAATACTGAATAGCATCAGAAACTTCTCAGCAAATAGTTGGATCAAAGTCAGAAAGCTTTCTGTTGAACCCAAGATGCCTGTGAGTGGCTAAAAAAAGAGAAAAAGGAGAAATCAGTTTTTGCTCAAGTCACAGCAAACTGTTAATTGACCTAGAGATTATTGCAGAAAGGAAGGGTACAATCTAATGCAAAATAAGAGGTGCATCCCTATTCTTCTCAGAAAAGCCACTCCTCCGTCTCTTCAGGCCTCCTTCATCCCTTAAATACTTTCTTATTTACTTAATCTGTGCATTGTAGTCTCATTTTACACTTTTCAGAGCATCCTAACACGGGAGATCACTCCAATTATTTGTTAGAAAACCAGCAAACACTAGAAAAATGCTGGTATTTTCTAAAAAGACCAATATCTGCTTTAGAGTTCAGGTGAATCTGGGTAGCTATTCTGCAAGCAGCTCAAGTTTTGGAGCCCTTTTCATCCAGTTAGCAAATGCCAGGAGCCTGCCTGTTCTGTGGGCAGCTTAGTGCTCAGACAAACACACACTGTGTGCCAAAAGAAGGGAAGGACAAACTCCCCTTCCCTTCTCTAACAGTCAAGTTTAGGGTGAAGAAAACACTCCCACGCTTCTCTCAAAAGTAAAATGCCAGAGGGCTGGGGTGTTCCAAGCCCATTGAGGAGGGATCTTTCAGTGATACAATATGATTTGAGTCATATCTCATGATGTAAACATTGCAAAAATAGAAACTGGAAATCACAATGTTTCATTAAAAATATGAGTATGAAGTGTTGGCAACACTGTGAGATTTTTTCTTTTTGTTTTATTTTACTTTGACTGAATCTAGGAAAACCTACCCAGAATATTTCAACCTCTTTTCTTACAAAATATAAGTCCACTTTTCCTCTCAGCTCTATACTCCACTCTGTGGGACCAATCAGCCTTGTTTCCTGCAGTGTTACACTTTTATACACATATAATCTGTTACTGATTAATGGAGCAGTAGGCAGTGCTCAAAATCATACAGCCAGCTGCCCTTCTTTTTTCCAGGTATTAAAGCTCTGTGCAGCCCTGCAGAGAGCTTCCCCCAAGCACAGCTTCCCTACAGAGAGTTCTGGGACTTCCAGATAAAGGGACTCTGCTCCTCAGCTTGGTTCTGGCTTTCCATTTCACTCATCACCTCTTGCAGCCACTGCTGTGCTGTCTAGGTGATGGGTCTAAACCACTGCAGGATGTCGTGAGGCTAAAGCCAGGGAGGCAGATTTCCTGTAGTCCAGCCTTAAAATCATACTCCCCCGTGAGAACACACAGAAAATGCAGGAAAAGGAAGTGCTTGCCTGCAAGGGCAGCATTACCAGCCTCAAGAGCAGCTCCCCATTTCCTCCAAAGAAAGCAGCAACAGTGTAGATGGAAGCATCCCACAGACCAGTTGACGTAGGTGAAGAGCTGCACAGAACCAGCAGCTCAGGCTGGAAACTTAGCTGGATTCAGAGGGACACTATGTGCAGGGAGACAAGGGACACCTTACTGGCATATCTCTGCTTCTTTCAATAGGCCCAAGGACCTTGCACACACTAAGGGAAGATGGAGTCCATCCTTGCTCAGCTGAGACCACCATTTGAAGGCAACTAAGGACCTAAGCTATCCTCCTCCCATCCTGAGGTGCCTTAACTTCAAGCAAGATACCATGGTGCAAGCAAACCAAAAATCTGCATCACGGCAACATCACAAGCTATTACAAGAGCCAAAAAGAGAGCCTGGCAATGCCACCCAGAAAACAGATTTATATTACAACACTTACTCTGAGAGCAATAACTTCAGGGTTAGTGCGTATGAGGCATTCTCCACCCCAGCCCTTCTCTGCATGGGAGTAGTGAGCAAAACATCATGAAAAATACATTTCATCTGTAATGATCTGCATATGTGAATGGCAGAGCTCGGAAATCATGTGGGCACGTTCTGCCTGACAGAAAAGCAAGCAGGACTTATTCTCTGTTCTGGGTAGAGTTCAAAAGCTGGTGAATAAAGATGCAACTTATCAATCCTTTTTCCAATTAGTCAGTCCATTGTGTGGGAAAAGGAGAAGACAAAACCAGGAGTTCCTTTTTGTTTTCTACACATATGTCATGGCTCTTTTCATCGTCATCAAAACCCTTCATCAAAGCTTTCCATACTCTCCAACAGAACCTCAAAGTGAAACACCCCTCTGAGACAAAAAATAACTCTATGTCACTCACCACCCACAATCAGTTTTGACTGCAACAAATTCCCAGTGCTTCCATCTTCTCTGAGCATCAGTGAAATATGCAGACAGTGAGAAATTTTAACCTGCAGCTAGTTGTGTAGCAGCGCCAGCTGTGCAGTCATTCCCTCGTAGGACTTGTATTTTACTGGAGCAATCCCAGCAAGGCCAAAACACAGCCTTGAACACACTCTTCAGCTGTTTTCTGAGAAAGGGAACCAGAGCACAGGTCACTCTGCTGGAAAGGAAGGGAAGAGAAAAGCCATGCCCACACCTCTCTAAGCTGGAGCATTGCTCTTGCTTTCCTTCACGTTTCTCTTTCATCTCTTGCTCTGAGAATGATTGCCTTCAAGAGCCAAGTCATTTTTTTGCTGCTGTCAACCTGAATAACAACCACTTTCTCAACTGAAGGACAGCAACATTTTTTATGTCAGAATGCTAAGAAATCACACGTTACACCTCCAAAATCACCCGGAATCAAACTAGGATTAACAGCTTTGGGAGAACTTTTTTCCTTCTGATGTTCAAACTTTCAGCAAAACCTTCTCAAACCTAAGAGAGCTAGAAACAATGCCCTCTTCTGGTTTTGGATTTGGAATGTCCTCTTCTGGTTTGGGGTGGGGGGTGTTTTTGTTGGTATAGGCTGATGTTAGCAGCTAAGGCTCCAAAAAATCCACCACCAAGAGAAAAACTCCACAGTGTCGATATCTAATGGACAGGGCTTGTGACAGAGGGGAAAGGAAAAAAAAAAAAACAAACCAAACAAAAAACCCCACAACAACAACAACAACAAAAGAGAAACCCCACACTACAAAACTTCATGGGGAGAAAAGTAGAAATGGAAAAAAAAATGAAACTTGTGGCTGGTTCATAATAGAAGCGTACTCATCAAAAATGGCCTTGTTGATCACCAGATACTGCACTTAGGTCCTTGCAGTGCACTGGAACAGAGATAAACCATTCAGTTATTTTCTCTTGGAAGTCCTGAGACATATCACAGGTCTTGTGTAAGACAAAATAAATATGAAATGGAAAGCTGGATAAATGAAATGTTACATACAGGTCAGGTACCATTGTGGTTTTTTTCTGCCTTTTTTTTTANCAAGAGACACAGAGGGGACATAAGCAAAGGCAGAATTCTAGGTGCACTGGAAGTGCTGAAACCAAACAGGGAAATTTTACAGAGCACCAAAGGCCATTGCTGCTGTACAGTAGCTAGGCCAGGGCTGTGTTTCTCTTTAAGCATCTTAATAACATCTTGCTCCTGCTTTAAGAGCCTAAGTTCTTAAATGGATACAGGATTCTTGTTTTTCAAGTGACCTGCATTCAGCTGGTGCTTTTTCCTGGCAGTTTTTAACTATCACTGTTCAGTGAGGCTGTGTCAAGCCTCTGTGTTGCTACATGTGTCTGGTCACAGTAATTTGCAGAGCAAGCTGCTGAAATATTGAATTGCAAATTTAAGGCTTTTCTCATTTTGCTGGGATGCTGAGAGTGACTGTGCCTAGACCATCCATCTACCTGAGAAACCACCATCTAACCATACAGTGGTTTGGTT
>VWZV01000545.1:119835-156406 GCA_013397155.1 Irena cyanogastra
AAACCAAACAAAAAACCCCACAACAACAACAACAACAAAAGAGAAACCCCACACTACAAAACTTCATGGGGAGAAAAGTAGAAATGGAAAAAAAAATGAAACTTGTGGCTGGTTCATAATAGAAGCGTACTCATCAAAAATGGCCTTGTTGATCACCAGATACTGCACTTAGGTCCTTGCAGTGCACTGGAACAGAGATAAACCATTCAGTTCTTTTCTCTTGGAAGTCCTGAGACATATCACAGGTCTTGTGTAAGACAAAATAAATATGAAATGGAAAGCTGGATAAATGAAATGTTACATACAGGTCAGGTACCATTGTGGTTTTTTTCTGCCTTTTTTTTTTAAATCAGCTCTAGAAAATGCTTTTGATCTTTTAAGGGATGAAAGAAGGATGGAAAAAGGCAGGCAGGAAGGGAGACTAGATGAGGCAGGCAGGCAGACATGAGGAAAGGAAAGAGGGAGGGAGGGAGGGAGGGAGGGAGAGNCTTTTTCCTGGCAGTTTTTAACTATCACTGTTCAGTGAGGCTGTGTCAAGCCTCTGTGTTGCTACATGTGTCTGGTCACAGTAATTTGCAGAGCAAGCTGCTGAAATATTGAATTGCAAATTTAAGGCTTTTCTCATTTTGCTGGGATGCTGAGAGTGACTGTGCCTAGACCATCCATCTACCTGAGAAACCACCATCTAATCATACAGTGGTTTGGTTTAGAAAGGACTTTTAAAGGCCATCTAGTCCAAACCCCTGCAATGAGCAGGGACAGCTACAAATAGACCAAATTGCTCAGGGCCCTGTCCAGCCTAATCTGGAATGTTTCCAGGCCATCCACGCCTTTCTGGGCAACCTGTGCCAGTGTTTTACCATCCCCTTGTAGTTTAAAACCATACTTCTTGTCCTATCACAACAGGCTCTGCTAAAACTTTTGTCCCCATTTTTCTTGTAATGCCCCTTTAGGTACTAGAAGGCTTCTTTAGGGCCTCCCCACATCCTTCTCCAGGCTGAACAGCCCCAAGTCTCTCAGGCTGTCTTCACAGGAGGGTGCTCCAGTCCATCTTTGGGGCCCTGCTCCGGACTTTCTCCAACAGGTCCTAATCTTTCCTGGGGTCCCCAGAGCTGCATGCAGCTCTCCAGTGGGGTCTCACCAGGGCAGAGCAGAGGGACAGAATCCCCTCCCTGGCCCTGCTGGCCACACTGCTTTGGATGCAGCCCAGGACACATTTGGCTCTCTGTGCTGTGAGTGCTCATGGCTGGGTCACGTCCAGCCTCTCTTCCACCAGCACCCCAAGTCCTTCTCAGCAGAGCTGCTCTGATCTGCTCATCCCCAGCCTGTGCTGATACCAGGGATTCCCTGATCCAGGTGCAGCACCTTGCACTTGGCCCTGTTAAACCTGATGAGATTCCCTCAGGCCCACTTGGAGTCAGTACTGATTGCTGGTAACTGGCACATGAACTTCAAATTCCAGTCCTCAGCTAAGGCAAGCAATTCTGCAAGGCACAAGATCCACATTTGGAGACCTGAATGTGGTTTTTTTCATGCTCTGGAAGTTTAAAACATTCATGGGTTGAGCAGTAAGCTCTCCAGGGCAGGGCAGCAAGCTGGTAAGTGTCTGAGAGGAGTTTATTAGTTCAGCTGTGTTTTGGTGTGGTTATTTTTTACAGAAGTTTGACAGAAAGGTAGGGTTTTTTCTTTCATTCTTCAGAACAGCTTAGCTCCAGTATTTATGATAAAATATCTCAGCTGATTTGTGACTGACAGGAACTGGTTGTCATTGCTGGTGCAGTCATAAAACAAGTTCCAACAAGGCACTCAGTGAATCCAGCAAGCTTCCTTCATGCAGCCGGAATTCTGTTTGATGGCTCATCACCAAAGAGAAAATGTATTATACCTCTGACTGAGAAGGAGCCTTTAGAGCACTTTAGACTCTTGCTATGGACACTGTTTCCAAAGACACACCTTTAGGATATCTCTGTGCTTTGGGATCCCTGTGCAAGGTCAGCAAGCTTACTAAGAGGAGTCAAACAGAGCAGAGAGGTTGCAATGTGAGACCAAAGGTGAACAAACTGGAAACTGCTTCACATCTGATTAAAAATGAACAAAAATTAAACCCACTACGCTACGGCTGCATCTCCTTTCACAGGAATTGCAGCAGTTGTGATTGCCTGGAGCACCAGTGGCACCTAGTGACCACACCTAGAAGATCACCTCGGATGGGTGTGAAGGCAGAAGGCCACGGTGCAGAGTGGGCCAGAGCACACATCGCTGACCTGCTGGTGCTGATGGCTGCAAACCTGGTCTAAGCTCAGCAGCAGTACTGCATCTCTGCGGCCAGACGCTGCAGCACTTGCATAGACGATGCTATCGTGTCTCGCCAGCTGCAATAGTGAAATCCTCCCCAGCTCTTTGTCACACCAGCCTGGAGGTTCAGCAGCAGTGTGGCACAACTTGCCTCTCACACGACGGCAGAAGAAGCACCTCTTCAGCAGCAAACCCTTTGTGGAACAAACACTTTCCAGCCTGGATGGAAATCAGTGACTCAGCACTGGCTAGTGGGGACAGAGAACGTGTCCAGCAGCACCAAGTTACCTGGCCCTCTGCCAAGCAGACAATTGTCCTTTTGTTCCCTCTGGAGAAAGGCCTCTTCTCCACGAGCACTGGAGGCCAGACACTCAACAGTATTGTTGCAACTGGGTGAAAAGTTTACTAGTGCAGGGGAAACAGTATAAAAATTATCGTACACAGCAACTTGGAGTTCAGAAGGGCACTATGTATGCCTAATCTAAGTGACTAGTAGTGTGGGAACAAGCAGAAGACAATCAGGTCTGTACTTTGGTGCAGATAAAACAGCAATATACTTACATTTATGTTAAAAAAATTTAAAACCAATTAAAAAAAAAAAAGAAATCCTGTTTCAGTAACAGATGTCATTAGAAGGGCAAGACAAGCTGCAACAGTAAGTCACAGTTGGGGAAAAAATTGTACAATTTCTCACATTCTTTTTAGTGCCTGGAACTACAAGTTCATGCCTTGTAAGGTTCCACTCAGCTGTGCTCTCCCTGAGCACCTGTGACTGGTTGCTGGTGAGCTGTAAATCTTTGGCCTCTCAAAGTCTTAACCTAGGACCCCTATGCCTGTGCTGGGTGGTTGCTAGAGACCTTTTCTTACTTTTCCTAAGAATAAAGTTACTTCCTTCTTGCTGGCTGAACTTCTTCCATCCACAGCTGTCCTTGTGATGTGTCTGCACAGACTGACACCTGCCCTTCACTCTGGGTTTGTACCCATCCACAGGAGCCACTGGAGCTGTTAGGAAAGGGAAGCAAGGTGGAGGAGCTGGACAGTGAGCAGCAGGCACGGAGCAACACCACGGTTTGTGCCCAAAAGGGGCTGGGAAAACTGCCTGGGAACTGCTGTCCATGAGTCCTTCATCACTGAACAGCCTGTGTGATGCACTGGATCTGGGGTTTTCAGCCGTGTCTGACCCTCTGAGGGCCTCTGAGGCTTTCCAGTCCATCCCCACCTTCTGCCCCTGTGGAGGATCCCTCCAGCTAAGCCCCTTGTCATCTCCCCTGCAGGGCGAGGCCGGTCAGCCGGGAAGGGAAGAATCACCACAAGGCTGGAAGCTCAAGTGGAGCCCACAGAGGCAGTCCAGCACCCAGCAGTAACTGCCACGGCAGCTGCTGCTTCAGGCTCACATTTTGTGATGTTTATTATTCTTTTCATTCTTGGCCATGTCTCCATTATTATTATTCTCTTCCTGTGAAGGAGGAAATTTTGCTTATGACCCTCTGTTTGTGGTCCCTGCTGTGCATGCAGCTGCCCAGATCAGCACTCTGCTGTGGATGGGCTGCTGGCCCGGCCATCCACCTCACCTCTGTGTGATGTACTCAACCCAGACAAAACTGGGTGCTTGCCCCAAGGGAAGGCTGTCTCTGGATGTGCTGTGTTCCTACAGGACACCACTCTTGGCTGTTTCCAACCATTAGTTGTCAGAGAAAAGACACTGGGCTAAGCCAACCAGCACATTTGTTCTTATCTTCCTGAAAACTCTCATCTAACACCCAGACAATGAATACGAGCAAGGGTTGGGAGTTCACAAAGGCAAAATAAAAGCCAAACAGAGAGGAATAGTTGCAAAACTATTGAGTCCTGAGATGCAGAAAGCACTTGTCTTTCCTGATGCAGTATGGAAAATATGAGGAAAGGATCAAAAAATTTCCCCATGACATCAACAAATATAAAACATCAGGAAACCAACAAGTGAGAACAAAAAGCCATACACATCCATGAGAGGAGACTCTTTTAGACAGCTCAGTGTGAAGCGAGCCATGGTGACCCTCATCAGAGGGCTCTCCACTGGCATTTCCCTCCTGCCAGGGCAGGACCAACCACTGCAAGGTGTGCACCTTGCTGGCATCAGGCAAGTCCATGGCCACTTTCAACATAGGAAGGACGGGCAGGAAGCAGCATGTTGTGGATTTGTTGTTTACAACTAAAAAAACCTAAAAAGCCACACAGACATCAAGGAGTTTGCTTTTAAAACTTCTAGTATCTTCGAGCTGATCCTTCCCTCCTCCCAAGCTCTCCACCCACATGTATCGCCTCCAGTGCCACCACCATGCCTGCCTGCTTATTCGTGGTAAACCACTGTGGTTTAATACAGTTTTATCAGAAAACGACTTGGAAGCATTTGTGGTTCTTTTTAAACCTGTGGTGAGCCAGTAAGTGCCGTGTGCTGCTTGTAGGTCAAAGCACAGCTGAAATGGCATCCTGCAGGCTGGGGAGGCTGGGCCCCAGCATGGTCTGACACTACAAACCACTTCTATGTCCAATCTGTGTGAAATATCTTGTATCAGCCCGTCACAAGCCCTGAGGGCTCTTCAGTGGGAAAGGGTGTGCAGAAGAGACCCTTCACACGTGCATTTTCTGCAGTGTGCTGGATTCACTCCTCCCACAAAGGAGCACACCTTCTGCTGAGGTGTTCAGAGGTGTCCGAGCAGCTTCTGGCTGCCTGAGAAATCAGTCACCTCACCAGCCCCTGCTGGCTAATGGCACACAGCCTGAGGGTGCTTGTCGGGCATGACTGCGCATCCCAAATCACTGGCAGACCCATGCCTTGAATGAATCTTCCACCAATAAAAAGCAAGTAAAACTGGAGAAAACAAAGCATTGACTAGGACAGGGATGCATTTGGATGAGTTTCCTATCTCTTCATACTTCAGCGGAGCTAGTGTCAGATGATACTGGCTCCCTGCCACTCAGCCAGATGCTACTACTGCCCATGGATGGGCATGAGGTAACTCCTTGCAAAGAAGGTCAAGGAAAACTAGAGTACAATGAAATAACTCACCTTATTTCTGTATGAAAAATTTCACACGATTTAAAATGGTAAGACATCATGAAAGTTTGATACAGATTATGAGTCTTGAATTTTGAAAATGAGCTTTTACCTGAATTGGAAAAAACAGCGTAAAGGGCTGCATTTTAGTTTTGCATGAAATAACGTTTTGCTGCCTTTCTAGTAACTACTTAGATTGTTTTGAATGGAAGTAGGATTTTTGCGAGGTACACAAAATTGAATTTGCACTATAGCTGCAGTTATGGATGAAACCAATTTTTGCTGACCAGTTCTGAAACACTTATCTCTTCTATCTGCTGTTTTACCCCCAAAGCATAGACAATTTCAAATAATCTCTGAATAGCTGTGGACTTGTTTCCACTTGCAGAACTGTTAAGTGTCCACAAAGTGGAATCAAAATGCCTGTGCTTTGACAGCTTTCATTTGATGATGGTGAAACACATGCTCAGAAGTAAAAGTCAACATGATCCTATTAAAATCCTTTTTCAAAATACCCCAAAAAACCCCCCCCCCCCCAAAAAAACCAAACAAAAACAAACAAACAAAAAACCCCCACCCAAAATGCTAGGAATTTTAAAAAAACCCCATCAAACAGAAACGTCATTTGGTCACATGGAAGAGAGCATTAGAACAAGAAGGCTCAAGGAGAACAAAACGTTTATGGAGCAGATTCCCACCATCATACTTCCCAGCACCCTCAGTGCTGCAATGCCACCCTTCCAAGCACTAGACCTCATTTGCTCAAGGTATTCTTTAAGGAAAAAAAAAGCAGGAAACTTCTCTGGAGCTCCCTGGTTCTCTGGACCTCATGTTAATGTTCTGTCTCAGTACTAAGCAATGAAGTTGCTTTTGCTGTATGTTCCAACAGTATTTCAGGTAGAGAGTGAATATCCTTTGAGGTACAGAAATGTACCTTTGATGTAGCTAACATGACATTCCATTTTCTCATCAAGTAGCACTTTAAAAAAATTTCCTGCAGCAAGGATCATCAAACTAACATACTGAGTAGCTGTGGTTCCTTCACCTCAATCCTAACAGCCCAAGACCTGGATGCACACTTATAAACTATTATACGTTCTGACTCATTAGAATGTCTTGTTCTTTCCCCAGACCCATATCCATGCATAATTTACTGATTTTCCACTTCCTACTCCATAAAATGTTGAAAATTCATGCACATACTGGGACCATTTTAGCAGGTTTTATAGACTGACAGTCCTTTTATTTGTATGGGTTCAGCATAAAGCCGCATGATACACTGAAGCTAAGAAAAACTGGGGAGGATGATTCACAGGAAAATTTTTGAGAAGTCCATTTCTTCTAATTCAGTGCAAAAACAATTCACATACAGTCCATAATCAGTGACTAAATTCTACATTATTTTAAATTTACTTAGTGCTCTAAGTAATCATTAGTGACAATACTACTATTGCCTGGAAATAAGGCAGGGGCAAGATCTGATCTACATCTGTTTTATATTTATAGTGTTCCTAGTTGTATATTACTTTATATGCATACATTTACATGAAACAACAGCAAAATAAAACTGTTCCCACACAATTAACAGAGTATATTGTACAGCTTATAAGTTATGGTACACAGCAAAACTGGTGTCACATACTATAGGTTGTATGGAATACATTAATAGACAATGATATATATTAATTTGCAAATTTAACAAAGAATTTTTTAAAGCAAGTAAGATATTACATACAATGGTGCTGATTCATCATTACTATTTAAAATATTGGCCCTTTCATGCCACAGGAAACTTGGAATCAAGGTAATGGATCATAGTCAGTACATACCATTTGACAGAGCTGCAATGATTTAAGAGCAACCTGATTTTCTTAGAGTTTGAGTACTTGGTTTTGCAATCCTGAAGTTGAATAATCTATGTTTAATTTCTCTGTCTGCCTCTGTTGTATATATAAATACTTGTCTTACAGTATTTATCAGCTCTGCCTTTTGATTTGGAAATAAATACTCATTTTATCACTTTATTTCACACCAAAGAGGAACCAAGACACAGAAGCCTGAGGGCACATCCCACTAACATAGTGGCTGATGTGTTGGCTTTTAATGGGAAGTGGCACTCTAAGTATCTAATCACTCTATTTATAGAATTTAAACCCCTAAACTACTTCAGAACATTCATATATTTTATCTACTGCTAAGCTGGCAAATATCAACTACAAGTCTAATCTAGATAACAGCTTTTAAATCCATTGAAGCCAAGATGCATCAGAATAATAATCATACAACTATAAAAATAGTTGTACCTAATTCCTAATTTTACAGTGCTGCAACTCTCCAGCACTAAGTAACAGAAATGTATGTATGTACACATGTAACAGAGAAGGAGCAAACCTGTGTTGTGGATGGACTTATGTCTGCTGTTCTCATTCTCCACATTTAGGTTTGTATTAAAAATAGTACCAGCAGAGAATTGCTGTGGGAAGAGAAGCACAAAATGCTGCTCAAGGATATCTGAAGCCAGATGTCACAAAGTGACACTTTTGATTGCTAGGGCTGCTTGTGCTTCTGTTTGTCGTGGCTTCTCCAGCTAATCCCAGAGTTTGATGATGAGGTCGGATGGGGAAGCTGCTTAACAGTCACAAAAACTGTTACACCTGTCTGCTGCACTGGACAACTGGTCCTTTGAGCTCAGCCAGACAGGAGGCAGCCATGGGGGACTGAGGGGTTAAAGGCAGCTGGTGATTTAATGTCTGAGTTAGACTTTAAGAAACAGTATGCTTCACATTGCAAATTAATGTTTATTTTACACAGGAGCATCAGAATTAACAATAGGGTGCCAGAGTGCATCTTCACTAATCTATCCCATAACAACATGGAAGTACAATTTTCAAAGACACATATTTATATATCTGGTAACCACTTTTGGCCCTGTTTCTTAATTAGAATTAGAAATGCTTTGGGACACACATACACATGCACACATTAAAAAAAAAGGCAATACAAATTTCTTTGTTGCTGTCAGAAATAATAATCATCGTTTCCTTGTTCCACTGTTGCCACTGGCAGATTTACTGAAACTTCTGCTCATTTGTGGGAAGTGTACAGTTGGTGTTCTTTCAGTGGGACCATACAGCCCTAAATTCCTGGCTGTAGCTGACTTTCGAAGAGGCTTGACGCTGGGAAAAGGATTGAAGACTTGTGGCTTTGGGTTCCCAGGCTGGGGCGATTTAGCCAGGTTTCCACTGTCTCTGGATGAAGTGGAAGACTCTGATAAACGTGGCTGGCTGGACTGATGGGATGTTGGCTCCACATTGGTTTGGGTATCTGAGGTGAGTTCCAGTGCTTCCAGTTTTAGCTGAACCATGGACATGTTCGTACTGCTGTCTGTAGAGTCTGGCTCAGACAACTGCTGGTCAACTTTCCGAGTAGTCCTGTCATCCAAACCACCTTCTTCTTTTTCTCCAAAGTCAGAATGTTTGGAAGTCTCTTCCTTTGCACCAGGACTATTTGTTTTACAGCTCTCACTCTGCTCATCTATCAGTCCTACGGTATCCCCGTAGCCCAGCTGGCCTTTGGCCCTAGCAATGTTCTTCCGATGAACTCGTATGTGAGTGCGCCACGGAGAGTTCAGTTTTGTTTTAACATCTTCTTGGGGAATGGGAGACATCTTCCCTGCAGCATGGCTTGGGATGTGAATAACAGCATTTTTCAGAGACTTGTTATTCAATTTCATCTTCTTTCCTAAAAGGAGGTGGTTTATCACTGGGGAATGGTTTACCTGAGAAGGGAGGAGGCTGGTAATTGGCCCCTTATCTGAAAGAAAGCATTTAAAAGAAACACAGTATTTTTAAAGGACAAAACAAATTAATGGTCTAAGGATCTACCACTAAATTTGATACCTTTCTTGAGACATGGCAAAGGACAGAATGTATTTTAAAAAAACAGCCCAAACTTAAAAATCATCACTGAACTTCACTTTTGTCTTAGAGCTGAACACAAAGCAGCATCTTCTATATAAGGATTTTCTGCCCTCACTCACTGCTTTGCACCTATGGGTAAGTCCTGAGCCAGGAATACCATGAAAATAAATAATTTAAAAAATAGCTTCTTAATTTTTGGAATTGCACTACAACTGATAGTTTAACATTAATATTGGCTTCTGATATTTCCCTTCTCTTCTCTTCCCTTCCCATCTCTTCCAACAGCAAGAGGCAATTGAGTCTCCATATAAAGTCAGTCACACAGGCCTCTCCATGAGGCTTGTGTGACTGGAAAAAGGAAAACAAATTAAAGTACTTTTAATGCATAAAACCACATCTTACCAAGCCAGAGGAGTAGACTCAAAATTAGTGATTAGATGACAGATTGATTAAATGATAAACCCAGCCCTGTATCACGATTAGTAAGATTAGAAAGATTTGTCCTTGGAAGGTAGGGGTTGGCATCCTTGGGAATCAACATTTTACTGTTCGCACTGTTTCTTTGCCTTTGTTCAAAGCAAACACTTCACTAATATTTAAAAAATAATCCTCCTAAATCATGTAAATGAAAAATTGCAGCTCCATGTATTCCAGTGCTCCTGCTAGCCCAGTTTTAGACAATCTAGAAAAGAAATAAAAATTCTCCACAGTGACCCATTTGCATGGTTCAATGGTGAACTTAGAAAGATGACACCTAAGCAGGGAGGAATGAGTGGGGTGGGCTGTGTTGAGCTTATACACCCAGTAAAATCTTCAGCTATGCATTTCATGCCAACTCTTGCACTGCTGAGTCTGACAATTTGGGAGACAGACTCCATAACATGGGTTGTTAAATAAGGGACTGATGTCCATCTCAGTCCTCACAACAGTATCATTATGGCTAGGGAAACTTCCAGCCACAATGGAACATCAAAGCCAGTTCCTTTAATTGCATAATTTGCCATGCCCAGATGAATTCAGAGGAGTTTGGATAATACAGACCAGGTAGGAATCTACCTGCCACATGATCTGAAGCATTCTCATCTCTGCATTCACTTTTTCCACTGCATCAATATGTCAATTCCAAGAATGCCAAAGACTTAAAGTTTTTAATCAGAGAGATCAACACAATGCACCCAGATAGCAAAGCCACTTTTAAATACCATTGTTTAGTTGGTCCCTGGGACCTAAGAAAAACCCAGGGTCATCATCTTCAGATCCTGACAAAAGAAAAAAAAAATATCACCTTCTTGTTTTCTGTCTGCATGAAGCGGTACCCACTTTACTACCAATGTTATATACTTCATCAGTCTTTCTTATTTTGTCTATTTGGTTAAATGTAGAAGAATGTCATTTGCCTGATAAAGTTAGTTTGCAGTAAATCAGGAAATGAAGCACGTTCTGATGCGTTACCTGCTCTGATATACACATGGTGAACCTGCTGTTGCTGCTTCTTCTTTATCCTGGAATATTGCTTTTTCAGTGCATTAATATCAGTGGTCATACGCTCCATCATCATGCTGTTAAAAGCAGTGTGATAGTCACTTCTGCAAGAATCTATTGCTCCTGGACTTAATTCTGCAATGTTACTGGAACCAAGACTTTGCTCTTCATTCTGATCTGTAGAAGGAGGGAATAAAGTGGAGGTGAAGAGTAAATTGGCACACTCAAGAGATGTATCTGTACTTCTGTAGATTATTTCCAAGGGAAGTCTGTGCCTGATTCCTACCATTTTATTTAACTGTAGTCTTTAATTAAAAATTTATTATAATACATACATAATAGCACAGCTTAGTTAAATATAAGAAGTACTATAAATAGCACTACTGCTTAAGAATAGCAGGGGTTTGAGGGGAGGTTAAAGAGTACAAGTCAATTAACATGGCAGCGCAAAGTTATAAGCACAGTTCTTCAAATATCCAAAAGTACATCAAGCCACCACTGAAGTAATTCAATAACAGATTATTAAAGATACTTGGTGGTCGTAGAGGCCAACAATGCAAGTTATAAAATACATTAAAGTCAAGCAGCCATGAGCTTAAACAACCAATCTACCAGCAAGAAGCATCAAGAAACAGAGCACCACAGGGAGAATGCTACTAGTAACAACAAAAGGGACAGGCACGGAGCAGCTGAGGATCAGAGAATTTGGGAGTGTCACTGATCAACAGCTGCAGAGCAACAGCAGCAGGGCAGTTTATTTTCACAGCTGTTTCTGTTGCACCAACCTGGCACTACAGGGTCAGGAGGACAACTCTTTTTCAAGGAATGTTTATTTGTCTTTGGCTTAGTTTGCAACAGCAGTTTGATGTTCTGGCTAAGTGCTAGTTTGAAGCAGCAGGTAGAGAGTCCCTCAGGAAGGGAAAAACAAAACACCACTCTCCAGCAATTGAGAGGAAAACTGCAGCTTACAGGTCTCAGCAAAACCAAGACACAAGAATGATGAAGCATGAATGGCAACTGTTATATCGGTCTGGGGTTTTTTTTGAGGGTAAGGTGGTGGTGAATTGGGGATAAATAAAAATGGCCTCTCCCAAGATACTGTGAAATCACTGTTGATCCAGTACCATTTCATAAAGGCTGCTGCTTTTCTTGTATGGATCAGCATTTTGTACTGCTTATAGAGAATTTGCACTGGTGTTCATACAATTCCGTCAAGAAATTTTATTTCAGTGCAGAAGGATTTGAAAAATAGTGACATTTTGAATATATCCAAAACATACAACAATCTGAAGATTTGGCCAAAAGGGCAGGGAAATCACCTGCAGAATTCACTCACTGCTGATAGGTTCCAGTATTAGCCATGTGTATGTTAATAAAGATCAAGATTATTTATTAAAGGTACACCCTTCAGAAAATGCTGACTACCTAACAGCTGTCTCAGAAATATGCATGGATTTAGGGTGGAATTTTTTTTCACATATGCTTCTTTTTTGTGTGTGTGGGCAACACTATGGGGTTTTGTTAACCATTACTGTAGCCAAATCCTTAACTCACACCATCACTTACTGTACACCTACAGCCTTCCAGCCTGGCTTTGACAACATCTTCATGGAGCACAGAGCAAGTCATTTGGTACCTGTTGTAACCTCTGTGTGCATAGAAAACACATTTTCCATAGCAGCTTTCACAGACAGAGCTGCAGACAATTTCTGCCAGGTCATATAGATTTAACTGTGTTTTCCAAAATTAAAAAAGTCACTTTTACCTTTCATCTGTTTTTGGTATTTTTGGAGCTCTGGTGCCAAAAACCCACTTAATGGTCCAAGACAGCCAATTGCATTAGCAATTGAGTCTTCATCATCTAAGTCATTCTCTTCATCACTGTCTCTGGTTCTGCTTAACCTGCTGTCAAAAGAGAACATAAGAGAAGTAAGGAAGATGCATTCTTAAATGTGAACATTACTGAGCATTTTTATCTTTCTTAGAAGCATACAAGGGAGGATCCACCTGTCTTTTCATCTGCAGAGGGTAAACAATAATTCTATGCACCAGAAGCAGTGCATTTCAAACTTACCCTGAAAATGAAGTTGATTTTACTGCTGCAGGAAAAGGAGTGATATTGTATGTGTATTTCTCCCTTAATTCTGCCAGTTGTGGGAAAGGAAACTGAGCCATGGTGTAAACAGTCTAGGGGGGAAAGAAAAGGCAACTTTAAAAACTTTTGCTTTAATTAACAGTCTCACAAAAGATTTTTCCATTATCAGACTTTTACAGTCTTGCAGGATTAAAGGCTACACATTCTTGCACATTCACACGCTTTAAGAAAATGGTCTAGTTTTATGATTCAGTCAGTATTTCCTGTAAGAAAAATAAAGACTGACTCACTACAAATATACACAGTTCAGTTAAAAAAAAAAAAGGAACTGATAACATGAGCTGTAAGATCCTTTACAACTCCTATATTCAGTTAATAATTATTGTCAACCCCTTCTTGCCAGCAGACTGGAAATCCTCCTCCAATTATGATTTCACTTACATGAATGCATCATTTAGTATTTGGGGATCTTTCCAGAAGACCTAAGTTTTTGCTCAAGTATTCAACAAAGTATTAGCACTAGCATAGATAGGAAGGGGCAGATCCTCATTGATGTGGACTGTTAGCTGATTCATTATTTTACCTGAGAAGCTCAAGAGCACGTGTGAAGGAAATCACGTCAGCACAAAGATCATAGCTAAAGAGGAAGGATCCAACATTATCCCAAGTTTTTTTCCCTCAATTTCTATTTTTGATTGCTGGTTGGTTTTGAGGCTAAAGGTGGGGTTTGGTGGGGTAAAGGTAGTTGTTTTTCTAAAACAAGGTCATCAAAATGCTAATAGATTTTCTTCATATCAGTACTCAGAGTTTAAAAAGATACATAGTTGCAAATGCATTTCCTTTCAGCATTATTTTTGCTGTAAGTCACCAGCCAAACTGGCATAAATATACATCATGTTCGTTGCAATATCACTGCTGATTTGTTCCTACATACTTCAGTTGCCTTTTTTCCTGCTTTTGTTCACTATTCAGAACTTCCAAATAACTGCCAAATAATTCATTCCAAATCTCAAGGTCATAAGAAAAAGAATACATAATTTCCCATAGTTTCTCTGAAATATTAAAGCTTTTCCAAATCCTGAAAATTAAATATCTTTTGAAAGACAGCAACATAAAATTTTCTCATTAGCTATGACAGTAAATCTTCACTTACATATTTTTTTCTGTGATATTAAGTCAGTGACATTTTCATCTGAAGGCAAATGACCTCAATTAAGATGAAAGGAAATTCTGAACAGTTTCTACATAATCCGTTCTTGAACCATGCCTTGTCTATGCTAAGTACACTAAGGAAAATTG
Organism: Irena cyanogastra; assembly: GCA_013397155.1. Lineage (NCBI taxonomy): Eukaryota > Metazoa > Chordata > Aves > Passeriformes > Irenidae > Irena > Irena cyanogastra. The sequence continues at coordinate 133,964 of VWZV01000545.1, forward strand.
CAAACATGAATTCAGTACTAGACATTTCCTGACATAAGGAGGGAAAAAGGTTTTGTTAGTGGCAATGATGTAAGCACTGAGGAGCAGGAAGGACAGTCCTGTCTGAATCAGAGACAGGGCAACAGTGCACCTCAACAGGCTTCTGTGTGAGAATGCTTCTACAGTTCGAGCCATGCACAGTTGCTAAGGAAAGGAAGATGCCTTCAAAAATCCAGAGCATGAACTGAAGTTTTGCCACTCCATTAAACTACAATGCTACTGTGAAAGAAAAATATTCTCTAGGGCCTGAACAGTGATTTCCCATCGGTCTACCAGACAAAGGAATTTTATGATCTGGAGAAAGACCTCCAGCCCAACACATCTGCCTGCTTGTTTGATCTCCACCATTCTTTCCTGTTCTTTTTTTTTTTCCTGTATGTTTCAACTCTCTCCAGAGGTTTGTCTGGAATTTATTTCTACTCTTTATGTCAATGTCCTTCTCAGGTAACTTCTTCCATATGCTAGTTACCCTTAAAGTGAACAGTCGACTCCAATTCCTCCATTTACTCCTTGCACCTACTGTTTCAGATTATGCTTTTAGCTTTTGCCTGTCTCCAGTCTCTGTCTCTTCCACATCTTCCAGAAGTTCTTTCATTTAGCATACATATTTTTAGTTGAACTATTGTTATCAGGTTATAACTGCAGGCCTTGCTTAGCACTTGACTAAGAGATCCACAAAACTAATTTTATGCCAGTGCAAGTTCCACTGGAAATTAAAAAAAAATATTGTCAGTCAACACCTCTGATATCCTCCCAGTCACAATTCAGAGTCAAAGCATTCTTCTTCTAGTTTTTACACAGCCTTGGGTGCCATTTGATTAATTCTGAGGAACTGTCCCAGAGAGAAACAGCCTACACACAAAAGCATGATGCGGCCAAACTTAGCGTCCTATTTACATAAAGGACAGATCCTGGGAACAAGAAAAGAGACTAGGACAAAACCCCTCTATTCTCACCTTAAATCATTTGACAATCCTTTGCCTTACTCTAAAAATGCAAAGCTGTCTACACCCTCAGCAGAACACCACATGGGAGGTGATGGGCTGTGGCTTCAAACAGGGAAAGCCATTTTGTGGACAACTTATCAAACACACTTATCTCCATAGCTGCCCCTTACTGGTTTAAGGCTCTTCTTTCTTTTCACTTTGGCTAAGAAAACAAAACAAAAAGCAAAAGCAAAAACAAACCCAAAAGAAAACGAAGTGCGACTCAAATAGAAAGTCAACAGTGAATACCATCAAATCAGGATAACTGCCTAAGGAGATAGTCCAAAATGCTAGAGTACCACAGAAGGATTAATCCCTGTTCCCCTCCATTCTGGTAAATACAAAGGGATGCTGCTCCTCCAGTTGGCTTCTCATGTCCTCTGTGCTGCAATGTTTCTGGGTGTACAAACTGAATTAGTTTAGCTGCTCATAAAAATGCTCATTTTCTGACAAGGCAAGAATGCACAGACTCAGTCTAGTACACTCTGTTTAGAATATCTGCAGACACCTGATGTACAGCCTTCTGTCTCCATATTGGAACCAATACATTGTCTAGAATCTGATGTGTACACCACTTACCCTTTATCCACCCAAACTGTTCAACCTGAAAAAGGAAGAAACTAGGCTGGCTTGCTCCTCCAATGCCTCCATGCTCTCCCCAGTAAAATGTTAACACAAGGGACAAATCTGCAAAAGCTTTAAGGCTCCCATCCTACCTATAGGTACTGTCTGCATGGGAGGGATAAAACTGCAGCAACTATACGTGCTGGTGGAGAGAATGAGGACACGAGTCCCCTGCTCTACTTTAGACATCTGCTCAGTCAACACTTCCTTGAAGGATCAGTTATACCTCCTCCTCTCACTCCCAAAAGAAACAAGGCTCTTAGAGCACAGTTTGTTTTCCAGTGGTTGAGAAGTACCTATTACTCTGGCTTAAGTGTGCCTGGACAAGTAGTTTAGATGCAAATATAGTGTTCACAGGATTCACAGAATGACTAGGTTGGAAGAGACCTTCAAGATCATCAAGTCCAACCCATGCCCTAACACCACAACTAAACCATGGCATTGAGTGTCACATCCAGTCTTTTTTTAAACACATCCAGGGATGGTGACTCCACCACCTCCCCAGGCAGGCCATTCCAGAACTTTATGACTCTTTCCGTGAAAAACTTTTTCCTAATCCAACCTATATGTCTCTCGACACAGCTCAAGACTGTGTCCTCTCATTCTGTCAGTTGCTGCCTGGAGAAAGAGACCAGCCCCCACCTGACCACAGCCACCTTATGCACCTGTTATGCAAGTCTAAAGAGAAATTAAGATGATTGCCACCAGTGAGCTATACTGAAATCTGTGAGCCATCTTCTAAAAAGTATTACATGTAAATTTATCATTCTGATTTCTATTAGGGGAAAAGAAAAAAAAATGAAAACAAAGCATCTCTGGATGACTCCTCTGAAAAAGCTTAAAGCAATTTAAAAAAAAGCACGTTCAAGCAGCCTGGATCTTCTCATTAATGCAATGGTTCATATTTCTTAATTTTTTTCTCCAACCAGATACAAGGTAGCACTTGCATGCCCTGAAGGTAAACTCTTGTAGTTCCTTATTCTTTCCTCTTAGGGTAAAGAGTGGAGACCTCAGAGATGGCTACACTACCAGTGCCTGCCTTTGACTTGAAGAAAGCTATGCAAACTATATTGGGGTTTCTTCAACTGAGAGGACACACACAGACCAGATGCACTGCTCCTCCACACACAGAACTTAAACCTGACACATTCTCCTTATCAATGGCAATGCCATCCTACCTTAACACTCCTGTCAGTGCCATGAAATACACACATACACTATGAACACACATAAGTATTGTGCCAAATACTCATTTTTTTGCTGAAGCACAAAAAGATTGCTAATTTGTGAGTATTTGTAACTGCAAGAGTTAAAAAACAATCCTTCCATCCCTCCAGCCAGCAAGTTACCCATGCCTTATCTTCTATTACACACAGCAGCAAAGAAAGAAATCCACAGAGTCACAAAAGACCACCCTAGGTTTCCCAAAATTATTCTTATTCACAAATGCCACATCTTGATTTTGTACCACACTGGAGACTAGAAATTGAAACACAATGAGAAGATGCCAGCTTGCGCTGCCCTCCTTACACATCCTCACTATCTGAACTGTCTTGTGAGAAGCTTTAAAACATTTTTAAAAAGCATGTGAGTACCGCTGACCAGCTGCATTTCCATTTTTGAAACAAAACAAAGCCACAACACTCACTTCTCCCATTCCTAGGGCTTCTTCATCAGACAAAATAACCATGACCATAATAATAAAACTGAAAATAGTGTATTTTAACACAGTCTTCCAACAATAGGTAATAGAAGTCACTGTTATTAAACTTTTGTAGCCTCACAGACTGCCTTTTTTCCTTCTCAAAGTCAGGTACAAAGTTTCAGGTGAATTATGTTCTCTGTACTTTCACCCATTTAATCACTACACTCCAACTCATCAAAAGGAAAGTTCTAGAACTGCAGCACAAAGTCCTTATAAAGCATCTAAGCAGACAACACCTTAAAAATATCACAAGAATAAGTGTAACTGTAAATAAATAAATTGTATCTGCTATAGTAAAGGCCCTTTTCTTTCCCAGAACAATGTGGGTCTTTGTTCTCATACAATGGCATAAGCTTTAATAATTCAGGCACTGTAATTATCTACAAATGTCTTTGTTTACAGTACATTACTGACTGTTCATGGCATTTTGGTTTTTTTAAATCACTAAGGACTTTTTATACACTCCTCACTTCATAAATTCTTATTTCCCACAGTGTCTGCAGAACGAAAGGACACAGTGCAATAAAAACTGACCAAAACATAAAAATAAGGGAAAAGGACACCCTAAAAATGGTGACTACTAAAAGATTCTACATCTTACTTGTGTAAATGAAATTGACCATTATATCACAAAAGACTTTCAGCTGCCAACATAGAATCAATTTTTATTAAATGATGCCTAGTGGTTCTCTACATTTCATATAAAAATAAGATTCCAGCTCTAACCGCAGGTCATCTACTTGTTTCATCGACATGCCAGCTCAACCCAGTTATCTGAAACTTTTATTCTTGGGAGAATTTAGGTTTCTGCAGTATCTGAAGAAAAATGTAATTTGTTAGAAATCAAGACCTGAAGAAATCAACACAGAAAACACAAAAAATAATTATGTCACAATTACTCACCTGCATAAGTTCATTGCTGTCAATCAAACTGTCTTCAAGCATCTCCTGGGTCAACTTGCCCATAGTACTGTAAAACTCATCTGCAGTTTCACAACACTCAATTTGCCTACATCAAAATACATGTTGATTTTTATTTTACTTTTACATATTATTCTACATGTTCAAAACAAAACTGATTTTCTTGTCATCATAAAATATCCATTTCTGTTAGACAGCTTAACTTTTAAGTTTATTTGCAGTTCTGCCTAGACTTCCAAATAATAAAACTACGCACACAACATTAGAAAAGCTGCAGCAGTAAAAAGATGCACTGACTACAGCTCACTGTCCTGACTCCTCATGATAACAGATTCCTGTATCTCCAGACAGGCTATTCCCTCTGCCCTTTCACTTCCACAGCACAAGAATCAATACATTTTGCCTCCTACTAGCACGAGGGAGCTCTCTTATCAGCTCAAAAAGCGAGTATAAAGATTTCTTGACTGCCTCATCACCCATTCTTCACCATGCACCAAATGGCCGAATTCACTGTCTGAACTTTCTTTTTGTCAGACAGGAAGATATTCACTGGCCAGAAACCATTCCTGTGGAATAATTAAGTATAGGTGCATTCATACATGTCTTTGTGTTAAAAAATAATTAAGCTAACATAATGCACAATGAAGGAAAATTCACTCATCATGTTTGTGACTGCTATTTCTAAATTGAGCATGGGAACTGTGTTGGTTTCGGTTATTTGTTTGCTTTGTTTGTCTTGTTTTGGGTAGGGAGGTTCAATTGGATAAATTTTCTGCACTTTTTATTACATTTCTAGAAACACAGAATCATTCTAAACACACAGAGTGTCATCTAGAGGAAGAGAAATATGAGTAATATGCTTTTGTGAGTTGGTGTTCTACATACATTAGGGTCAGCTGCTAAACAGCTCTCCTGTCAAGTGAAAAATTTCTTTTACTTATATTCCAAGGAAGGGCATTGATGACTACATATTGTAGCCTCTCATCTAAAACACAGATGCTGGAATAATGGAAAAAAAATACACTGCTTTTTTTCTTAAGTGATAAAGAAGCAGCTTCCCTTGATCTTCAGCATCTGTACATAACAACCATTGAGCTGTGAAACTCCTTCTGAAAGGTAAAATAATGATTCTGCAGCTAAAAAAAGTTTAAAAATTAGTAGAAACAATGGGTATGTAGCCAATTATCACAAAGTTATGGCTTACCTGCCCTGATACCATGACCACCACATACTGCTTTCTCCACTGCACCTATATTTAACTTCCCCATTCCTTCAGCCTCCCTCAAAACAGAAGAACGATTGAGCCACCCACATTTTAAAAACGCACTTCTCACCCTATTTTCATTTTGAGAATGAATCTTGAGAAGTATGAAGATCATAAGACTATGAAGACTATGAACACTATTTCTGGCCTCATCTTTTAAAATCCCCCCATTCTAGTTCTAATGATGGACAAAGAGAAACAAAAATATCACAATTTTTTCCCAGCATAAACAGTGCCCAGTCTTTTACCAGACCTTCTCCCATTCCCCACAAACAACAAGACGTGCAGTATGATCAGCTTATTCTCTTAGACACATTCTTATATATTTCTTGATTCTGTTCCTTTCACATTTTAAAACATGTTTGATTTTTCTTTAAGTTTTACAGTAAAATCTTCAAAGTAGTAACTTCCTTTTTATCATGTTATGAGTTGTAACATTCACAATTACAGCTTTTAAGTGCACAGAGATCCACTGGAAGAACTTTTAATACAAAACACCATGTGACTACATACAGCTTAATCCCAATGCAAATGATTCATGCAAGTTTCATTCATTAACTGAATATAAAAAAAGCTCTCAGGAAATTATTATTCTAATTATTATTCTTCAGATTAAAAATTAAATGTACTAAACGCATCCTCTTACAATGCTACCGGCCTGCAGTGCTAATTTATTCAGAAAGAAAAAAGGAAATGAAACCTCCAAGGACAGACCTGAACATAAACCTCAGTGGTTCAATTACAGAGAAAAAAGGAAGATGGGTTTTAATAGGTACCAGAAAAAAAAAAAAAATCAATGCAGCTGCTGATGCCAGCTGAAAAATGTTTCAGCTGAACTAACATCTGCTTGACCTGTCAGAGCTCACACCTCCTGCTGAAGCCAGTGACAAAACTCATTTCTCTGGGAGCACTGTAAACTCTCTGGAACACAAATATTTGCTTTAACAACAGGGGAGTTTGAAGAACTAACCATCTCTTGTGTTCTGGCCATGTGGTGAGTTTCCAAGGCCTTAAAGAACTGTAATAGAAACTTGGCTCAAACGTGCTTAAAAGTAGAGAATTTCAGGAAAATTCATTTTTGGGCCTTAACAGAAAAAACTTGTGTACCACAGGGTCATTCCCTTAGTAACACTGAACTCCTGTACTGGGCAAAGCCAACGGGGTCAAATCCTTAAGTCTCTTTAAGTGAAACTAAGGGAATTAACATCTCCACTTTCAGATACCCAACTAAATTAGTTGGTCACCCTCAAATCCCTGTGTGTGTGTTCACACAGAGCATTTACCAGTTCTTTCAGAGGTTTATGTTCAGGAAAGTCCAACCTTCTGGCACAGCACAAAGACAATATTCACAGACAACTCCAACAACTGGAGACATTTTCTGCAAAAAGGGTCAATTAATTATCATGCCCATTCTGACCTGATGTCAGAATCATGCGTTTTTAAGAAACCATAAAGGTCCTTTTTGTAGCTTTTTCAAAACAATCATTCTCCTGAAAGATTCCATCTTGTTTAGAATTGAGACCATCTTAAGGAAAACAAAAGTTAAATATGGCTCGTACTGAAAAGGAAAATCAGATAAAAATGACCACTTACTCTCCTAGCTTTGCCCAGATAGCCAAAGCTACTCTCAGTATAATTTCAGAGCCTTCAAAGAACACTGAATCCCAGATCTTCAGAACTGTATGGTTAGGCAGACAGGTGGCAAAGAGTGTCAGAAACCACTGCATTGTGAAGACATTTGTAAGTGGGGGTTCATAGCCTCCTGAAGTTAAAAAAACAAACAAGTGAAAAACAAGTTACTTGAAGTAATGGCAATTTACTGTCATTTTATAAGGAGTATAAACTGCATAATAAAATCCACCAGACATTCTAGCACCTCTGTTATTGCTCAAAACTTACTTAGCCTGCAGCTGTCCAAAGATAAGCTGAGAAGAACAATGGAAAAATTACATAGTCACCTTCCACTCTGCTGCACTGCAAAAAACTAAGCAGCATCATTGGCTTTTGGACTATAAACCCTGGAATATACCACCACACTTTTTTCCTTTATATCAGAAAGACTGTTTCTCCTTCCCCAAAGCAATATGAAATAAAAACTTCTATTAAAAAAAAAAAAAGAAATAAAAAAACCCCACCAACTTCCCCACAAAATGATGCATTTTTTCACCAACTGATGGCATAAGTCTTTATCTACATGGTGATAAGGTGAAGGTGACTGTCTCTGTTAAGTCGTATCTATTATTTTAATAGCCTGGTGTACTTGTTAAGTTTCAAACAAAATGAAATAGTGTTTCAGCCTGAAACTCTAAAGCTTTACTTTTCATTATGCTCAGAGAACACTTTGTGCATCCCAGAATCAACTGACGCACTGAAGGGCATGACCAGAGAGGCCAGCCTATGAAAACACTTTCAAACAGCAAATATTTCCTTGATACATTTATTTGGGTTCTAGATAGTTTGGGCATAGACACATGGAACATAGTAGCAGATCCTTTCTAAGGTGGAACTCAGGAAGCACTTAGCTTCCCAACTGAAAAAGAAACCAAATCAACTAACAAAAAACTTCTTTCCTCCCCAGAACATTCCCAAACAAAAGAGCTGTAAGTCCGGACAGAATGCTATGCCAGAAAAAAAAATTCACAGTGCAAAGCCAGTTTTCAGGTAGTAACCCAAGATGCACTTCTGAGTTTTGTACCTGTGCATTGGTAAGGACCCAGGTGAAGAAGCACTAACCAGCCCCCACTGGCTCTCACATTGTAACTCTTTCCAGAATAGCTATATGAGCCAGCAACTACACAGAGCAGTAGGACACCTACCTTGAGCTAAGGCAAGAAATTACATTTACAAGGCAGCCCTTGTACTATGCTATGTGTTAGGGTTGTCACTCCATGCTTTGTATATTCTTGTCAACACAATTCTGTTTGCAGCTAGTGGTGAGACCTAATTATTTCCCTTTGTTTTTTCCTGGAAGTACCACCTATTTATGTTAAGGTTATCAATAACAGAAATCATATTTCATCTTAACAATTTAAACTACATATTCTAAGCAATGAACTCATGTAAACACTTAAAATACTATATTTTTAAATCAGTGCTCAGATGAAGCAACAGCAAGACAGAGTTTAATAGCATTTTCTGTACCTCCACTTTCTCTGTTAGCAGCTCTTTGCAGGGTGTCTAAGTGCTGGGACAGCTCAGGAAGCTTCATTCGTAAAAGATCTCGGAAAACAGCCATATCCACAGAGAGAGCACGGAGATTATTGACAAAGTAGCTATCAGGAAGCACCTTATCTATCAGGTAAATCATGATCTGTGGGAAAAATAAAAGACTATCATGTAGGACTTACAGAGCAGTTATTTTCTAAGAGTAACAGAAAAATAAAATTTTTACAGAAAAATAAAATTTCTCTGTCCACTGAAGAACGAATTGGAGCCAGTGGCAACACATGCTTATGGCACCTCCACTTATATAGGGAGAAAATATTATCACTTCGAGCATCTTCAGGTACCCTAGGTATCCACAAGTATTCAAGATGCAAAGGCCTCTTGAAACTGTCCAGAATTTATGAACCATGAAATTACTGAAATCAATGACTGAAATCAATGTCACAGTAAGCTATGCCCAAGCTGGCATCATTACCCACACCAAAACCAATTTTTGACACTTCTGATGTTGGAACTGTTTATGAGATTCTCCACTGCTGGAGAGTCTCACTATCCCTTCTCTGGTTAATACCACAAGTAGAAGACTGATCTTGCAAATCCCCTATCTTCTCTCTCCAAAATGCAAGGTACTGTTCTTTAAAAAGAGATTTTCCATATATTTTACTGTGATTTGTTACCATATGCTGCACTCCATCTTGCCACTTTAAAAGGTGCTAAATTAAGCAGCGTGAGACATTTTAAGCAGACATCTGTTTCAAGTGAGGCAGCTCAACTACATGGATGGTAAGGGATTAAATGGATACTGTCAAACTTTTGAGAATGAACAAATGCAACAAAAAATATGCAGAAACTGATGTTTATCATCAGAAGACACTGACCTTCACTTCAGGATCTTTTAGATCTCTATGGTCACTCCACTAACTACATCCAGAGAGCCTGCAGTCATCCCATGTACATTTCTCTCATATGAGCATCCTTACCATATTTTACAAAGACCTAAATTCTCAAGAGAAGCATTGCATCTTCATATACAGGAGACAATCCTCCTTCCAATCCCTCTCTTTTCATAAGATGCCCACAGAAACAGCTTCTCAGACACAGGACTACCAAGAGCACCACCTGACATAGTCTTACTGCTTTATTTTCTTTCCCAGCTGCTTGTGACCACATACTGCCACTTGTCCTTGCAAGATTTCTTCAGCAATAACAGTCTTATGTTCCACGTTTTAAAGCATGTGGAACAGGCAAATCAACAGCTTCTACATGACAGCCTTGTATTTTTGTCAGATGCATTACCTAACCTTTGCTGAATAGTGGATTACCTCACCATCTTGTAAAAATATGCTTTATTTTGTTCAGATCTATTTCAACCAATGGCAGAGTAATTTAATAGAGCAACATCAACTTACAACTATGCTACTTGTGTTTTCATTAATTCCTTATGATATAAGCTATAAACCCCCATGTTAAAGACACCCTTCTATAAAGGTCTTTGCTCCCTTCCCACTGAGTAGTATTAATTCACTGATCTCTGATATATGAGAGCACAGAGAAGAACAGAAAGAGTTTTCAACACTGAAGTTCGCTCTGTTTCACCAACATGTGAATTGCTTTGGGAAGACGTTTTTTTAAAAAAGGCACTTCATGTATTTACCAATTTGCAATAGATACTTTCTTCATAACACATCTCTGCATATTTATTTTTATTATTTGATTCTGTAGCATTCCCACACAATAACACGCAAGAATTTTTTTTTTGAGTTTCACTATCTATGAGACATTTATAGTTTCTATTCATGCAAGCTGGGATTTTCTTGCTTACCATAATTTCTGTAGGCTAACTTTGAGGCAACTCTAGGGATTTAACTTAATGCTTACCTTAACTAGTGAACACTCAAGTATCACTGGCTGGGCACTCACTGAAGCTACCATGTTGAGTCTTGTGCTGTTAAAGCCCCTTGGCATCAGTAATACCTGCTGTTTCCTAGTCCCTGGGAGATAAAGATTCCCAGACACAGAGCTTTTGTTTATAATGCCTCCCCAGAAATGGGACCTGACTGGCAATGCCTAAGAACGCCCTTGGCTCCCTTAACTCCCAGATTCTACAATAACCCAAGCACAGCTACTCCATAGCTACAATCCTGAGGGCACCTTTACAGGTCTCTGTGGCTGTTCACTCCCTGCTTGCTTTAGGTGGCAGTGACTACAACAAAACCATCACATGCTAATGCCAAATTCTTATTTCTTCCCACCCATCCTGCTCCTTTCCTTGCCCTTCCCCTCTTCCCTCTGTCTTCTGGGAAAATTCCAACCCTGCAAAGCCCACACACTAAGTTTAGAATAGAAATCACTTTATTTCCCATTCTTATTCTTATTTTGCCAGGTAAAACCAGTTCTGGTACAAAGACCTTTCAGTGCCTTACCTCCCTGAGGCAGTCTGGTTCCATTCCATTGGCTCCTCCACACAAGGAGGCTGACACAATAACAGACACCACAAGGATGCACACAGTTCCTATCATCTACTTGGACTTCATAATCCTTGGGCAATTGTATTTCCTATGCTACCACAATGTGTTTTGGGAGCTTCCGGATAGTATAAGATCACAACAAAATGTGATAAATTACAGTTAAAATATTGGGGAAATCTTAAGCTAGAATAATTGAAAGGAAATTTTACTTTCTGATACAAAGTTGGTATATTATGGTATTTTCTTCCTATTACAGGCAGTTCTCTTCAATGAAGGATTCAATACCAGTTAGCTGGACTCTATTGCCACAAGCTTTATACTTTAGGAGCTCTGAGTGAATTTAAATATTTACGATATTTAAATCATTGTCTAAGGCAAAACAAACAGCTCAGTATCTGAAGAGTCACAGTCATCTTTTATTAATTTGACCCCAGCTCACACATATGAGCAAATTTATTTAAGGAAATTGCACATATCTTGCCAAACCTTAAATCATGTCCTGTAGTAAACTGTATTTCCATTTTCTGACATATTATAAATTTCATGAAGCTTTATTTTATTTACAATAAAAACCATCAAAGAAAACAAAACACCATAAGAGTAACATAGTCCAGAAATTAGCTTCAAAGTGACTTACTTTAATTTTGAATATTTAGTGTTTTCCTAGGATTTGCTTTGAAATGTACCCAATTTATCAACTGCCTCACAAGGAGCTGCCACATAAGATGCTGATAATGAAATTTTAATATTTCAGCTACCTATGGTGTTTGCAAGCAGATTTGGGATTATGGGATAAGACATCCTACAGTAAGTAGCAGTGGTCCCATTTTTTTTTTTTGAAGAAAAATTTAACAGTGATAACATTCTAAGTATTAATTTTAGCTCAGACAGGACAAAAAAATAAAAATTGACCAATATAAATCAGCTAACTCTTTTGAGTTGTGCTCTTTTAGTCTATCTCCAAAATTCACACACTGGTTTATTCTAAAGTTCACTAACTAAAAGCTATCTTCAACACTGAAAAAAAAAAAAATTTTACTCACTTTCAAGGCATCCCCTTCATTGCCCTCCATTACTTCCAGAATAAGTGCAGCCAGTATGTTAAATCCTTGACAATAGCCAACAGATTTATTCCATCTGGCATAGGCCAGCAAAACACGTTTTAATACCACTCGATCTTGCTCTGCCTCCTGGCCACAGTAAGAACTGCAGCCAGTTCGGTGAAGGTCCTTTAAAAGAAAAAGAAATAAAAATAAAAATTATAAGACAAGCAAAGAAAATATGTGTATTTTCCATCCCCTGTTAGTTCTCTCGCCTGTCCCGGTTTTCCTTCCACCTCCACCCTCCCAGTACATACTCTCAAAGTTGATGACAACGTTTCTTTTTTAATCTGTTAAATCTTTTCCTTACCCAAAAGAAATAGTTTCAGCAAGCTCTTAAGTAAACAAGTCCCCTAAAAGATGTTTATAAGACATTGCCACAGAAGATGTTAACAGATCTCTGGGTTTGAAACAGGGAAGACACTACAGCTGCTTAACTGAACAAAAAAGAGCACCTGTTTTTATCAAGGTATAAAAGAACTAGTAGATAACTGACTTTTCCAAACATACAAGCCAGGAACCATGTCCTTGAAATTTAAATGATTTACAAGCGAAAGGTAAAATGTACAAAATGGCTGACTGCTTTAAATATTAAACATTAATGAGCTGAGAAATACAAATAGGCAAATGTGTTTTACTCCTGTAAAACAACTGAAAAATGCTCATTTGCTGTATCTTAAAACATGCTTTTACTCCCAGAAAATATTTGTGTTTATTTACAGAGAAGGAAAAAACCCACTTATGTTCCTTTGTCTTAAATTAAATTCAGCACTTTTTCAAAATAAAAAAAAAAGTAAAAATGAAGGGAAAAAACCCCAGAAATAGTATCTTCTGCCCAGCTAACGCTAACCAGGCTAGTACAAAAGGAACAAAGCAGCCAAAAAAAAAAACCACCTTTGATGGGCCAAAGGGAATTAAGATACAATTTTTGCCAAAGCAGTTGCAGAGATGAAAATAAATCCAAATTAAAATGTCAACTTTTCATTAAAAAATTAGAAAATAAATAAAAAATTAGCTGACTACCTTTACTATCTGGATGCCCATAGAGTCATCATCAGGATTACTTCTTTCGTTGAACGTGAAACGCATGGTTTTGTCCCAGTCAATGGCTATACTGTGTAAGTACTGATCAGCCAGGGTCAACCAAACCTAGAAATACATATTGTAAAATGAATTCTTTCTCTGATCAAATATAAAGTTTTGATATATATTGTTAGATGAACCTTTTCAGCTTTACCCATACATGATCTGCTCTTAGACTTGGAAAATGCAGAAGAGGATTTTAGCTACAACAATTTTTGCACAATTAAAATAATACCTTGCTCCCTAAAACAGAAAGGAAGGAAATGGTCAGCATTAAGCATCCAGATCTGTGGACTGCTTACAAAGATGCAAGTCAGCTGTCAGTAAATTCACAGGGGCCCTTCAAAATGAAAACACAAGGCAAGGACCCTCTGTCAGTTCAGACCTTCTATCCGCATAACCAACAAAGAGATTTATAAAAGGATAACACTGCTCTGGCTTTCCTCAAACTCAACCATGGATACGTCTCCTGGAAACTCCCAAAAGAAATCTAGCAGTGCTGGTGCTTCTCTTTATCAGAAGTCTCTTCTGATGACTTTGCAGAACAAATAGCATCTAGTATTCACCATTTGGGATTGATCTGAAAGCATGACTTGGATCAAAACAACTTACAAGACAGCTTCCTAAACTGTTGGTACTACAGGGAGTCTGAAACAAACATTTTTCACTACTTTTAAAGCCTAATAATTGCCAGAACAGATTTATGCATGTGTATCCAAGACAGAGGCTGGACCTTTATTAAAGATTTGAAAACTTCCTGAACCACAAAAGGCACATGACAGATCATACAATGACAACAAGTAACAACAAAGGATCTTTTTTTTTCAAGAAACTGAAAGAAATAATGAAAGCAAACTGGTCAAGTTCTACATCAGCCCTTAATTCACTCAAGTGAGAAAAGCAATTTAGACACTTCCCACAGATTTAAACACTGAGATAGCTGCATGATGAAGGAATTTATAGACAGCTCCCAGAATCTCATGTTTTCTCCATTTAAATGTTCCTTCCCACACTTTTGTGAAGCCGCCCATGTGGAGGAATGCCACTGTTCTGCCTCCCAACAGCCTCAGCACTGCTGACATCCTACTGATGTTGTTTGACTGGATTCTTTATCTCTGCCAGCCCCAGAAACCAAATGTCACATGCCACAACAATAATGCAGATGTCAACCTGCTCCTTTTGTTGACAGCAAAGGAGGCAATCAGCATGCTGCCACCACAAAATACTTTCTCTATTTTGGTATCTATCTTAAAATCATTGTGAAACCAGGGAATGGCAGTAAAAAGACAACATCTCTTTTCTCAGCACTACTTTAGTTAGCATCACGTGGTCACATGTGAGAGCATGTCACAAGCACAGAGCTGGGCAGAGTGAAAAGGAAAGACAGATCTGAGTTGGATGATGTGGCAGAGCATACACAAGTCTGCTGATTACACAGAACTTGGAGGAGTGGCTAATAAGCCCAAGGACACCTTGACAGGATGGAAAAATGGTCTGACAAAGTGGTCTCATGAAGTTCAACAAGGAGAAAAGCAAAATCCTGCCTCTGGGGAGAAACAATCCCAAGCACCACTATATGCTGGAGACACCCAGTTGCAAAGCATCTCTCCTGTGCAGGAAGGCTGAGAGAGCTGTGACATTCAGAATGGAGAAAAGGCAGCTTTGGAGGAATCCTACCAGTGCGTATAAACACCTGAGAGGAGGGTGCAAGGAGGATGAAGCCAGGCTCTTCTCATCCATGCCCAGTGACTGGACTGGAGATACTGCGCACAAATGGAAACACAGGAGGTTCTCCTCGAATATCAAGGAACACCTTTTCACTGTGAGGGCGACTAAGCACTGACAGATTTCCCAGAGAGGTTGTGGAATCTCCGTCCTTGGAGATATTCGAAAGTCCCCAGGACACAGACCTTGGCAACCAGCTGTAGGTGGCAGCTGCACTGCTTGGGCAGAGGGGCTGGACCACATGACCTCCAGAGGTCCTGTCCAAACTCAGCCCTTCTGTGATTCTGTGACCTCTGCCACTCATGTACCATAGAAAAGTGTCTGAGACACTTTCTGGAGTGTGGGAAAAGAATATTTCAGGAAAGAAAAAAGGCTGTTAGATGGGTATAACGATTCACTGAAGTTGTAGATTAAAAATAAATTCATCATGGTGTGAGGAAAACAATGCCATGAAGACTTATCTTCCTTCTCCCCTGGTTTGTAAAGAGGTACAGTTCAGTTTGGAAAGACAGCAAAAACAGGAAAAGGAAATTAAGCTGACGCATCAGAAATACGTGGAACTACATATATTTTTTAAATCTTCAAAAACATTATTTTTATTAAAACTGTGTTTTTAAAGCTGAGATTGTGTGACTCATTTTTAAAGAAAAAATTAATAGACATCCCTCATTTTATACTAGCGGACTTCAAATGTTGAAGAATGCAATAAAGTAAGTCTAGCAAAATCCCAATGGACCCTTTCCTACAACTCTAACTCAGTGCAATTTCCCATTAATGCTGCACTCTGCCATTCTACATCACTCCTGACTCTGAACTTCCCTAATTTTGGTAATCTGCCTTTTCCCCAACAACTGTTTCTATAAGCATTCTTGTCAGCATTAAGCATCTATCAACTTCACCTTTTTAAGTGTGACAGCCTACACTGCAGATATGTTCTCCTTTCAGTTATCTTCAGCTGTGGGGGCAATTTCACCAGTGCAATTTCTTAAAACTGACAGAATGAGGCAATAATATCTGCTCTAGAATAAGTTACCTAAGCCTCAAGCAGAAAGAACCCAACTATTGAAAACACCATCTTGACTTCTTTCCTCAGCCTTTCCATCTGCCCTGTGAGGTTGTCACTGAATAATGTAAACAAGGAAAAATCCCCAGTACAACTTAAAAGGTCCAAATACTTGTTATAAAACCCACTAACAGATAATATTGATGTAATTCATCTCTCCTGAGAAACCTACAGGCAATATGGCCCACAAGGCACAGAGGTCCACTTACCTTTCTCCGCCATTCCTTTGGGATGCCTGTGGGCAGTCTGGCCACTGCTTTGAGTGCATCATGCCACTAACAGCAAAAGCATGCAAAAATGTAAAATATCATCATTAGTTTAATGCTACAGTATCGGAACATTTACTACACTTACTTCATTTTACTGCAGACGTGTCAGAGTTTACCTGCTTAATCCACTCACAGGGAAGATACAGATTAATTACCTGACGATTTGACTGAAGTATAATATTCTAGGACACAAGGATTTAGAAAATATCTGAGTAAACAATGAAAGCCTATTCCATTTTTGGAATACAAATGAAACAGCTCTTGATGCAATTGCAAATATATGCTGATATTATGATGACAAATGCACTTCTGAACTAGGGCAAGCACCCTGATTGCAGAGAACCCACTCCTTCACAAACTCAAGAGAAAAATAAACCAAATTACCTGCTGAAAACCATTTTGACCTAAAGATGGCTCAAGAGTGAATTTCAATTTTGTATCAACCCCTGGAAATAAAAAAAAAGGTCATTATTTCATTTAGCTCAGAAGACAAAAAGAAGCCAAAAAAACCCAAACACAAAAATCCCACAGTTGCACAAGTTGAAACACAAAACCTTATCTTCCTGTTTTAACAACTACGTTTCAACCCGTGTTGGTGAATTTTGTCTTCACAGGAGATTCAAGGAACATGTTAAGAAGTACATGGACAAAAGGTTTTTAAAGTGCAGTAACATGCTCTTTAATGATGTAGTTTGGCACAACTCCCTTCACTAATATTCATATAGTTCACTGCTCTACAAACTATACTAGTACACTGCAAACTGTCATAAGCATCCACAGAAAAATACACATGCACAAACAGTTTCTTTTCATCTATGCTGATGACTTCTTTACATTAAATCAGTCAAAACTAATTTATAAGTCTGGTGTCCTAAAATTATTTTACTGTTCAGAATATATTTCTTTTTAAATTCCTCAGACCACAACCCACATTAGGTCAGTACTGTTATTTAAGCTTAGATTTTATTTTGGCCATATGAGCAAACTATTTTACTTGCTATGAAGCAGGCCTAGTAATTGTTCATACAATATTACATAAATTACCAGAATCTCAAGTGGATCCCAGTGTGGCAGTGGAGTATGCCAGAACATGATCAACAGTAAAATGTTTAATTTGCCTTCCATCCCTCAGTTTGAATGTACAATTCCTCGGTCCTTCAAATGCCGCTGTCCAGAACTGAGGTGCTGAACACAGCATCAGATCACATCCCCTCCCTCCCATCTGCTGGCACAAAGAATGAAACCCTCTTTTATTTTCCCTCCATAATTTAATATAATGCTATTGCTCCATATTTACAATTATGTTATGCATAGCTTCTTATCTTTCCAGAATATGAAGCCAAACATTTTTAATATACAAATATATTAAACATATATTATATGTATTATATCATACACAACATATATATATATATATTCACACACATATATATACACACACAGAAAACCCAAACAGATTATAATCCTGCAAGGTTTTAAGTATGTAATATCCATGCTAATCACCTCACCAGTAATACCCAGTTCTTTGAAGGTCTAAACCTACAAGTGTGACAGAAAACCCAACTGTAGTGGCATTTGCTATTTATGGAATGTAAAATGCCTTTGAGCATTTGCATACTGAAGTGGTGGCAAGTAATTTTAAAGCCTTACTATCTGATAAATATATAAAGACAAAACATTTTTCTCTACGGATTTTTTCTTTGTTGGGGGTGAGTGAATAGAAACAAAGAAAAAATCACACAAACTCCAGCACTGTTTAGAATTTTAGCATTTTAGAATTGTATCACTGAGACCTGAGGATTAGTGCTTTCGTTTCCCTGCTTCAGATCTAAAAGACATGCTTGTCAGATCTAGAAAAATAAAGACTTTAAACCATAATAGTTATGTCTTGAAAAAAACATTGAAGGATTAATAGCTATTCCTGGAAGTAACTGTTTATTAGTATTCCTTCCCATAGCACAATGGCACTCAGCAGGGACCCCTAATAGATAAATCTTTTCATAATAATTCAGTGCAATGTAACAACGCCAGTAGCTTACTAAGATTAAATTGTATCACATTTGCTGAAATTGGAAAACATGAACTTCATTCTCAAGCAAAAGAAAAAAAAAGTACTGTAAAACCCTAATACATACAGAAATACATCCTGACTGAGAACTGCTTTTGTTAAAGTAACAGATGCTGACACATTACCTAACACTACCTTGTAGCAAAGAACCAACAGCTTTCCAAAATAACCATGTATTCATTTCCAACTGAGCAGCCAAATATTAATTATGTCACAGTTTTCTAAGACTTAAAAGATCCCAGTAACAACTTTTCTCTCTTAGAAGCTTCCTAAGAAAGACACAAGTAGATATTTCCAGGTCTTCAAAAGATCAAGTACAGCAAGATAAAATCTCAGAGCAAGGCAAAATCTATCTATAGTTACATGAACATCGTGGCCACGGAGCTCACACTACAGTCAAGGTACATGTTCCTCCTGAGACTGAAATGAGACCCTTCAAATGAGACCCTTGATTAAATGAGACTGAAGTGAGATCATCCATCTACAAAAGTTAATTAAATCACACCAAACAATTAAGACAGTCATGAAAATTACTGTAAATCAGAATTACATCACATGGTAACACGAGACTACATAGCACACTCTTTTCAGCATGGTGAGGAACTGCTTGGTCAGGCCATGCACAACAACCTCTTGTGAAAGCCACAGAATCTGTGTCCCTTTCTTTGTTCTCCACTAGAAGTACTTTCCAAATCAGATTATGTGAGTTTTGTGGGAAGGGAAGAACCACAGGGAATAAACCCCAGAGCATATACAAATTGTTCCTCATTCCCATCCATTTTAAAGAATTTATATTTCCTAAAACCAAAATATTACAACATTGCTTAATAAAAAATACAGCAAGTAAGCATGTAAAAAAAACCTGCAAACATACAGAGAGAGCAAGGAAGGTAACCAGAAAATTGGGAGCAGCATTTCATTGTCCATTACTTATTTCTGTCACAAGACTCATCTTGCTACATGCAGTTTCTGCACTCTGCTCAAGGAATTTGTCCCTGAGCTTTAGAGCTTCAAGGAAACTAATGCCTATCCCTAATTCAACCTCTCTTTGGTTTCATAATCCTTCCTTTCTCCATCATTCCCTTTTTAATTCAGTTGTCTTCTCTCCATAAACTAATTTAGATTCCCCAACAGTTTCTTCCCCCTTCAGTGCCACACACCCATACAACCCTACCGCAAGTCTGCACCCATTTTCCCTGGATTTTCCCATTTCTGACAATCCTCCATCTTTGGGTTACATTCCTCTCCATTACATAAACACACAGGTTTTGCAAAAAAAAGACCCCTTCAGGCCTTAAGAGAACTTTTCTTCCCAGCTCCTCAGCAGGGACAGCCTGGCATAGATGCACCACACACAGAGCAATAGTTCCTACTTTAAGTGTTGTCAGTACAACTGAGCCCTTTCACATCAAATCAGCCAGGCTATAGTGACATTTGACACATTAAATATCACCTCCAGTTCATGTATTTTCAACTGATTCTTCATATCTGAGAAGCATATTAACTCATAACAGCAGGAATATGCTGGGAACACTCTGGAATTATTAGCTCCATGAATACAAGGACACCCAAAGGTACAGGCTTGACAACAAATTTCTGAAAGGTAGGGGAATGCCAAAATAAGCTCTGTTCAATACCCTTCCAAGCCTGTCACCAGAAACCACTGTAGAAAAGTTATATTAAAAAAAAAAGAATTTTAAAAGACTCCAAACCACAGTCCTGTAAGCTTTCCTTTGTGAAATATACAGTAACTCCTGACCAGAAAAGGCTGTAAGAGGGAAGATTATATCCCTAGGATTCCCAAACCCTAGCAGTCTTGCACTGCATAACCAAAATGTAGCACAGAACCACACAAAGAGTCACAAGAGGGGAGCAATATTAAATGAAAGGACAGGGCAAAATCCGAGATTTTTTCAGAAATACCAAACCAGAGGAAAGTGTAGGAAGACGATGTGCTTTGATGTACGTTTGTGAGCTATAAAGACCTAGCTTTAAACTTGCAAAGTAGCACTATAGGTTCTTGGCTGTACTTTACAGTTGAAACCTCTCCCACAGAATGCAAATAAATATTTTATCAAAAATAAACAAGGAAAAAAGGTGTAAAGCAGATGTATGTGCAGTGGGAGCCCACACTTGAGGAAAGAGAAGTATCAACGTAAACTATCACCTTATGCTTCTTGTTGTTTCAGGAAGATTCTTAGCCTTGCAATTTATCTCTAAAAGTACCATTCTCAGTAACTCTGTGTGAAACCACTTCTATCAGGAGCCACAGCTCACTGGGATGTATCAAAGCATGTCTAAAATCTCCAGTCTAGAAAAACTAGAAAAACTTCTCAATACAGACAGCTAATACAGATACCAAGTAAATCTGAAGAATATTTCATGCAGCATATTTTTAAAGGGTTCATTAGGTGCCCCATCTCCACCACTCTATGAAAACACATATCCTGAACAGGAATATTGTCTTTGTAATGGGGTAAATGTATACATATAAACAATAACCCTGTTATTGTCTTTACCTACACATGAACAATGTACCAGTGTTCATATGTACCAGTGTACATATGAACAAAGACCAGTGGGATTTTTAGGAGTATGGCATTCATAGTTACACCCCCAATCACATCCCCTGGTCTTTGTGTGAGTGTAAATACATGAATGTCATTATCCAGATAACGTCATTGCCTGGGATAATAGCAGACTACTGTTGGAGCAGGGGTCTTTGAGAATTACAAGTCAGGAAATCTCCTTGAAAACAGCAACCCCATAAATCTGTACCAAAATGTATCCAAGACCTTACTAATAACAGCTTCTAAAACACAGAGGCAGTGAGCAGTGTGTGCTTGATGCACACACAGCTAGTACAATGGGAAACTGATCTTTATTTATTTCCATGTACTGCGCTGTTTCAGTGGATCTCTGGCTTGCATGCTTTGTAAATGCCTAAAATTAGGCAACAGATCAACAGCGTTTTAGCTACAAGTGACAGTTCTGACACAGTAAATTGAATTTAAATTTCTTGAAATCACATTTTTCAAAAAATTCAGAATTTTGATGGCAAATAGAATCGAGCATTCAGTCACCATCCGTGCTTCTGTTGAGAGCCCACCTCTTGGGAGTCGTTTGCTGACCACCCAGTTCTTAAAAGATTTTGATACTAAAGCAGGATCTAGAAAACATAGATGCAGAGCTGATGCCTTTTCCTTGGAATAGGTATAGTTGCAAATTTAGACAACACCCTACCGCAGACAAAGGCTGGGCGGGAGGAAGGGTCTCCGGCAGGTCAAGAGCTAGCAGGTTTATGAGGAAAGGTCTGGTGAGGCTGCGAGAAGACTTCGGGAAGGGACTGGCAGAAAGCTGAGTCGCCGAGCCCAGGGGAGAGGAGACGAAGGGAGAAAGGCAGTAGGGACAGACGACACAAAAGCGCTGCGAGGCGGCGACGCCGGGCGGGAGGAGCAAGGAGAGGACCAGGAGATCTGGAGAGCGGACCCGGGATCCGCGGGCCGGGCGGGACACGAGCAGGAGTCCCCAGGGCCAGGGACAGCGCGCTGCCTCCCCGCAGGGCCCCGGCCGCTCCCGGCCTCCCAGCCGGGGCCCGACCCGGCCCCGCTCCCCGCCGGGGCAGCNTACGGGGCGGCAGCCGCCGCCTCGCCCGGCCGGCGCGGGTACCTGGCTCCAAGGTGCACAGCAGGCGCGGCGCGGTCCGGGAGATGCAGCTGCGCTTCTTGAGCACATTGCTGAGGATGGTGCCAACGCCGCCGCCCGAGCTCTGCCGCTTCAGGCATCGCCCCCCGCGCCGCAGCGAGCCCGTGAGCCTGTCCTGCCGCATGGTGCCCGGGGCTCGCCCTAGGGCGGCGGGGTGGGGGGCATGGCGTGCGGCGACCCGCACTGCAGACAGCGAAGTCCGAGTACCGGAGAGAAGAGAGAGGACAAGGAGAGGAGAAAGACAAAAAGAGGAGAGGG
>VWZV01000545.1:156751-179327 GCA_013397155.1 Irena cyanogastra
CCGCCGCTCCCCAGCCCGTGGCCACTTCGCAGGCCCCGCTCCAGGCCGGCTCAGACCGGGCGGGAACCCGGAGCTCCGAAGACGCCGCCGGCCTCAGGCCGCGACCGCGGCGCCCCACGNGCCCACAATCCTAGCATCACTGCCTGAATAAATCAGCAGCCTCTCCTCCTCCTCCAGCACCACCTGGAATGCAGCGGGCGAGGGGAGCAGCAGCTCTGGTTAGAAATAAAGGGAGCCCCGGCGGCAGTGGTGGGGTTCAGCTGCGCCAAAGTGCTTCAGGACTGCTCCGCAGCCCCCGGGCTGCACCCGACACGGACAATGCGAACACGGCTCGCTTGATGCCTGTTTCCAGGCAGCAATACTGACATTTCTCCCGAGAAAACGAGCTAAATACCCGCCAAGGAGTCTTCTTACGTGGTACTCGGGCCTACAGCTGGATATGCATAGATAATCCTGCTGCCTTTTTCAAAAAGCTGTCCTGGGAAGGCCAGTCCTGACTAGCACTATCAGACCAGCAGAATAATATTACAGAGACAATACAGCTATTTCTGTTTTTAAATGTTGCTGTTATAGTCCCATTGGTAATATGGTATTAGGAGCAGAGGGAGAGCAAAAGTTTAACAGCATGTCAGTGCCAGGGCAGGCTGAGGTCCTGCTCAGCAAAGCCCTAGCAGAAGCACAAGCAAGCGTGCTGCACAGTTTGTTTTTCACTCTCTAGAAAAGAGACCCTGAACATCCTCAGCTAAAATAACAGCCTTTTCTATGAATCTACATTGCAACTGCACTTACAAGTAATACGCCATGCACTAAGTAGTTAAAAGAAGCTATTCAAAAGCACTTTATTAGATGCATTTTCCAGTGCTATTTGGCCTAAGAGCATCTTAAAAAGGTTTCACAGAGATTCTCAAGCTAGTGGTTTGATTGACAAGAAGGGAAAGCATTTGAAATAATGATAGCTTTTATAACCTAAACCACTTAGCATTTCTGTGGAAGGACAGCAGATTTATCGCACCACGTTAGTCAGGCTCAAAGGCCAAAGTACCAGAAGTCTCAGTCTACCTGCCAACAACTGTAGCTTTGAAACATTTTGCTCCTTTATTAAAAAGATGTGTTTCTCAGTCACATTATGAAGAGAGACAACTGGCAACAGATAAGCAGTAAAGCTAATTATATAAAAGACACGCAGTATAAAACACAGAATCAAGTATATTTTTTTAAATCAGTTATAACTATTTTTAGAAGTAACTGTTAAGCTTTCAGAGAAGTGTGATTTTGATCATGCCTCTTTAAATATCTGCTTGGGTTTTGGAGAAAAGTCACTACATTTGAGCTGTTAGCTTGCACTCTGAATAGATAATTAAGTCTGTGTGTCGGTGGTTCTTTTTTTAACAAAGGTGACACTTCCCTGCTGATGTAGATGATGCAAATCACTTTATTTTAGTGCCAGCTGGAGATGATGATTTAGTGGTTAAAGCATCAAATTTGAAATCAATTAGTCTCCCTAGGTGTACAGATTGTACAGCAACATTTAAATACAGAAATAGCCATATTATCTCTGTAATATTATTCTCCTCTTGCTTGAGCACCTTTTGCAAATAGCACCACATCATTCTTGGATCATTTCAAGACTGACTAAGACACCACCACATGCTGTTGCCCAAAGTCTCAGAAGCCATAACCAAAGTTTCAGAAACCACTCATTATCCAGACAGTGAGAATCAGTCATCGCACTAAACTGTGTTACCTACAATTTTTAAACAATTAGAAACCAGGTCTAAGAAAGACATCAATATTTAACTGATGAAGATAACCAGCTCTCAGAACAAGAATTCGGTATCCCCTTTATTGCTATTTCTAGTACTTGTCATCTTGTCTCTACAAGAAAACTGGAAACAATCAAGACAATCATACTGTGACTGGGCACACAGATACTTCCAAGCATACCATTAAGGTGCTTTCCCGCATGCCAACCAATTAATACAGTGTTATTCTGAAGGAAAAATTGCAAAATCGAACTTCAGGAGACAAAATGAAGAAGCCAAGCCATACTAATAGGTTTGATGACTCACTGGATCATTAGTACAAATGGATTTTAGACTCAGAGATAAGCCTCCCATTAAGCATACATATACATATCTTAAGGGCTAGAACCTACCATCTGGAAAAGTGGATGGCACTGGGTTTTAATCACTGATCAGGCAAAGCCTCTAATCTGCCTGTGGCGTGATGTGTCAACCATCATGAATCTAGTTTGATCCACCAGCGCATAGAAGTCTGGTCATGTCCACAAGCCCTCATCTGCATTTACTGACAAGAGAGATGACATTCAGAAAGGATTTTGAGGGGGAAAAAAATCAAAATGTTTGGCTAGGCAAGATATTTCAGCTCCAGTATTTTGTAATAATCAACTTTGCTTTTTTCCCCTCCCTCTGTAGTTCTTGTATTCCCTTCCACACAACAGAGTCACTTACTGAAAAACCTTACCTCCTCATTTGGTACCTCTTTACAACCTTACCTTAAACCTCTCCATTCTTTAGCCCACTTCTGCCTGCACTGGGACAATGAGGTAAAACACAGGCTGCCAGAAAGGGACAATGAGTAGAAACAGATGGGGCAGCGACAGAAACAGCAGCAGAAATGGGGCCACAGAGCAATCTCACTTTTAAAGAATCTGTTTGTTTGCATGGAGCTTTAACTGCTCAAGCCCAGGATTGAGGGCTTGAAGGCACAATGCACCACTTCTCTTCTGATGTGTGCTAAGAAGACTGAATGCAATTAAAAGACTAAAAATGCTAAGATATCTTCAGCTGGGTCACTGTATTTCATGAACTCCACATCTGCCCCTTTATTTCACAGAAAATCATAGAGACCTCTCTTAATTCTGACTTGCATCACAACATCCCAGTAAAATACTCAAAGTCTGGGAAGAAAGCTTATTTGCCACAATTCTCAACACCAATGTCAGCAAAAATACTTAAAATTGCATGTACCCATGAAAAAATATAGTAAATATATTGTGCGATTATACTGTAACATGATTCATCCAAGAGAGTTTTGGAAATTACATTTAAACAGCAGTACTACAGCAGCTAACAATACAGCAAATATCAGAAAGAAATATATATCAATAGGATGAGGGTGAAAAATATATTGCAAACACAAGGGAAAACCTGTTATATTGACCAAATCATAGGGTCACTGTCTGCTAAGCCTCAGAGCTCAATATACTACTTTAAAGACCCCCAAAAACGTCTCCAGAAAATGTAACCGTATTACCACAGGGTTTCAAATAGCTCTACAGAAGCCAACATATGTTTTGACATGTATTGTATTGTACTTCACTATGAGGCTCAAAAGAAAAAAGAGTTTCACTTTCAAATGACAGTTTACAAGAAAAAACAAATGGAATGAAATATGCCCACATTAGAGACAAGAAAAGGTAAGCCAGTTTGAGATTCGCCCAGAAGGCAAAACTATTTTAAATACATTTAGCCCATTAAACCATCTCCACCACTGGAGCACAAAATTCCTATCCTACCCAGTTCTACGTGTGTTCTATTATTAAGCATCCCCTCTGAAAAAACATCCATGCTTCCTTCTGCTTGATCCTAAAAGCCTAAAACAGGCACAACCCACCTGGAGATTCACACTCCTCCAACGCACAAGATGGAGCCACCTCTGACAGCTTGAAAAGAGGTCTCTGTCTTTGACACCACAGGGAGACAGGTGCTACAGCAGTGCTACAGCACGAACACAGAAGTTCCCTCGAACACAAAAGCCTGTGAGGTGGCACAGCCCAGCACTCCTCCCACCTCAGCCTGCAAGGGGAGCATCCCCTCCTGCACCGCCCGTACTGCTCTGTCCACAGCCCCTGGCACTGCTGTGCTACCTCAGACAGTGCAGGGAGTGCATGCAGAGATCCACCAGCCACCTGCAGTACTGCGTGGCCCACCAAGCACAGAGCCTGTGGCACTGCTTTGTGTATCTGTTTGTGTCACTGTTGCAGGAGCACCTAACAAAGGAGCCTATGGAGAGATTTGTGTTATGCAGAAGGAGAAATGTGGTTATGGACTAACAGATTCAGTTCTGCCATCAAGCTGGTTTCTGTTGCCGGACAAATAATCCAGGGCTGTCTTTACTGCATAAAGGATGGTTCCAGAAAAAATACAAAAAAAAAAAAATTTCTACTGTATTTGTGGCTAGAGAAGGTTAATTCTACACACTTGTTGAAAGCAGGGCTCAGGAAAATGGTGCAGTGTGTTCACATGCCACAGTCTCATCAATACAGCTATAATATTTTAAAACTTTTCATTGCATTAGTCATTGTTTGTATGACTTTGTACACAAATGTCACAAAAGAGGTCAAGACTTCGCTGTGTCCTATATTAGATATCACAGACAAAAGCTGCAGAGCCAATCCTTGTCTACGAAGGTATTCAGCACAAATATAAACTACACAATTGACAGGAAATAACATCTATGATTTCCAGGAACAGAGAACAAAACTTATATGATTTAGTCTAAGGAAGCAAGCAACTAGTCAAATGTTTCCTTTTCCTTCAGCCTTCAGGCACATAACCCTATTACTTATTTCTCCCTTCCAAAACTGAGAGCATGGTAATTATACTTTAATACAGCCTTCTTTTTGAGGAAGCCATAAAACAGTACACTTGTTCTTGGTTAGCTTATGACAAGAGCTGGGGAATTCTCTTGTTTATAGGTAAGATATCTGAAAAAGAATATTGCTTGCATGTTGTTTAGCCATATCTATCGAGGACTAATGTAGAGACAATTATTAAAATAGTACTGCTTAGAATATACCTTACAACAGGAAATTAATCTACAAGTCTGTAAGTCATGTGAGATGCTCACAACTGCATATGCACTACATGATCCTTCAGCCATCACAATCAGGATTCAGCCACGAGAACTTCAGATTCAAGATTCATTGTTATGATCTTTATTTGTGGGGTTTTGGGATTTTTTTACCTAATTCTCCCCTTTTCCTCTCACACACATTATCCACTCTTCCCTTCTGTACTACACACTTGCATACACTAGGAGAGGATTGATGAGAGGAGAGAAGAAGGTCCCCTCAATAGAGCAAGCATCCCCTGCCCACAAGGGCAGGTTATTATTTATTCTTTGGGAATGATGGACAGTTACATCTAGTAAGTGTACTTTCAGGTTGAATAATGTTCATAGTCATATTGCTTCTTGAAATTTTTGGCAGATACACTCCGAGAAGTATGCCAGAGTTTTCCAGCATTAGTGAAAGCACGTGAAAATATAATACATCTGCAAATTAATTGTGAAAGCAGTTTACAGCACAGTGGGATGGAGCTGTGATGACCAGTTTCCCATCCAGGGAGGCACCACATTCCTAGGCAGTGAATCAGCACAGGTAAGGCTGACTGCAGTACCTCAATCCCTTGGCTGTTCATAGAGTACACAAGATGCTTATGGAATTGGATCATGTAGGTGAGCAAATGAAAGCCTTCAAAAGCATTGCAGGTTGCTAAAACAGACATACAGATGTGCCTGTAGTCCTCCTGAACCTACTCATACCCTCTTTCCATTTGTAGATATGTGCAAATGAATGAGGGACATGCAGAAAGACTTAACATCTGTGCAGTACCAGAGCTACAGGCAGCAACAGCAGAACTGCATAAATCTGTACTTGATCCAGTAGAGCAAAAAGCTCCAGTTTTTCCAAAGTTCTTCAAAAAAACCACTCAGCAGTAAGTCAGAAGCTTTTCTTAAACCTGTCTACAACATAATCACATCAACCTAACACTGAATATATTAATATTCAAATACTTTACTTAACAAATTATTAACTCTCCTGTGTCACCATCTCTCACCACCACACCATTAATAAGTTTGTATTCTGTAGTGTCTGGACTTCCTAGGTCAAACTAGTTTTGAGAATAGAAGAATTTAAATTTGCTGATAATTCAGCAACCCTGAGAACACAAGTGACAGCAGCTAGTGCCAATGGGCTGGGTACAACTGGTGGCTTATTTCACTCCAGGCCTATCACTGGGAATGGACTGTTCCCAGAGCTTAAAGGGAGAGAATTGAAAGAATTCCAAAAAAGTAGAAACTGACTCATGTTTTTTAAACGTCATGCAGCACAGATCACAAGCACCTCAAATACTTCAGAAAAAAACCTAAAACCTTACTGACATTATAAAATGGATGTGATCTGGAAACTTTTAACATATGGTTCAATAGCTAAACTGAAAGAACAAGGCAGAGATTTAACTCAGAACTATGTATGTGGGGAACAAAAAGGAGCTTAGACTAATTTTGCTTGATCACAAGACAGCAGTTAGTTCACCTTATTATTATATATAGAGGACAACAAACTTACACAACTGAGTATGCCTGATATACTATTAAAGCTATCTGTATTCACTGCAGTGCCTGTAAATCCTAATTCTGGGCTCCAGCACTATTGCTACAGGTACTGCACATGTACAGCAAAACCTCAGACTGTCTGCTTTAAAGAAAAACAAAAAAAAAAAAAGAGAGAAAACACATTAGCAGACAGGTTGACAGCCAGATGATATCGAAGAGCATAGTAGACACTATTCTTAATATAAGAGCTGCTGTTGTTTCTATGGCCTTCAAGGCAGAGATGAGCTCCAAGGGACACATCATGAATGCATAAGGTCAATGAGAGTACTAAGAGATCAGGTTTTAATCATCAACATGTTCAATATGGTGAAACCTCTATAAGAAAATGCCAGCATGAGGGGAAATTGAAAACATACTTGTTTTAAAACACGTGTAGGATGGAGGTAGGAGGCATGAGCCAAGCTTGAATACTAAGTAAGAAATGATAAGGCTAAGACAACAGGGAAAAAAGTAGGTTGTGAAGAGTTTTGGATATGAAAGCAACAAGAGGAAGACAGACTAGATCTACAATGACCATGAGGAAAGCACACACACTAGCATTGATGAAAATATATGTACAAACACTAAAACAGGTGATTAATCCAATGCTAAAGTCCACTTTATGTTTAATTCTTTGTTCAGATATATATATTGTCTTCCAAAAGGAGAAAAGTACACCCAACAAAAAAAAGGAGCTTGCAGAAGCTTCTTTGCAAATGCTATGTTCCACATGCTTCTAACAAGCTCTTAATCAGAGAAAAATGATAGATAAGTGGATAGATATCCCCATGTTGTAAAATGGGCTGTCTGTAATTCAAAAACAGCATCTAGGTTTCTTATTATATTTTTTAAATTTGGTTCAAATGCATAAATAAACTCTGAAGTTATAATTGCCACTTGAGGAACAGTGATGAAGAAAATAAAAGGAGGGGGAGAATCAATTTATTTTATTTATAGCTTTTGTGTGCCAACTATAGCAGTAAAGCTATAGTAGAAGTTGCATCTCATGAGCAAGCTAAAAGATGTGTCATGCAAGCACTGTTAAAGTAACAATATATTTTAACTGCTGCAGTAACTAATAGCATAAAGTCTAGAGTTAACAATTAAATAAGTAAGTCATAGCAATGCTTACATGGTCGATAAAATATAGAGAGAGCACCTTTTAAATTAAATACAAAGTAATGAATCAAAATGAGGTTTTGGAGAGTGAGTGACCTTCTTTTTGTCAGAGAAATTATTTGTATCTACAAAAGAAATTGAAAACATTATTTTGGTAAGGCATATATTAAGAAGAAATATTGTTGAAGAGGCCTGCGTAATAAAAATATTGCTGAAAAGTATGATTATAAAAGTTAAGAAATGTTTCCTAACCTTGCTAAACAATATGAAGTAAATGCATATCTTGGTCAGCACTCACCCTCCAGAATCCCACTTAAATGCTACATGGTAACTTTAAAAAATAAGTCACCAACTCAGCAGAAAAACTAATGCAATACGTGAAAAAAAGAATTTGACAGGTATGATTTGTAGTTATGCTTAAGATAATACTGCAGAAAAATGGAGGTCATAGCAGGTCCCAGATCTAAACTGAACTTCTCTTCCTTTATTAAAATCTGATTATTTGCTTAGCACCTAGCATACAAGTTGAATTTTATAGTGTGAATCACCAGCTTCATTGATCTGAACTATTTCAGAAACATCAGGATTTTTATCTGCCCAACATAATGAAAAAAAGCAAAATGACCCTA
Source organism: Irena cyanogastra (assembly GCA_013397155.1). Taxonomy (NCBI): domain Eukaryota; kingdom Metazoa; phylum Chordata; class Aves; order Passeriformes; family Irenidae; genus Irena; species Irena cyanogastra. The sequence goes on from VWZV01000545.1 coordinate 164,902, forward strand.
TATACCCAAGACAATATTTATCCACAAATAAAACACTTGGAAAAAATTTAGATTAAAAATTCTAGATTAAAAATTAATTTTAGATTAGAACTTAATTCAAAGTTAGAAAAATTATTGATGACGAAATCTCTGCTTTAGGCTAGGATTTTTCTACATTAACTCATACTTATTTGCAGTAATGCCAAGGACATGCCTTAGCAAGGACTAGGTTCAGCCCATGGAGGGCTTTCATTAGACACGTAGCAAAGAGCCAGTCTGTCCTGCACTGCCCAAGGACAAGAGTCCAGCTTCCAGCACAGATCCTCTCTCCCAGCACACATGGCCCCCACAGGAAGAGAAACACGACCCTCTCTGGAGCTGGGGAGGGGAATGGTGCTGACTCCTGGAGAAGCTCATACAAGCACTATAGAGCTCGTGGATCCACAAACCTTGATCAGTCAATAGCAAGGCCTGCACCACCACTCCAGTTTTTTGATTATGTATGCATTGGTTCCCATTTGTAGATGCCACTAGTTCCACAAAGAAAGTTTTGCATGTATGTGAAGCTATTGCAATCCCAAGTCCTCCAGACCACATAATTCTCTTCATCTCCCAAGTGGGCCATAGCTTCACAGAGCATACTCTCCAAGTGTTGGAAACAGAAACAGCTAGCAAAGCAAAAGAACCTCAAACCACTTTCTGTAAAAAATACACACGTTAGCAATTTAGATTTTTTTAATGACGTTTGTGAGATGAAGAGGAGAAAATAGTTATCAGTTCCAACAACATTACTCCTCAAAGATTTTAGACTCAACAGCTAAATGACAAAACTTCAGTTCATAACCTACTCTTATAAGGCAAGTTTATTGAATTGGACATGTTTAGGATTAATCAAAGGCTCATTTAGTACTGAAGCCTAGAGCCATTAAAATTGATTTTGACCACATAATCATGAGTTTGGCTAACAGCAAAGCTCTGACTATTTACTGCATAGCTCAGGACAACTCACATCATTTCTTTAAACGTGTGCTTCTTCTGCCAGCCTTCAAGTAATCTTGTCTCATTAAGTTTGTTTTTCAAAGAGTCTCATACCATCTATTTGTCCAGTGATATCTAGTTTGTCCAGCTTAATAGGTACCTGACTTCTAGACCTCTCTAGATATTACTATAAATATCAGTAATATTAGGTCTTCAGATTAATATGCATTTTAAAAAAAATTATTAGCTCTGTACATTGATTACCTCCCTACTCTGACTTCCTTTAGTTTCACTGTATAACTATTTTTCCTTCAGGATCTAAAGTCCAATAGCTATTTTTGCCAATAAGCATTGGATAAGACAAGAAATTAGCAATAACATGTTGGGGAAAAAAACCCAAAACCCAAACAAACAATGAAAGCCACACAAACACACATACACAAAAATAAAATGTTAGCTATTAATGATGCTTAATCCAGCCCAAGAATCAAAAACTGTTCATAGTCTGTATTTGGCCATATGTATTGTATGGAAGGCAAGGACAACATGTTGATCAGTATCAGGTTCTGTGATTTTAGGAAGTTACCAATAATTTATAGAGAACTAAATTTAGAACCTGTTTCACTGCTGACTAAACATAGCAAGAAGGTTCCAAATTTTACTAAGAAAAAGATAAATGATAGGTTTGTAAGTAAGATGATCTAATGTGGAGATGGAACACAGACTTGACTCTTCTGGCAAATTTCAAGGGTATGCGAGGAGCGCTTATTTACTGCTCAGTAAATCAAATTCAGGTTATTAGCAGCTTGAAGGAAAAAAATATTTTAAGAATCTGAGATTGATATTTAACTCTTTCTTCAGACCTGATCCAGTGCAGAATTATAAGCAGGACTATTGATCCATACGGACTAAGTTCCACAGCCCACTTTTCTAGCATCTTGTTTTTAAACACTGAGCTATCTCATAGCTGCAGAAACATAGCTGCTGGCACTGCCTGATGCTCCATAAATTTGATGCTCAGCCTATTCCTAGCACTAATTATCCCAAGCAGCTGTTATCCTCCATTTGATCTTCAGTATCCAGGAAATCTTTTCTTCAAAGGCTAACGCAACCGAAGAATGTTTAGCACGTACCACTTGGAGATGAAATGCATCTGTGTTACTTAAAAGCCATAGACCCTGCTGGGTATTTTCACTGAAGCCCCATTAACCCTCCTGTAAGTTCACAATGTTTGGGGTTGTGGTTTTTTTGTTTGTTTGTTTTGTTTTTTTAGAAAAGAGCATTTCAGTAGGAAAAAGAACAGCATCATTTCTTGTACAGAACTGTAACCCCAACAGAATTAAAGAGAAGGCAGTGCTCAGCTAGACAAGTGTGAAAGACTGTGCATACAATCCAAGAGAACATTTTCTCTCAGGCTGCTTCCACATCCAAAAGCTTGTCAGAAGAAGATTAAAGACTGAAATGACATGATATTACAGTTATGCAGCTCACACAGCCAGCCCTGCTGTGAGCTTATACACACAAACCCTTACATCTTGATTGTCCAACATTTGCCACAGATGCTGTGGCTCTCACTAGCTGCAGGTATCAGAGCAGATCTACCATCAGTTCAGAACTGTAAGATTTGTGAAATATGAATGTACTCAGGTGCATTTCTCACATATCACTGCTTCCCATGTGGCCTTTGGCACCAGTGGTTGCAGAGCCAGCTTCCTTGCAAATAGCCAGTTAGTGCAATGAACTCCTAGGTTACAGCCTGGATGCTGATAACGCCTCGCAGCAAAGCACAGAACACCTTTGCACAGACACATGCAGGCTGAGCCCTTTGCTCAGCTGGGCCCTGCACCCCACTCCTGCCCCCATGGCCACACCTGCCCTGCCCCAGGGCTGCAGCAGGATCAGCTGTTTCACACTCTTCCTGAACCTATGTGGAAACTGGCATTTCACCTCATTTAATGAAACAAAACCTGGGTGACTGAATAAAAGCTTTTCCAGTTTTTCAGGGAACTATTAGACTAACAAAACTTTACCATTGATCAGGTATCCATCTGAATGGCTGCAAATAAGCAGAGGGAATAGCAGTGCATGCCAGTTATTTCTACTGTCATGACTGACTGACAGAGACTGTTGACAGAGAACAGGCTGTTCTGACTTCGTTGTCTCCAAACAGAAGCATCCATCCTCCAGCATGCCTCCTTAATTTGAGCTAATCAAATCCCACCTTCCAAAGTCACTGCAGTACCACAGAAATAGGAGATCACTGGTTTGAGAACCACTTTCTGCAGGCACATTAGTACAGAAATACTACAAGTATTGCTTGATAAGTAATCCAAAAAGCTCCACACACAATAATCTGTTGCATTACTCCCTATTTCTAATACTAAGGAAGTATTTTATATAACAAGCACTCTCCAAAACATCAACTTTGCATGGCACAGCTGTTATGAAAAGTGTAATTCAGTGCAGTCAAAATTCTACATGCACTAAAAAGCTAATCCTGTGAGGTTAGCTATGACTTTGCAACAGCAACAGGATTACTGTTATACAGAAAAATATGAAGAAGCAGCTAAGCAGTCAGCCTCCAATCCAAAATAAACACAACCTCCAGTGTAGCACTAACTCAACCAATTTCATTGTTGTCACAGCTGCTAGCACACTGACAAAGGATGGTTACAACATCCTACACCAAATGCTGCAGGACAAAAATTTGATCATGACTCTGTGATCTGTACATCCCCATACCGAACAATCTGCATTTTCTGTTGCAAACCAGGCCTAGATTGAGCAGCCAGATTATTGCTTACAGAATGATTTACTGAATTTACTGTTCAGTTCCATGATAAACAACAAAATATTTATTCTGCAAAATATTTTTTTATGCTGTAACCACATCCAGCTGTTACTATCCCATCAAGTTTTTACATCATTGAAAAATACTGCTGAACAATTTATGGGGAAAGAGAAAAAGGGAGGGAAGAAAGAAAGAGAACTTTTTGTAGTTAGATAATCAGTGGCTCAGGTGGCCATTGCAGGGTGAACCTTTCATTTTAGAGGCTGAGGCCAACTACAGAACACACCTACACAACACAAATCAGACAGGCCAATTTAGCCCCACTACACCTTCCCCCCAGATGTCTGCCATCTCCCAGGGCAAGCATTCAAAGTGGGTGAGATGGAAGGCTGCAGGAGCATGACTATTCATTTCACAGGGCCCAGAGCTTACACAGAAGTGGGACACCACAGCTGGTGACCAGGGTCTCCCAGGTCTCAGCACACTGCTGTGGGTGAAGGTACATCTCAGAGCAGCCACCTGGTACTGTGTGAGGCACATTTGGGGCCAAGTTTTATGCTCAACAGGCAGAAGTGAAAAGGCAACTGAAGGCTCTCTCTTCTCAGAAACAAGTTTCCTGAGGTCAGCTGCTCATTTTGCTCAGCTTCCACCTAGCCCTGAACCCCTGGCATCTCCCTTTCTGAGGAAAATCTCACCCCTCCAGACACAGCAGCTCACTGAACTGGAAAATGACTGGCAGCAGTGAGCCAGGAGGCAGCACCTTCCTCAAGGACATAATGATCTCTTAGTCAGCAGGCTCCACACTGTCCCCAGGAATTTACCAGCAGCAGTGACCCCAGCTCTGAATGCAGCCAAATCTCTATTAATGGTAGCAGTAGAATGACACTTAAAAGAAAAAAGTGCCAGTCAGGTGTAGTCTTATACCCTGTGGTGATACTGAGCATGGCCCAGAGCCACTTGAAACAGACTCTCAGGGCTTTTAACAAAGGCAATCTTACCTCTGTCTCCTGATACTACTCAAAGCAGCCACCAAGAGAGTTTGCTTAGTTAAATCCTGAGGAATATAGCTGAAGGAGCCCATGATAAAAGCCATTTCAAGAACTGCTCCAATTTTAGCCAATTATGAGATGGTATTGGCTCTGAGGAAGCTGGGAGGTCCTTTTGGTAGATATAAGACACTTCAGTGGTCAGGGGTAGGGACAAAGTAGTCAGGAAAGTATGTGACACAGAAAAGTAAGGATTCATATAACCACTACAGACTCAGAAGGAAAATACAGACTCAGAAGGAAAACATATGGCTTAGGAATGCATGTGGGCTCCTCAGCTCCCTAACCAGCCTGGCAATCCCTGTGCTGAGCAGACAGGGAGTGAGCTGCAGCGATGGCTTGCTGAATGTTCCCAGGAGGAACATTTTCTGTAATATAGTTGGTTGAAACCACTTTAATAGAAAGGTCTGACATAAAATATCAGTTTGTGGAAAGCAAAGTCCTTCACAGCAAAATTTCATCTTTGATGAGAACAGATTTCCAAATGCTAAAAGTGTGATTTTGACTCGTTTTAGGATTAAATATTTTATCATCTTCCTTGAAAATAGCTTGTTACATAATATGAAATGATTAAGGCATCTGAACAAAGCATTTTAGTTTGAAATGCAAACTTTCAGAATTTTGCTTCATAAGCAATTGACTCTTGTGAGTGGGTGTTTTATTTCATGCTGGAACAAGATATTTTAGTTGCTGTATCCTTAAAGCAGAATTTCCCTCAAAAGTGAGGATTCCAGGTTCTGTAATGCTCCAAGCACTTAGTTCTTGCCACCTTTTGAATCTGATATTCTGCAGTGACACAGACCACAAGAACTTCTCAGTTGATACATGACCAAATTAGACAGCAAATCCAGCCTCTTTCTTTGAAGAAGGAAAGGAAAAGGAGGAAAGAAAGAAAGAAAGAAAGAAAGAAAGAAAGAAAGAAAGAAAGAAAGAAAGAAAGAAAGAAAAGAAAGAAAGAAAGAAAAGAAAGAAAGAAATTATCTTTTCAACACCAGAAAAGTAAAGAAACTTTACTTCACCTCAGGAGTTAAGAAACTGAAATTAGCCTCAAAGTGGCCTCTGAGAGGTACCAAATCTGCACAATCACACAATTTGCCAGGTTTGTAAGGAAACTGACTGCACAGTTTGCCAATTTAAAATTTATATTACAGCTTTGTTTTCACAGCAAGAGAAGATGGCAGTCAGTTTTAGTATTTTTAATTATCCTTACAAGGGCTTCTGTTGACTAACACAGCAGTCAGCATCCTGGGGCTAGCACAGATCATCCTGAGGAGGTGGGGTGGTCTCTCCCTCTAGGGCTTACCAATGCTACTGCTCATCAAGTGATCAAAGATGTCAAAATTAATCATTTGCAAGATCATACTCTCTGTTCACATCCCATCAACAGCACAATCACATTTTAAACCTGGGTACTATGTTGATAGTTCTCTAGAAGAATGTTTTATGAGAATGACGGGACACTGTGCTGTACCAGAACTTTACTGACTTTCCTGCTCTGTTAAATTACCCCCCAAGTCCCAGAATCCTGGCTGTGCTGCTCAAAGAGCAGTTCCAAGATGGCATTCTCATCAAAAGAAAGTAACCATGGAATTCACAGCCTAAGAACTCCTCGGGATTATTCTGTTAGTGATTAGTTGTCAGTCTACATTCCACACAGCTGTTATTATGTTTGACAACACCCAGACTCTCTCCTAGTCTAACAGATACCCAAAGTACACAATCTAATTTATTAGCAAATACTAAACATGACACACAACTACTTTTTGAAACCTTTCTTCATGCCCTGATGCACAGAAATGAAGGTTGCTATTTGCAACCCTTTTCCTCCAAGCCTAAGGTTAAAAGAAAAGAAATCCTTCTTAGCCCAGGCTCCAATTGCAATTGAATAAGCTTCCAGATTTTCCAGAATCTTTGCTGGATGAAGCTGAATGAAGTATGTTAGTCAAATGGCATTTAATATTTTATTCATCACTATAGGTGGCTCTTTTGAAGGGCTCTTCAGTAATATTTTCAAAAATTACACAATTTATTGATAATGCTGGGTAACAGTGAACACATCAGTTAAGATCACACTTAGAGCTAAAGCTATTTTGCTTTGTGCATGCCCATCCCAAGGGACCAGCAGGTGAACTCCACCATTCAGATCAAAAGAACTGCTGCCCAGTGACCCAGTGCAGCTGACAGACCAAGCACACAGCTACCATCCCCACTGAGCCAAGCTCCAGCATCACTAAATACAGGTTCTCTCCTTCTCTAACTGCTCCATTACCTCACTCTTGACAAACCAGCAGGGGACACAGAATGGATCAGAAAATCCTTGCTAACCAGTGCCCAGATCACCTCCACTAAACTGCCACAGCAGCAATATTCATGGAGTAACTCAAGTCTTCATAAAGAAATAAAAAAAATTAAACCAGAGCAATTGGGGTGTTCCAGGTTAAAGCACATTTATACAACTGCAACAGAGGCAAGCGAGTGGGAAGAGACAGATGAGCCACAGGCAAAATTTGATATTTGAATTATTACATATGTACATAAGTACTTGCCCCATGTTGCAAGACATCTGACCCAGAGTTAAATCAACCACCAAATCACAGAATACCAGGTTGGAAGGGACCTCAAGGATCATCAACTTTTCTCAACAAAAGCATGGTCTAGACAAGATGACTCAGCATCCTGTCCAGCCAAATCTTAAAAAGCATCCAACAGGGAGGAATCCTCCACTTTCCTGGGGGTATTATTTCAGTGGCTGATTGTTTTCATCATGAAAAATTTTCCTCTCCTCCAAGAATCTTATCAAGTTCAAGTTCGACCAAATTAATATTAGCTGTGTCCACACTATATTGTGTTAAAGTTCTTCTTACACCTTTAACCAAACTTTTATCCTATGAACTTAGAATTGAGAATTTCTGGCTTGGTTTTGTAACCATGTTGAGGAAAGAGGAGGGATGGAGAAAATGGGCAAGTAGATAATTAGTACATGCAGGAAAAAGACAAGGAAGAACATCTGAAGGGGACCAAGGAATAAAGTGAAGAAAACTCAAGGACAGGGAGTAATCTGGGTAGACACTGCAAGATAAACAAGATGCAGGGATGGGGGAAATGGAACAGAGCTGAGAAATCCAATATTTAAAGATTGAGTCATGTAAGAAAAGCTAATAAGCATTTAGCAGTGGAAAAAAATAAGATGGGACAGGACACAGAGCTGCAGTAGGACTGAGAGAAGGGAATGAGGAGACAAAACCCAGAAATATACATCTAGATGTATGACTACTTTTGCATGTCTAAGTTGCACTTTTCCAGGTACACATGGTAATGGGATCTTGCTCAGTTCTCTCCTAATCAATTTGTGCAAATAACATCAGGCAATGCTTTCCCAGTTTCCTCTGAGTTCCATACCCTGTGAGAAAAGTTGATGCTACAGAGACAGTAACTTGTTCTTAGAAATTGAGCAGACTTCACAGCCCAGCCTTCTACCAGGAAACTGTTCGTGCTCTGGGGACATGTGGGGGACAAATCTGTGCCCAGATGACGCCAGTTCATGCTGCCTTTCTGTTCAATTAACACTCTGAGGCATAACCCTCTGAATTTCTGTAGTTGGATTCCAAAACATTCAGTTCATTTAGTCAGGAGTTTCTGAATAACTTTTACAACCATGTGGGAATTAATGATCTCAGTTACAACTAAAAAGATATTTGTCACTGTTTTCCATCTATCTCACATAAGAGAACTAACATTTCCTTTGTGAATAACATTTATTTGACTACCTGATGCTAAACCTTTTCATCCAGTTCTTGCCTGACCACATTTGTGAAGCACTTCCCTTCATGTTTAAGGAAGGTTGATGACTTCTGTATCCTTATCAAAACCAGAGATATGCCTCTAGTTCTGCACAAAATAAAATATTCTGTCTCCCTCTACTGGCTCTGCATTAAATCAAACCAGGAAAAGGAAAAGAAAATCTAGAAAGCAAATGTTTATTTTAATCTTAGAAAATTCTAAACAGAAGCAATGCTCAAGTAACAGAAGATTAATACTTTAATCATGGCTTCTAAACAAGTATTACAAAAAAGTATTACTAAGAATCTTTCTGAACACAGCAGGAGGCCCATTTAAAGTTATTACAGGTACATGGCACCACCATAGCAACATAGCTATGACAGAGAAATTATATATATCTTTGGGAAATTTTCTACTAAAATTATTTCTTCATTAAAAATACAGGAGAATATTAATGACCTTTCTGTTTCTGTAACTTCAGCTTATTTTATATTGAATCAGATTTAAGCATTCCTGCTTGCTTCCAGCCAGACTGACTTACAATTAAGCTGGATGCTTTTACTCCTAAATAAATTATACATAATACATGGTTTTGGTTTGAGTTGTTTGTTGGTTGATTTTTGGATTTGTTTTAATTAACACCAAACACAATTTGTGATTCAAGGAACTTCTGGTTTGCAATTTGATCAGACAAAATATATGTAGTAATGAAAGCAAGCTGTCACGATATAAAATACAAGAGATGTCTTTCATGTACTCTTTAGATGACAGCTGCAAAACCTCATTGTTTTTTTCTGAATTCTGCTTTTCTCAAATGATATAATTAAGTGCATAAAGCACTCTGCTTGTTTCTAATGTGGACTTGAAATATTTTATAGTGCTTCCAAACAAACATATATCTTTGCTTACCCCAAATAAGTCAAAGTAACAAGAGTGAGAGAAATAAGTGCTGTGCTTGCCATGAGGCCATCACTGTGATTTCTTTCTTACTAATTTTCTTCATTGGAGAAATGTATTTAAATTTGGGTAAAAAAAGCATTATTAAAATGAAACTCTTCATTCATATACCTTACAAACTAGAAGGAGGATTGGATGGCTCCCTGTGTGAGCTGCAAAACTCAGAGATCCTGAACTTTCAGACACTGAACACAGTTTTGAGCACACAGTTTTTTAAACAGTACCTGGTTTTTTCTCTCTGTAGAAACAGATTAAAGCATCATAAACATTATGTCAGAGAACAATAGATCAAATTTATCAGCCCTGTAATTTCTGAACTGACTGAAAGTACCACTAGGAGTTAATTTGCCAAGCAGTAATCAAAAACGGTCAGACAGACTTTCCATCTTTTCATGAAACAGTATAATTTTGCAATTGGTCTGTACAGATTGCTTAAAAGTAGCATTCAAACAGCTGAATGTGAACTTAAGGTTAATTGAAAACTACAGTTCCACCTCTACACAGAGATTCCACTATGTGGGGAAAAAAGTATTCAGAATTTACAGTCAAATCCTCTAAATATGTAGAAAATTCAAGTAGTCTCATTTAAAAGGAGACTATAGTATATGCTTCCATACCAGTGGCATGGAGGCCTTGGTTATCAAGCTGATGTTACAAAAGGAGTTTTTGAGAAGAAATGTGCCTACACAGTAGATAACAGCCAAGAACTTTCATGCCAGGTTTAAGTAAAACAAAGGAATGCTTTTAAATGCTTAAAAATTAAGTTTCACATTAATACACAAGCTCTTACCTTGACTACATTAGCACATGCCACTGCAGTAAAATTATTTTAATAAAGCCTTTACATGCACCTCAAAACTCCTACAGACATTTTTATGAAAAGATCATGCTTTATTTACTGTACCTGAACATTTCTGTACCTGTCACGCTGCATGTTAATGAAAAAATAACACGGAACATTAGGTTATTTTCACACATCCTTTCCAAAGGCATAATTTCTATTTATTCTTACATATGACGTTACATGCAGTTTTACTTTAGAAGAACTACCAAAAAGCACTTCAGTCTATCTTAAGACGATGACTTTGCCAAGTCAAATAAAAAGGTTTTACTGTGCAGGAAGAAAAGGCTAAACAGTTAAAGAACAACATTTCTTCTCTTTCCCACGCAATCTCTCAGAAACCCCCAAAACACTGATGCTGACAAAGGGCTTTGAGGGTTTGTTTTTACTAATACTCTTCACCTTGGATCAACTTGGTAGAAAGGAGTTACACAGAATTAACAGCTGAGGCTACAGAAGCTTACCCAGCTGAACTTTGCCTGTTTCCAGGTACTACTGACATCATTAGGAGCCAGTCATATCTAAGGAATAGCACAGCCTGGCCTCTTGACTTCAAATTAAGTGTGAGGGCTTAAATGAAACACTGCCTGCATTAATGAAATAAACTATTTACACTAGTACACAGAAAGTACTTACAACGTTTCTGGGAAACTGCCTGTAAACAAGCAGTGACAATGTCGCAGTTCTTCTGGACTTTTTGTACAAGCCTGTCTTTCTGCTTCAGAAGACGGAGCAACTTTGCCGATTGAACGGAAATTCTGTAATTCAGTTCTCGTTTTATAGTTGTTAATTCATCAACATCTGCCAACAAGCAGAGAAAACAACTTCAGTAAATGCCAAAACATTCACAAACACCTTATTGTAGTTGACATGCAAAGGCACTTGCCCCACAGACATTTACAAATACAGCTTTCTATATATGACAAGTTCTATTGACTGGGGTAATTCCCAGTTATAAACACTTTCAGAATCTGAGCCAAAGTCTTTAATTTTGCTTGTAAACAAAAGTACTTCAATTTATTGCACAGAGCATGAATCTTAACAATTGTGCTGTTATAAACCCCTAGGAACGTGACAGATACAGACAGACTATATCAGTAATAGTGCAACCAGGGGATACATTTTAAATACAGAAGTTGCCTGTGCATGGACAAGATATACATTTGTAACAGACAAGGGAACAAGCTCAAGAAGCTGCCTGCAAAGCTATAAATGCAACTCCAGAATAAGCTCTAAGTGGGAAATTCTTTCCACTAAGATCCAACTAGATGGCTTCAGTCACAGCCTCAGTTATCTCCACTGGCCTGTTATAGTGCCATCAGATCCCTCCAGTGTATCAAAATGTCTCAGCTCAGTTGTAATATCCCTGTTGTCCCCCTATGGGATGAGCTTCAGGACCAGAAAAGGGAGTTGCTGGAGAGATGTCTCAAGTCCATTCATTTTTCTGAGTCCTCTGCTCTGTTCTCAGAGGTTCCCCCCACCAGTGAAATCCTAGGTCTTGCCTATCCCATGCTGACCTCTTCAGCTCCTCCCTGTAATAGCCTGGTACAGCTTGCCACCAGCAGCTACACAGCTGCCTGCTCCCTCCAGCTAAGTTTTCAAACTATCACTTTCAACACAACCCCTGTCCCCTGACACTGGAAAGAAAATCAATCCAAAAAATCCATCCTTCAGTAACCTGATCTAATGAGAAAAATACATACGCATCCAGGAAAAGCTACCATCAGTGGGATGGTAAACAGCTCAGCTCATGTAGCAAAACTTTTTCAATAATTCTAGAGAGTTTAGAGAAAAGGACAAATTGGGCTGAAATGACCATCAACCATGGGCTAGTGAAAAGTAAGGACTGCAAGGACAGGGAGCCACTGAAAAAACAATACTGTATTTTATAGCCACTACCCTGTGGCTGTGCTGCTCAGATGCAATTCCCAACCACTTGTACCAGACAACATAATTTAAAACTAGATCTGTGGATCTGAAAAAAAAAAAAAAAAGTTGCATTTGTACTAATTTATACAGTGACCACTGAAGTTGTCTGGTGAGTTTTACACCTTCCCACTCATGCCAGTTAGCTGTGCTTGTAAAAAAACAATAACTTGGCAGCAAAACTAATGAGTTGAAACACCACAAAATATATTTCTGAACAAGCAGATTTCCTGTTGAGTCTCAGATTGCCAAAGGACACACAGAAGAACTTGAGCTACATCCTAGTAACATCAGAAGGCGTGTCATCTCATTAAGAAGCCAAACACGGAAGCAGATAGCTGTTTGTACAGCTCTGAAAAACAGGCATATTTAGTCACCTCCTGGGTTTTCTCCTCATCAAAAGCAAAAGTGATTAAACATGAGGAGACAAGAGGCCTTTGTTCTCTTTTCCTTCTTCACCGGATCAACTTGGAGTTGCACGTCTCAGTCTTTCACAAACATGCACTGTTGAGGCTACCTAACTTTCATAGGAATTCTTTGAAAATGTACTTTAGATTCTGATTGACTCCAGCATTTACATTTTTCATTACACTCCTTTTTTTTTTTTTTTTTTTTCGGACGACAGGCCGACCTCCAAATAAGCTTTACAGTCGTCCAGTTTAGTTTATGTCTGGTAGAACTAAAAAGCCCTGAGAAAAACACTCTTATGATACTGTATGTGCAGCATCACTTCTAGATTCAGAAAATAAGGACTGAGTGAAAAAAATAGAAAGAAAACGAAAGAAAAAGAAAGAAAGAAAACCTGGACATTTATTCATTACTGTAAATGAGGAAAAGCACCAAACTCGCAGAAACACGAAAGCTTAGCCAGTCTGTCACAGAAACTAGTAGCAGACGACCCTAATTCGGCTCCTAGAGCACCTGAAACAAAGAGGGGCAAACAGCACAGGAGGCTCTAGTCTAAAGGAGCTCGTAGCCAACAGCACGTGGGAAGCTTCTGGGAGCCAGGGCCACGCAGAAAGCCTGGATATGGACACATACACACAGAGCCACGTGCGTGCGGGCACGGAGGGCACTTCGGCCAGGACTGCCTTGCACGCACAGAGGAAAAGCGAGGCGGCAGGGGCAGCTCCCGGCCTCGGCGGGCCAGCGGCACGGGCAGGCGGGCGGGGCGGGCTGTACCTTTCAGCCGCAGGTACTTGACCTGGCTCGGCCGCTGCTGCAGCTCCCGGAGGGCGCGGGAGCGGGCGCTGCCCGAGGGGACGGCCGCCTCGGCGGCGCTGTACAGCTCGGTGAGCAGCCCGCTCACCAGCGACGAGGTGCGGCTGGACCGACCGCTGCCGGGACCTGCCTCGGCCTCGTCCTCGTCCTCCTCCTCCTCGGCCAGGCTGTCGGCACTGCTGCCCGCCCGGCCGCCCGCGCCGGCCTCAGCCGCATCCATCTTCCGCGCCGCCGCCACCGGGTTCCGGGCTCGGCGCGTTCCACGGTCACACGCCGGGGTGGGGCGGGCAGGGGAAAGGGAAGCGGGGCAGGAGCGCCGCGCCCGGCTCCGCTCCCTCCCCGCGCACCGTGGTAGAGGCCGGGGCGGGGGCGCTGCACCTGCCGAGGAGCGGGGAGGGTGGCGGCCTCGCTCCGCCTCGGGGCGGTGACACCGGGCGCGGTGACACCGGACGCGGTACTCGTGCACTGTGCGGCTGCCACGGGGGTCACCACCGTCCTGCCGGCCGTCCCGCTCCTGCTCCCCCGCTGGAGGGGCGGCCCGGTTTTGCCAGCAATTCGGTACCCGTGCTGTGGCCGGTCCCCGTGACATCGCCTGCAGCTCGGAGTGGATGGCGGGGTCCGCACGGCCGCAGGAGCCGGGCGCGCTTGGGCTCTGGCTGCAGCACCGATGGCGGTGCAGGGAGGCCCGGTCACACGCGTAACAGCCGCGACTAATTCTGGTCAGGAATCGACAGAATCACGGAATGGGTGAGGTTGAGTGTTCCAACCTCCCTGCTCAGGCCGGTCATCCCAGAGCACATTGCACAGGACTGCGTCCAGCCAGTTCTTGAGGGAAATTCCACAACTTCTCTAGGCAACCTGTACCAGTGCACAGTGACCCGCACAGTAAAGAAGTTCTTCCTCATGT
>VWZV01000545.1:179985-316395 GCA_013397155.1 Irena cyanogastra
GCCCGTTGCCCCTTGCCCTATTGCTTAGCTGAGATGACCATTCTTCTACGCAGAAGCGCTGGCTCCATCGTTTCGGCACGCCTCCCGTGGATGTTTATCCATCCCTCGGCCGCGGAGCGCGGCGCTCACGCCGGGGAAGCGCCTCCGCTCGCAGCCCAGGGCGGGGGCGGGGCCTGGGGCGGGGCCGCGGCTGCCGCCCGGGCCACGTGACTCCGCCCCCCCGCGCTCCCGGGTCATATGCCGGGGGCGGGGCGGGCCCGCGCGCNCTGCTGCTCAGCCCGGCGCGGGCAGTCCGGCAGGCGCGGAGGCCCAACGTGGTGCTTATCCTTACCGACGACCAGGACGTCTGCCTGGGCGGCATGGTAACCCTGCGGCCGGGGGCGCGGGGCTGGCAGCAGTGCGGCGAGGGAGGGCTGGCCGCCCGCCCGGGTCGCGTACCTGGCTGTCGGAGGGCGAGACCGAGCTCGGCGGGCGCAGTGTGGGGCGAGGGTCACTCCGGGTCGCGCTGGGCCCAGCCCGCAGCCGGGCAGGGGCTCACTGCCGCCTCAGGCCAAGCAGCCCCGCGAAAGGAGCGTCACGGGTGGGATGAGCCGCTCCGCGGAGCCGCGGGGCTGCGGCGGGCCGGGGCTGCGGCCTCTCTAGAGCAGCCTCTGCTGCTGCAGGTACCCCTGTAAACTCCTCGCACTTGCGCTCCTTGGGCCGGCTTGTGCAATCGCTGTGGACACGCCGGGCCCTAGCGAGAAGGAAAGGGCACTCTTAGTGTTTTGCTGGGGTGGTGCTTAAAAACTGTGGTGTTGGGCCTTTTTCCAGGCAGCCTGTTTCAAGTCCCTGGCTTTACCTGGCATCCTTGTGTTTTTAGCTGATACCCTTTTGATGCTTTCCTTTCAGACCCCTCTAAAGAAGACTAACACGCTTATTGCCCAGATGGGAATAACCTTCGTAAATGCAGTAAGTGTTTGTATTAACACTCTGAACTTCTGAGGCATGTGCATTTTTGTATTTTTTATCTTAGCTCATCTGAGGTTTCAAAAAATGGTATCAGTTTTATGAAACCTGTAGATATGGATGTGGGGTTTTTAAAATTCAATTGCTACCTACTTTCAGGTCTCAAAATGACTGTAACTTAAGTTGATGTTCAAAATCTGTAGTTTCACTTTCTGAAAGCACTCGTGCTCACTTCCTTAATCTGTAAAGTAAAACTGTGTGGTCTGAATATTCTTATTACAAACTGACAAGCATTAAAAGAAGCTGCTCAAAACTTTCATCAGCTCCATGCACAATGAAAAGTCACTTCACTCTTTTCATATTCTAGTATGAAAATACCTCCATGGCTAAAATGATAGAGCGAGCCAATGATCAAACAGTATTTTAGTGGGTTCTTGCCCTATCTAAAAACCATGTCCAATCTGGTGGTGAGAAGTTGCAAGGCATGTGCTGTAGAGACCTGAAACTGGCTTAATGTGCAGTTTTTTGCTAGTGAAAATACTTGGGATATAATTCTGAGTGTCCAGAAAGAAGTAGATTTTACTGTTGGTGAACGTATTAATCAGCCTGTTTTCTGATATTTGAAAACTCTGAATTTCAACATAAAATTGTTTTACTAGCCCAGTCTTGAATATCCTCATTCTGTTCTTTCAGTATGTCCCCAGTGCACTTTGCTGTCCCAGTCGAGCTAGCATTTTAACAGGAAAATACCCACATAACCATCACGTCGTCAATAACACTCTGGAAGGGAACTGTAGCAGCAAGTTATGGCAGAAGATTCAAGAACCATACACCTTCCCAGCACTGCTCAAAGCTATGTGTGGTTATCAAACATTCTTTGCTGGAAAGTATTTAAATGAGGTATTTGGTGTCCTTTTTTTCTTTTTTTCTTTTTTTTCCTGTGGTTTGTTTTAAGAGTTAAGTGTCCACTGAGGCAAATTCATCAGGAGAACAGATATTTTCAGAGCTGTTTTATAGCAGTTACCCAACACTTTATTATTGAGTCACTTGTATACGTGTGCCTTAGGTTTTTGTCTTTTTCACTAGGTTATAGTTTCTAGTCGTTCATAGTAAGATGTAAAATTCAGCCTTGAAAGCTGTAAGGTTGTGTGTTCCTCTTATGTGATGGAATTGGATTAGGAGCTAGATGAACTACAGGATTTTTAACAGCATGTTTTCTTTGCATCTCATAGTGGAAAACATTGGTAGTATAATAAAACAATGGAACGTGAATTTTCATAACCAGGCACAAATTTGTGTCTGCTGATGTTCCTGAGACAGCAAGGGGAAGGAGAACTTAGCTGGCTTCCTCTGGGCATCCCTTGACTCAGCAGCTGAGTCTCTCATGCCTGCAGTTAGGCAAGCCATGTAGATTGGAGAGGGCTGCCCTGAGAAAACCCATTATGTTGCTCTAAGACACCCTCTGTTTTGAGTTTGGCACTGACTCAGCAGCTACTTTCCCTATTTTGATGTCTTAAAGGCTAGTTGTTGTAGATTATTTGGCACTGAGGTGACAAGAGGCTAGCATTACTTGGAGTTCCTACCCCTGTTGGGGGAGGATGAAGGAAGCTCTTGGTCTGTGTGGAATTCTCTTTGGTATCTTGTGAACTGTTATCACAAAGCCTGCAAGTGTCTTATCACATGGCTGTTTTGATCACCACTTGTTATTTGATGATGTACACTATGTTCTCCAGGATCTCTGCGTATTTTCACATGCAGAATGGAGCAGGGAATAATATTTAAATTTTACTGCTAAGCTTTCAGTTTACTGTCTAGTTATTGAACCCTGGTTTCTTTACCAGGCCCTACATGTGTTTTTATATGCATATATATGTGATTTTCCCCATTCTGAAATTGAATTTGGGTTAGCATGGTTTTTGTGTAGTGTTGAATAAAGCACGTGAATATGAAACACTGTCTAGCTGTGGTTCATTGTAATTGAAACTCTAAGTCATGATCTCTTTTTTTCAGTATGGAGCAGAGGATGCAGGGGGTGTAGGTCATGTCCCTCCTGGATGGAGTTTTTGGTATGCTTTGGTATGTGACTTTCCTTTTTCTTTAACAACTTAATTTTGGTTGCTTTATAATCCAACTCATGTTCTAACTTTACTGATCATGAAAGAGCAGGAAAAAAAATCTAATGATTTAATGCAAATTTTCTTCCTCTTTTTCCTTAATTGTACATCAGATCTGTGGCTTTTACAAGGGGTACTCCTACTGAGTGCCCGGAGGAGAAAATAAATTTGTAAAGCCAAAGCAGTGTGAGATAGCAGTAAAACCAGTTTTGTTGATGGAGACCACTTCTGAGGATTTTTGCAGTATCCTTATGGCAAATGCTTATAACCTATTTGACAAATGCTTACGTGCAATTAATTTGGATTGTTTCAAGTAATCAATGTACATTGGTTTGCATCATCATCTGTGTGACTTTTCTTTTTCACAGGAGAAAAATTCAAAGTACTACAACTATACTCTCTCAGTAAATGGCAAAGCACGAAGGCATGGTGAGAACTACAGTGTAGATTATCTGACAGATGTACTGGTAAGAAATTTTGCAGTGTGTGGTACAGAAGCTGCTTATGACCAGATAATGCCTTGCGCTGGGGACTTGGGAATGGGTGAGATAATTTATTAGGCTTAGTTCACAAATGGACAATTGTACTGTCATGAGAGTGGGTGGGCATTTATCAGCAAAGCAAGAATGAGTATATTTAGAAGTGACAGGTTTGTGTTTGAGCTGTGGAGAGGAAAGGGATTCCACTTGGCCGTTTGCTAGCCAGTAGCCTCACTGAGGAGTTAATACTGACTGCTGTGCTGCAGGAGGAACAGGTAGGCAGAGATTCAAATTACTCTATACAAGAATATGTTTCATTATAATATGCAACTCCTGTAACAGATTAACTGGGCCAGGATTTCAGGAGGAAGCATGTAAAAATAAAATTCACACCATGTTCTGTTTCTTAGGTATTATGATGTGTTAGTATCTTGTCTACTACTCCATTAGTCTGGTAACTGGTAAATATTAAAGCCTAATCAGCCCTTCATAGTATATGAGGGCAATGTGTAGCTGATCAGATGAGGTTTTAGCCTCTTTATCTGCATAAAACAGAGGTAACAAAGATGTCAGATTCTTTAAGGAAGGATGGAAGAGTTACTTTAGCTGTCTTAAGGCTTTGTTTGGCAAGTAGCTGGGGCTGTGCATGAGGGGGAATGTCCCCCTGTCTGCCAAGCTGGAGTCGTAATTTGATGTGCTGTTACAGTATATAGGTTGGTACTGTGTTACAATGTATAGGTTAACACAAAAATTCTTCTCTAGGAATGTCTCCTCGGTCATTTTGTAGTGTTTCATTGAGACCCTGAGGAGTTTAGTTCCAGTGGGTGCTTGAATACAGGCAGCTGCTCACTAGCAACGGCACTGATTGATGTTCCTTAGGGTACTGAACAGCTGTCTGATTAAATTTAGATTTCCGTCGTCTAAAGCTAGATTGGAATTGATAAGCCAGAAGTGAGACTATCCTATTACTAGCATTGTACTGGGTTTTTTTGATCCTTCAGCAGCTTGTAAGCATTTTGTCCAACAAGTCATTGTTGCATAAACTGCTTATATGTGGTGTGTTACCTATTGATACAGCAGTGTGTCATGATTTTCAGTGTGTTGCATTCTACTTTCTTCCTGTAGTTAACAAACATGTATCCAACTTTTCAGAGACAGTGTTTAATTAATTTGCTGGGCAGTGCACAGGAATAAATTCCTTATGCAAAGTTCCTGTGTTGCTTGATGTGATCCTCAAGCTTTCTTGTCTAAGGTCACCTGGGTACCTGAGTCTGGTATTAAGCATCCAAACACCCAAATCTTTTTACTGCACTTCTCACATGTTGCAGTTTAAGCTCCTAATGAAGTCAAAGTTGGTTACCGCTATGAGTTTCTGAATGGTTCTTATCCTTTCTTGACTCTACTGTCATATAACTGAAGCTGAGCCCTACTTGCTTAGATGCTAAATTTAGAAGGAAGGAAGGGGGAATTTGTGGTGTATTTTTTTTTCTAGAGAAAGAAAAGGATATCCAAAATGGGGTATACTAATCAGGCAGGAAAAAAATGTTGCAAAATTTTAAGACTGAAGAACTCATCTACAAGTAATACCTTTGAAGCTTTAATGTTAAAGGCTGACTTAGGGGAATGGAAAATGGAACTCACAATTTCTTCTAATTTGCTACTTGAAATTTTTTATAGGCTGAAATAAAAATGAAAGTGCAGTGGGGTGTGAGTGAGTGCATCCTGGCACTGTTCTTCACCAGACCTTCTACCTTCACCCCTTGTGATCTTGCAGCTTGCTATAGAATGAGCATAGGCTATAAACAGTGGGGCTGGATTTATTTTTTTCCTGGAACTATTGCTATTTCTGAAGAAAGCTGAAGCTCTTAAACTGAGATCTGTCAGATGGGAGATGGCATCTTAAAGTCTCAGACTTGGACTACGTTGAAGAAAGCTCTGATTTTACTTGATTAAACCAGACTAGAGGTTGCTTTTGTTGTACTTGGAATAGGCACAAACTTCTGGTGAGCTTTCCAGGTCTAATTAATGCAAGGGTCTGAAGCAGGAAGTTGTTTGAAGATGTGGGAAAAATTATTTGTTTAACATGAGCCACTTGGGATTATTTTTATCATGAGCTGCTGTTCTAGACGTTTGTAGATGAGCAAGCAGTAAGTTTTTGAAATAGTTTAAATGTTTGCAGTATTACCGAGCTCTAAATAAGTTACGAATGTCTAGTTTGGATTTGTCAAATAGTTGCTGTTTTCCTTTGAGGCATGACTTTTCTTCTCCAACAACACTGTTCACAGGCCAACATGTCATTGGACTTCTTGGAGTACAAATCTAATTTTGAACCCTTCTTTATGATGATCGCAACCCCAGCACCGCACTCCCCTTGGACACCTGCTCCACAGTATGCAAAGAGCTTTCAGAATGTCAGTGCACCAAGAAACAGCAATTTTAATATTCATGGCAAGGTAAGCTAACTAGCAGGAACCTGTGTAGGTTATTGTAGTTTGTGAGAGCAGAAGGCAGTGGCCCTGACTTACTTGCATGTTAGATTAGAATAGGCAAGTACTATGACTACTTGTTTAATCATGTTAAATCAGTGTGTGTCAGGGTCAGATAAGTTTATTGTGACTTTGAGATGTTTGCACACTAATGTCTTGTAAAGAAAAACAACATGGTGGCAAAAGTGATATGGTAGTACAATGGAATTATGATTGATAAAGATAAAAAGTGAATTCTGTGTCCCGTTTCTAGACTCTTCTGAAGATCTTAAAAATTTCTTATGATTGCTCTCAGTATGTTCAGGGGAACACATAGGTAATGTGCTACTCAAAGGCTTGGGTGAAGAATGGCAAGAGCCCTGTCTTCCTTCACACACCTGCTCGTGGATGGGGGCAGTCCATTCCTTGAGGTTGTGGCAAAGCTTCCCCGAGGTGAAAGCATGTCCGCCTAATCAGAGAACTCTGGAATCATGAACCAGAGGGCCCAGAGTTAGTAAATGCTTTGAGAACTTGCCTTTCATTTGCTAAAATAACCTAGTGTTACAAATTCAGACATCCTTGTGACAGGGCAATACCTTCCACTGTCACCTAATATGGTTAGATATGGTCTAGACTAATCAGTCAGAGTAATCTGCTGCAACTTACTCTGCCAGTATGTGAGCTTCACAAACAGTTAATTTGGTGAAAACTTACAGAACTTTTGTATTTTTGATTCAAGTGATACAAAATACAGAACCCATTGCTGTTCAGTGTTCAATTATTTCACTTCAAGATTTGCTTCTAATGTTAAGACTGAGATAACATTGCCTAAATGCCTATCAGGAACCCAGTCATACCTCAGGTTGCTGTGACTCCTGTAATACAGAATGAGACTTGGTTTTAGCTGGTTTTGCAAGCTGTAGCTTGTAAAATGGCCATGTGCTCATCAGTATGATAGAGAAACATGAATGAAAGCACAGAAAAGAGCTGCAGGCAGTAACAAATACTTTAGCCTAATCTCTTTAAGTTTCAAACTAGAGAATGGGAATCAGACTGAGGTTTTTTCTTCCATGAAGGGATTGCAGATTTTATCTTAAGATTCCATTACTGTAATAGAGTGCTTTTAAAATAGTGATTTAGAAGTAACTTGACCAGTGAAGTCTGCAGCTAGCAAAATACACACTGTGGAGTTCCCTTATATGTGGTGTAAAAGCTCTGCATATGTCTGTATAACACAGAACAAAATGCTGGACTTAATGTTTGGCAGTTAATACCTGTGGATACAACAGTTTTACTGGAGGAACAGACTAGCATTACCTTCCTTCCTAGACACAGCTAATGTGTATTTCTGCAGCTGGGAGTGTTGTGGTCTTGAAGCCTAAGTCTTCTTGAAACTTCAGTGTTTTCTAGAGCTTCACTGTTCTCTAGGGCAAGCATGATTCCTACAGTAGCAGTAAACATGTAAATAGACTAAGACCCTCATTAATGTTGTAATGCTTGCTTGATAGTCTTGGATTGTACAGTCTTGACTCCCAAATAAATGTTGCCTCACTTCCTTATACTGGTTGTGGGCAAGGGCTACTAAGAGGAACCATTTAGGCAGAATCTCTGCATGAAAAATAGGAATTAAGCTTTTGTATACATCACTGATCAGAGTCTGAGTTTAACTTCTGCTTTGGATCTTCAGCTAGAAATTGCATGAAATTATCAGCAGTTTGGATTCCCAAGCAGAATTATTAATAGTCTAGATGAGTTTTATCTAAGCTTAGATAAAACTTTATCAACTAAAAGAGAAGTTGATTAAGATATGTGTTGGGTATCTCCCTTGCATGCCCTGTTTTTCCTGCAAAATCAAAGCTCAGCTGTGTTCTGATTCTTGCAATACACTGTATATTGTCTCAATCTCCTAAAATTTCTCCAAGAATGGAGACTGCTTTGTATGTAAGTGCTGAAAGAGACATGACAGGGACACAGATTTGAGAACTGAGTGTGAAGTTTATTGAAGTCCACAAAGGTGTTTTGAGTGCTGTGTGAAGTTTTTGAAACTTCAGAAAAAGGTAAGAGTAAAATAGTCGAAGAGGGGGATTCTGCTGTACTACATTGCTTACCTGCCTGAGTTACCCAGTATGGTTGTGCCTTATGAAGCTCCTCTCCTAAGCACAGCCCTTGTGATAGGTAGCTGGTGCACTGGTGATGTTGCCAGCACCTTTGTTCTCTGAAGAACTTCTGCAGAGCTGAAGATAGGATTTGTGCTGTATTTCCTTACTTTTTCCTCTCTCAGCTGAGATAGACTGTGTCTCTCCAGAGAATTGTTTTACAACTACTATAAAAGAAACGGCTGAATACAACTGAATTAAAGTAAACTTGACATAGTATTAAGTCTCTGTGCCAAAAACCATTCCTTCAGAAGTCAAGAGCAGAAAGCAGGGGAACTGAGTAATTGCAGGAGAGATGAGTCACTTTGTTGTGAGTCCCTAAAGCCTGAGCCCTTCAGTCATCTGCTTGTGACAGGAGGGAAGTTGCTTAACAGGAGGCTCTACACAGAGGAGTGACCACCTAAATACAGGCTTAAGCTGAGGGTGATGAGTGGGTCATCTCTGACCTACTAAATGGAAAAAGTGTAAAGCTGCCCTGACATGACTGTATTCTTTGTTCTGATCCCCACTAATACTAACTTTCAGCTTGTTCACAACAGACCTTCCCATGTATTTGTACAGCAAGTAACCCAGCTCAGACTGGTCCTTCAATGTGGGATGATCACTTTTTATATTAATTACATCATCACCGTTACTTTTGAGGCGTGAGGAAAGAAAGAAAGGGACTGTTTCTGAAAGTTGGGAATACATCTAGAAGAATCCATGATGCTGCAGCTAAAGAAATGCTCTTGTTTCAGAGGCAAAATCTAAATAAAATAATAATGTTCTGTTCCATTCAGTAGTCACCAGCCCTGATTTCTTAGACTGCCAAGAATCTGATAGTGGTACTTGTTACAGATATTTGAACTTACCTGTTTATAACTTAAGTAATTCTAATTGCTTTGGGTGCAGGAGGTTTTGCCCACCTTGCTACCTATTGAGATGACACCAATATTAGTCCCAAAAGTACCTCACTTTTGACAACCAAGTCCAATCTTACAATGATGCTCAATGCTTCACATTGTTTTCCTCAGATCTGTCTTATGCTATCACACTTATACCTCTTAGAGACCCTTCCCTAGGTCCTTTCACAATTTTCTTCCCTGAACTGCTTTGAAAAGGTCCACATCTGTTTTCTTCTCATCAAGGACTGAGCATAATGGAGCTGTAATGTATCCTACTCTTGAAACTTAGATTTTACATGAACCAACAGGGAAAACTAAATTCAGGTCAGTTTGATAGCATTTGTCTGACTTTTTCACAAGAGTTGTTTTTGTAATTCTTCTAAGAAAGGCTTGAAACATGATGCTTCTCTCGTACACTAATCTTTGTTGGTTTTTTTCCTTTAGAACAAGCACTGGTTAATTCGACAAGCAAAGACTCCAATGAGCAACTCTTCGATACAGTTTCTTGATGATGCTTACAGAAAGCGGTAAGAATTCTTTTGTTGCTTAAGGTTTCTAATCAGAATTTATAAGGTCTGGATTTTTTAAAGAAGTTGTAACTCTGACAATTGATATCAGATTACTTCTAATAACAATTGATATCAGGTTACCTCTGATAGTTCTCTAGCACCTGTCTCAGAAGACCTCCTGACTTTGTTTACATTTTGCAGATAAACTTTGGCTTCAGAAATACCATATTCACAAATGCTTCTGTTATTTGTCACAAAAAGACCAATCGCACTTGGTCTCTCTATTGCTTTTCTTTCAGTGCACAACAGGTTTTTATTAAAAAAATGGCCTTACCTTCTATGTCACTTAATTCCAGTTTCTTACATGATGTGCATCAAATGTAGTTGATCTGTCTGCCAGCTAATCTGATTTATTAATCTTGTCTCTCAGTCTGTATAGGGGAATACCTGACTGGCCAGGGGAGGTGCTAGATTCCTTTTTATAAAGGGGATGTGGGGAATAATGTGCAGACATGACTTCTTCCCTTTTCTACTAGAGAGCAAGGGTATATGTTTACACCACAGATGTTTTCTTTAAAAGTTTTGAAATATACATTACCTAAAGTGTTGATCTTCATTTTGAGCAGTTACCAGGCATTATCTTGTCACTTTGGAGATGGAAACCCAAGATTTTTCAGACTTTTGCTTTTTAAAATATGAAGGTAAAAATTATGCAACAGAATTTTAAGAGACAGCAGAATCCAAGAATTGAATAGCTATAGTTAATTCAGCACAATACTAGTCTGTAGAGAGTAGTGGAAGCAATCACTTTTCTCAACAGCAAACCCAAAGAAAAGAACTTGTAGCTGTCAAAGGCTTTAGATACACTGAAATAACAGACCCTGATGTTACATGAGCAATACAAAACAGCTGGTACAGTTTTCAAGTGGAAAGGATCCCATAAAGACAAGTAAATTCATGGTTGTTTTGCATTTTAATATTAAACTACATATAAAGAACTAATAACCAGTGACCTTGCCAGAGATAACTGACTCTGTCACCGTGACGCTTCAAGGTTGGTCTTCACTGTGTCCAGATAGAAGTAATCAGCATTTTGATGTCTTTCACAGACCCTACAGAAATCAACAAAAACTGAGGACAAACAGTCTATTTCTATCTTACATTGCAGCCTTAAAAAAAATCCAGTGCAATAGTCTATGAAGTTTGTTTTCAGAATTTGTAAGCAAAATAATTTACAGTGCATATACTGCTGACTGGAAGCAGGATATAAATGCTGTAGTTGTAGTCAGGGTTATTCCAAGTTTTTCACACTCAAATGTGGAGTACTTTGTTTCTGTGTAGGTGGCAAACTCTGCTGTCGGTAGATGACCTGATAGAGAAACTAGTGAAGAAATTGGAAGTGAATGGAGAATTAGACAACACGTACATCTTTTACACATCAGACAATGGCTTCCACACTGGTAAAATTTTCACTGCTTACTGCTTATTTGTAGATGATCCAGGAATTGCATAATCTTTCACCCTCATGACCACTCTAGAAAATGGGAACAGCAGCTGTTGAAAACTTTAGTGTGAGAAGTACTGATTTGAATTGCGAAACAATCTGGAGTTGCAGTGTGGGGTGTTTGGGATTTTATTGTTAGTTTTTTGTTTAGTTGTGGTTTTTGGCATTAATTTCTACCTGTGTATGCTGGTATGCATAAAATTAGAACAGAAATAAAGGAAGGGTCTCTGTGTTCTGTAGGAGAGTTGGTATAAGCAGGTTAACCAGTAAAAATCTGTCAAAGACCTGTTTGTATCATGTTGTACAACTGAAAGTGCACTATCTAAGCTGTTAAACTTTGTAAGATATGGCTTATACTTTGAAATTCTCTTCTGTCCTCCACTGTGTTAATATACTTTGGGTTAAGAACCTCTCTTCTTTAAAAATGGCCTGGTGGCAATTATGTGCCCATAGCAGAGGGGGTGGAACTAGATGACCTTTGTAAGGTCCCTTCCTACCCAAACCACTCTATGGTAACACAAGGCTGATAATGCAAACAAGAAGCCATTTAACTTTTTCTGTCTTCTCTTGTTTAGGCCAGTTTTCTTTGCCAATAGACAAACGGCAGCTCTATGAGTTTGATATCAAAGTTCCATTGCTAGTTCGAGGACCAGGGATAAAACCAAATCAGACAAACAAGGTAAGAAAGAGTGAAATTCCTCTCAGATTTATTTTTAATGTTCTTTCACAGTTACCACTTTAGCTACTAATTTGTTCACCTGCATATATATATGTATCCATTAAATGAAGTACACAGATGGTAGGAAGTGCAAAGACTTCCTTATAAAAAAGTTGTCTGTTCCTGCTCGAATCAAATTAAGCCATTGCAAGCCACGAAAGCAAATTAATTTTGAACTCACTTTCCACATTCCCTACCATTGCTTTTCAATGTCCATTAGCCCATAAGGATGAAATTAGATAGTATTTAGATGCACCTACAAATATGAGTATTTAAAATAGGTTCTGAAGTTCTTCTCATCCTGCAGATGCTTGTTGCAAATATTGATTTGGGTCCCACTATTCTGGATATTGCGGGATATGACTTGAATAAGACCCAGATGGATGGGATGTCACTGTTACCACTGTTGGTAAGTAGGGACAGAGATAGTAACCAATGGTTCTTGCAGGGGTAATTCTTCAAAGTCAGTGTTACTTCCTTTGATAGATTAGGTTCACTCATAACCCAGATTCTTCCTTTGATGTTTTCACGTGGGATGCTCACAGCTGAGGGAAAGAAGTAGGTATGTTTAAGTGCAGATGTGTTTTTGTAATCACTACAGCTTCATGGTCATGTTATAATAGAAAGTTGTGTCATCCTTTGGATAATTCTCACATTTGTAATAACTCCTGTTTTGAAGCCTGTGTTTTGTTTCCACCTTGCATTCTCCTTCCCCTTTTCCTTAGCATTTCTCAGCATAGGAATAGGAGCAAAGCAGACTGTCCTTATTAAATCTTTGGTTTGACTCCATTTTCAGTAGAACTAGTATTTCCTGCCAAACTCTAGAAGAGTGCATGTGGTTTTATAAAGTAAACTTGACCTTTCTAATAGGTGAGCAGAAGCCTATTTAAATAAAGCTGCTTGCAGGTGATCTGTTTAGTTTTAATTAAATTTAGTCTATAAATTGAAGGCAGCTTACTTGGAAAGTAAGCTTGGAAAGATCATCCAGACTTAAAATGGTGCTTTACTCTTAAAACCTTGTATCCAAACCTTAAGCTGTTCTTTAGACAGAAGCAGGTAAAAGGCACCTGTTCTAAATGGTGGAATCAAATTTGAAATTCTTTGTTTTGCTGCATGTCTGTGGTGGTGCTGTATATTAACTGTACACTTATATCTTCCTCTGTCTTTTAAAATGCAGCTACAAATAGACCAGCTTAAAACCTCGCTGTTTCTTAAAGCTGTTTCTTTTTTTGCTTGGTTGGTTTTTTGCCAAGGGTATCTTTTTCCATCTGTTGTGGTAATGTGTTACAAATCAAAGGGAAACAGCCTTGTTGCAGGGATCTTGTCTGTAGGGTAGTAGTATCTGGCCATGTGGTTCCTACTTGGTATTACTGCATGACCATTTATAAATTGAAGATAGTATTTTAAACCCTCACAGGATGGTGTACTAATATTTTTGGAGTTTAATCCTTGTCTTCCAGTTACACAAGACCTTCTAACCTAAAGCTAATTATTTAAGCCTGATACTGCCTAGTAAGCAGTGGGTTATTCCAAGCACAGAGAATTTTTTCTATTTCACAGTACAGTAGATACTAAGTTGTGTTAACCTCTTGTAGAGAGGAGACAAAAATGTCACGTGGAGATCAGACTTCTTGGTGGAGTACCAAGGAGAAGGATACAATGGCAGTGATCCCACCTGTCCTGGCCTAGGACCTGGAGTCACAGTAAGTAAGACAAGATCTGTTAATATTAGGAAATAACTGCTGAATTAAACCTGCTTGCCTGTGTGGACTAACCTGGTTCTGTATGTAAGCTCCCAGTGTGTTGGTAAGTGGGACCCAGCTCTGTAGCTCCTGTGCAGCATTTGACAATTGGAAGGAGATGTCCAGGCACGTGGAATTGACATGTCCATAGGACCAGAGAGATCACAAAAACCCTTTCAGTGGGAATCTATGGAGCCTCAGGGCTGGAGACTGATGCAGGAAGGTGTGGGCTTAAGCCAAGTGTGTGGCAGTGACATAATGTTCTTTCTAAACTTTCAGTAACATTATTGCACAATTCTTGTCTGTGATTATTAAGTCCCTAGCTACTCTCTAAATTGAAGTAGGTTTGCTTTGCTTTACTAAAGTAAAGCATCCCATTGATGCTGTCTTTAGTAGTGTGCAGTGCTGTTCTCTTCTGTGTACATACATTTGCTTCACAGAAAAAATGCACTTAATCATGGTGAGTTTAATAACAACACCAAGTTTTTGCATAAAATCCCCAGTGGAAATTTGCATGTGTTAAATTAAGATCTGGGTGTTCATCTGTTAGCTGCAGTTAGCATGAGCTGGTACAGACTCTAGGAAAAGTTCGTCTTCTGCCCTGAAGATTTTGTTTGCTGCTTGCTTCACAGCACTGCTTCCCAGACTGTGTCTGTGAAGATTCCTATAACAACACGTATGCTTGTGTAAGGACACTGTCAGCTTCCTGGGATCTGCAGTACTGTGAATTTGATGACCGGGAGGTAAGTCTGTCTGACTAGCAGATGTCAACTGTGCACAACCTCTGTCTGTCTGCACTCTTATCAGCTCTCAAGGTTTCCATGAAGTACTCTGAAAAGCAGACTGGCACTGCTTGCAGGATAAACAGTGAAGTACTTATCACCTATTGAGAATGTTTGACCAAAACTGTAGCAGGGTTCTGGGAAGAAGGGGAAAAAAAGGTGTGGGAGGGGAATGAGGCCTAAACTATGATTATTACTTTCTGGTATCACCTAACAGCCTCACAGGGAGCTGTGCTGGGCTGGTTTCCATTCTCTCTCTTAGCCTAATTCCATGTAGCAGTCTCTTTTGACCTAGTATTTTCTGATACCATAAACACAGCAGAGGTACAGCGTTCAACTCTTTTTACCTGGGAAGACCAGAAATTCCAGGTTAATAATTTCTCATCTGTTGTTTGCTTGCTTGTCTGGCAAAAATAGCGGTAAAGTTACAACTGCAAGAAAGGTCTCTGACCTTACCTTGAGTTGTTGGGGTGTAAGGGACATAATGTCCCCCCTTCAGAGGCTGCTCAGGTCTCACTGCAGGGACATGTGCTGTACGTACAAAAGGTGGTGTGTCACAGAGCTGATCTTTAGTTGTGCTTGTTTGCACACAGCTGCTCCAACAAGGATGTGGGGTTTGAGCCAGTTGGGTCACAGATCTAACAAACTGTGCTGTCACCAGCTGTGCAGGCACAGCATGACCTGTATGCCCAGTAACATGCACCACACAACATGTTTTATGGTAGTCTACAGTGAGCAACTTAAGCCAGGGGAGGAAATCCCACAAGATGTTTTTGCAGTGAGTGTGAAAAGCTGTACAGGAAACCAAAATATCAATTAGCAGACCCTGGACTTTGGTTTTCCCCTTTCTAACAAATTATGATCAAGTTAAACAAGTCTCGTCAATTTCTTTGGAAAACTAGACTCTGAAGTTGACTAAATAATACTCTTCATGTCACTTTGGGATTTTTCTACTAAGAATGTATGGCTGTGGCATTACTGGGTCACTCTGCATACCTGAGCTAGGTGAAATAAAGCTAACAGTATGGGAGAGGTGCAACAATGTGGCTTCTATAACCTTGCAGTGAACCTTGTAAGAAAAAGGCCAAAGTCTGTCCAGATATGTCCTTATCAAAGCTAGACAAAACTCAGCTAGTATTTATCAGTATCATCTGCAGTGAGGCCTCCTACTCTAGCTCAGACAAAACCACAGCTAAATTCCTGAGATACTATTGACCAGTATTTGTCCCACAGAAGTGTCTAGAGATGTAATGTATCACAAAACAAATCTGCCCTGAAATCGTCCAGACAAAACTCTAAGTACATGCACACAGAATAAGCTTTTTCTGTTTGAGGCTGTAGCATACTTGTATTCGGCTATTCTGTACATGAAGAAGTTAAGACACCTGTCTGGGTCTGATAGCTAAGTATCTGATGAGTATGGAATGTTGATGTGATGATCATAAAATTACATTATTTTGAGATCCATTATTGAAAAGACTGCTGTCTTAGGCAAGGCCTCTTACTGTGGTCTTACAGTCACAAGACAAGTGTTGGAAAAGAACCTGCAGTGGCAGGTGGGTACTTCAGGTGAAAGTAAGAACTTTTCCAACAACACTATGCTACTGCTACTTGGCTTTGCTTGCATGCTGTCCTGGGGCTGCTGCAGTGGAGTTCAAAATGAGAGACTATCTGCTGCCATAAAGCATTCTTCTCAAATAATATGACTGTTAATTAGCATTCAGGACTTAATACAGTGCAAGAACTTTCTTCTACAGGTGTTTGTGGAAGTGTATAACTTGACTGCTGATCCACACCAGATCAATAACATTGCTAAAACAATTGATCAAGAAATTCTAGAAAAGATGAACTATCGACTAATGATGCTGCAGTCCTGCTCAGGAGCAACGTGCCGTACACCAGGTGTCTTCGATCCCGGGTAAACACTGATCCACTTTGCTACTGTAACACTTCTAAATATAACTATGTATTTTTTAAATTTGGCTTTTATAGAGGGTATTTGTGATGGAATATATTACTGTCATACATACTGTTTTTTTAATAGAGATGTTTTCTTGATGCTTCTATTTTTAAATGGTTAATCTATATTTTAACTTATGTATAACTTTGGTATATGAACACTAGTACTTTAATGTTGTCAGACATTGTTGACTTAGTGCAACTGTACACTTCAGCTGTTCTGAGTAGTCAAGAGACTGACCTGAGGTTTGCCTGCAAACCAGGAAAAGTTCTGCTGGTTTTTATAAGCAGGTATTTTCCAAACACTACCTCTGCTTGTTCCTGGAGATGCCATTCGCAAGAACGCTTCCTGCAGGACCTGAGCTGTCTGTATTACCCATTGGAAGTAAATAGCCCTTGGTGCCTCAAAACTCAGTCACTGATCATTTATACCAAAACTTTTAAAGCAGTATTTAAAATATCCTTAAAGTGCTATGTAAGTTTGTCATTTGGAACAACAAAGCTTTCTGTTAGAATGTAGCTCCTGAATGCTGGATGTTATACATGCCCCTATGCTGCTTTTACATTGTAGCTAGGATTTATTTCTTTGGAGACTCAGCTTTTTGGTTGTGTGTTGTTACAGTTTATCTGTTGTAATAGAAATTGTCACTGCTGTGTACTGCTGAGAGAGCAGCTTCTCACATAGAAAATAGTACCAGAGCTCTCCTAGCACAAAGCTCTCTCTACAAGTACTGGTCACTGCAAGCCAAGCAGCTCACACTGACTCTGTTCCTCTCTCCAGGTACAGGTTTGACCCACGGCTCATGTTCAGCAATCACGGCCTACGGGCTCGGAGGTTTTCTGCACAGTTCTTGTAACACCCTTAAGAGCCTCTTGCAATGGCTCCTACCAACCAGTTTCTCCAGTGACTGCAGCAGGTCTGTCTCTGTTAGCTTTCGCTGATTACAGCTGGAAGACTTTTAATGGGCTTTTCAAACCCTGTTTGGAAGGAAACCCCTTGTCTTTAGCTGGTTGCCTTGTGCAATATATATATATTTTACAGCTGAACTCTAACTGTAAATTGTTAGACACAGCTAATCTGTCTTGCTCAGATTGTTGATTACCACCTTTGTCTTTCAAGTACCTTTTCATATCACAGGCACAGAGGTGAACCTATGTCTATGAATCTGAACAGTTTATTTTGTTCTAAAAAATAAATGTGTATTTGAGTCAGGTTAGATAGGCAGGTGCTATTGCACAGTAATGCTCACCCCTATTCAGTGTCACAGACCTTCTTAAAAGCTCTGCTTAATTATAGGTTTCCTGTATTGAGCTCCAGGCTGTTAAGGACAATAGCAAACTAGCCCAAAAGAGAGTAGGAGGGCATTAGTCAAAAGCGTAGGATCTGACTAGCAAGTGTCTTGTGCAGAATTAAAATCCATCTGCTAAATAGTCTCAATTAGACCACTTTAGATGAGACCAATGAATTTTGTAGGACAGCTTTGGTAGTTTGCAAACAAGAACGTA
Source organism: Irena cyanogastra (assembly GCA_013397155.1). Lineage (NCBI taxonomy): Eukaryota > Metazoa > Chordata > Aves > Passeriformes > Irenidae > Irena > Irena cyanogastra. The sequence goes on from VWZV01000545.1 coordinate 197,749, forward strand.
ATTTCAGCCTCCTTCTGGTTTAAATGCTGGGCTGGGTTACAATGTACTACTGAAAAACCTCTTAGGGTTTTAGACTGACTTCCTAGTGAGTTAAGAAACTTGAGACTAACAAGTATTCAAGTAAGTGTGCCTGTACTTTGAGCTAACTCTTAAGTCCGTTTTTAATACACAAACAGAAGTAATACTAAAATAAACAAAATCCAACAACCAGGGCACCGCAGTAGAGGTGATCTGTCTCTAACTTCCAAATGTCTTGAATTGTCTATCTTATGTTGATTAGTTTCTTGAAGGTAAATTATTTTGAAAGCAACTAGGTAAAATAAATCATAGAATCATTGCTCACTAGACATTAGGCTAAGAGCTATTTTAGGCAGTTTAAATGCTTCATAGAGTGTTACTTTTTGGTTGAGACCTAACTACTTGGAACCTGCAAAAAGTGGCCTTCACACCAAAGGTCTGCATGTCAGAAGTCACTTGGTTACCCTCCAAAAGGGTGATGTCTTTTCAGCCTTCTGATTAGGCTTATCTGAAATGCAGCCATCATGTGCACCCAAACTTGAGTATCTTTCTAAATCTTGAAAAACACAAGCTTGCATTACCATGTAACTTCTGTATAGATTCACTGGCAAAACACCATCTGGAAACACTGAATTATGGCTCTTCTGCAAGACAAGTTGTGTTGCTTGTGGGCAAATCAACTCTGTTTTCAGGCATGATAATCATTCCCTTGTCAAACAAACTGTAGAAAAACTATTTAGTGATCAGTTATTTCACATATCTCACCCCAGCAGAGAGCATGATTATTTCAACTAATCATTAAGTAGGCAATGAGGTATGACTCAAAACTGTGAAGATGCATACCCCAGTGTGCGGATCCACCAACTGGATACAAACAATGCTACAACAAAGCAAGTTGAACTTTCTTGGCTTTTAATTCTGAGGCACAGAAGTTATCCTTCATGTAGCTTAGAGTTGCAAACTTCTGTGGTGGTCTGCAGGTTAGATTTTTATAGAATTTTTTTTTCAAATCTCTCAAAAGTGACCAAATATTTGGAAGAAAAAAACAGCTTGAAAGGTAACATTTCAGCTGAGGCATCTGTATAAATACAGAGGGTTTTGGATAGTCAGATTGCTTACATGCTTTCAAAAACTCAGGACATTTTTTTTTCTCAACTACAACTGTAGCTTTATCATGCTTTTTGTTTTTCAAGCTTTAGTATTGGCCATCAGTATCCTTTATATACACTGTTTTGTCTCTAGAAACCAAACCAAAGTTGTCTTCATGCTCTCAAGGGTTTTCTTACCCACTGAGCTCATGTAGGTAGTGTTTTGCTTGGAGAATTCTAGCAATTTAGACCTGTTCTTTGTTTAAATTTCATTTTGGTAGCTGTGTGGAGGCTAGTGTGAAATACATTGACTGCTGCACATTAAACCCTCATCAGTCCTAGCAAATTGGGGTCATACATCAAGTTTCTGATTAAGCTTCACTGCAAGTAATGTGTATTCTGTTGCTCCTTATTAGAAAAAAAACTTTATGGGTACAAAAATATAACTCTAATACAGTATTTTCTTAAAGTGATTTTAAGCCCTAACAAGGGTACTTTTTTGAATGATTTCTTTTGCCTAATTAGTAATATGAAAGTTGACAGAATTGATGCAGATTATTCAGTATGAGTGACCAGATGTTTTACCCAAATTAATACTCTTGCTGTCTGCACATACCTGTAAAGCATTTCATTCCAAGGCTCAGTAATTTAACACACTTGCTGTCAAAGAACCACACTACACCTGAAATCTGGCATAGGTAGTAAATGTATTAAATTGAAATTCAGAATTATATTAATCAGTCCTTACTTAGTGGTTTAGGAGAATACTTGATTCACTCTAACTTTTGATAAGGACTTAGAAATTGTTAAGCATGTGGTTAAAGGAAGAACGGGAACCAAGAGCTGCCTGCCTTCCATTGCTTTTAGAGCAGTTTATCACTTGTGTCTGTTGCCATAAAGCAGTTAATTCTGAGTATTTTTACAGCCTCAAATGAACAGTGTTAATTCTTATCCTTGATAATTTAAAAAAAAAACCACTATGAAGGATCTTTGACTCTTATCCAGATCTAATTCCCAACTAATTTATTTTAAAACTAAATAGTCTTTCTGGATATTCCCTTTCATGTGTTATTTGGCCATGGCTGCATCTATACCTTGTTACAGAAGGCATTCATGTTAAATGTACAGAGTTTTAAATAAAGGGCCTTACTGGAACAGAGTTGAGTTTAAATAAAATGTGATCATGTTTATTTTTTTTAAAAAACCATTATTATCAAAAGCAAGGCTGTGATTTTTTTTTTTTTTTAATGATCTGATCTGGTAAAGGAGATACTATACAGGGAGAAATACAATTAATAACTTCATTATGTTAACCTTCATTATTATAACATTCATTATCATGTCAGCATAAGTGAATACAACCACGACCTGCTTACCCAGCATGAGCCCAGAAAACTGGGCTTCTTCATTTTGGGGAATGGAGCTGTAGCAGGGATGTCTACATGGAAACACACACCCAAAGCAGGTATAATACCTATTCAATTAAGTTAAATTTGAGACTGATTCATCAAGCTGGATACAGTATGTAAACATAATGAAACAACTGTCATTTATTGTGATTCAATTAAAATTAATTTTCTTTGTATGTCTCTGTATGTGAGCATACTTTGCTGTAGCATGTTGTGAGTGTATTTCTGCTGGTTTGAACATCTGTTTAGAAAGTGCCCTTCCAGAGGACCCTGTTCACTGCTGCACTTTTGAAGAAAGAAAAAATAAACTGCCTATCAAACTTCCCATCTTTGTTACTGAGCTTGAGTTAAACCTTCCTATAGGAATAAGCTGTGTCATGTGTTTAATGGCTGAATTCCTATTTTATAAGCCTTTAAAAGCCTCTGCTTTACTGCCCTCCTACCTAACAAGGGCTACTTCATGTGGCCACGGGGAATCTTATTAGTGTCTAGCAGAACACCACCTGACTACTTTGCACCAGGAAGAAACCCTGAGGTGACAGAACAAATTGAAATGCAAGCTCTACTTGCTTGCATTTCCTTGGAAACTGGTGTAGTTGAATAGATGGAAAACAGAAAGCACAATGGAGAAACTGCTGTTCATAATTAAGAGTAATATGTTCTGCCCCAGGAAAGAGGAAGAATAAAATCCCATGTGAGGCTTTTTCCAAAATGGGAACTGTGACCAGGAATAAGATACATGCTACTTCTTCACCTCAATCCCTGTTACAGAGCTGAATTTCTTGGATAAGCCTGTTTAAAAATACTACATAAATTTCCTGAGCTATAGAAAGCTGGTGACTTAAACAGGTTAAAGGTGTACTAGGTCTGAGGCTTTCACAATCTATTAAAACATGTATTTCTGCATTTTATTTGCATTTCTGCTTTACCATGTGGTAAGAGTTTCATTTCTCCTTCAGCAAGGAGGTAGCAGTATTCCATTAATGGAAAAAAATATTTAATGGCTGCCTGCAACATTGCTTGCTTTCTTTTGATGTTCCAGCTTATGAAAACTATACAGTTTACTGTAGCACCACAAGAAAGGGCAGCTCTGTATTACTTAGGTAGGCATTCCCATCACTGGCAGCGCAAGTGGCACTACCATCATGGTCAGGGGCACTTGCCACATCTCCTTGTCAATAATTTCCAAGAACAAGCCAGGTTTGTGAAGAAAGTTGCTGTTACAAGGCTGAAGGAATCACCTGTTTTAGAAAAAGAAATACACAGCCTTAATACTTCATTTAAGGGATTGGGGCAGGGGAATTAATTCTATGATTAGAAAGAAAGGGCAGTGCTAATATATTGCTTTCCACATGCTGCTCTAGTCAGATTCAGCTGTCAGTGTTTTGATAATATCCACTGGACTGTGTTTAAAGCTAACCAGTAATTGCTCACAAATCTCAGAGTAATCTGCTTTCTCAAGGTGTTGAAGTTGTTTGAACTTACTCCAGCTGCCAAAATCCACCCATTTTCTACAAACAGGAATAAGAGGGACTTGACAGAACTCAACTGAATCACCAACTTCCTCATTTTTCCTGTGCAAGTTCTAGGGAAAAACCAGCTGCATGACTCTTGCTTGGCAAGAATGACTTTGTGGATTCCTATGGGTTGCAGCAAAGGCATCAAGGATGAGACTAAAGATTCATGGGGATATTCTCATGCTGTTGATAAAAATCAGTGAAAGCATCAGCAGAGCTCACATGATCTACCTCTGTCCTGAGGCTTCTGCCATGTTATCAGCTAACTAAAACGGGCAGTAGATGAAAGGAAAACATTACAATGACTAATCCAAACCAAGAACATAACCCTTGTCCTGTAACATGAAAATCCTAAGCAAAAAAAAAAAAGTGTGTTGTGGTTTTGCTTGAGCTGTGATGTTTTAAAATAATACCAAAAACATGTAAGTCTTATACTACAGGACTAACTACGTCTTTTTACCAGATACCTCCTTAGTGGTTTTTCGCCTCTGCTTTTGAAGTGTTCAAATTAACAAGGCAAAAACCTCACAGAAGTATTTCAAGTCTTTTGAAATGATATAGTAACTTCAAAAGCTTCTCTGTAGAGTATTAAAGAAAAAACACCAGCAGCAATTAGGCCCCACCTTTAGAAAACTGTCCTCCTGCCTTTGGGCTGCTCCAGGCTCTGAAGCAGCTCTCTGCACATGACCAATCCCAGACCTATTGTTCAACAAAACACACTTGGTTTGTTGTTAAAGTCTGTTAACTTCCTGGAAATGTTCCTCTGATCCATCTTTTATTTACATAGATTGAACTAAGGTGGATATTGTGTTCTTTCCATCTGACCTGCATTTTCAGCCTTGTTTACATTTAAAAATGAGTGCTGTCATTTGGTGACAGGTGTTAAAAGATACTCTGTACAAGTTGTGATGCCCTTCTGTGCCAGTATTACTAAAAACCCTCAAGTTCTGACTGTGAGTGCTCATTAGACAAACCAGAGCTGATAAAAATACAGAAGTGTCTAACATCTGCTCACTCACATCTATGGAAAAATGCTAGGAGCAAAGAGGGCAGATTCTGAAAGTATCATCTGACAAATCTAGATTAAAAGAACTGTCTAGGATTACTGGCATACAGAAGGCACCTGTTTATATGAAGAGAGAGCTTCAGAGTCAGTGTTCTAATACAACTTTGCCTGGGAAAAAAACCAAGAGGCTGAGCTTCACTGTCATAAAATATACTGGCATTCTAATTCCTCCCAAGACACACTGGAAACAGCTGAAATTTCTGACCACATTCCAGATTCTGTATTTAAAGAGAGAAATCTTAGACTTGTAATGCTATTTTCTCTTATGCTATGTGCGAGGCCACAATGCTATATTTAGGTTTACAGAGTTAGTGAAGGGAGTTTTGCACTCTACTTCTCTCATTGGTATTCGTGGTAAAGTGAAGGCAAAACAGAACTACCTTATCTGTAATATTCTGTCTTATTCATATGGAAAATACATGCAAGAAAGACAGAACCAAGTTAGTACTTTATACAGCATCATAAGTTAGATTTGGCAATTGCAGGAATAATCCTTAGATTTAAAAAAAAACTTCAAAATTCCAGTTTTGAACACTGCCCTTTCCGAAAGTTGTAGAGGGAGAGGTAGAGAACAGGAAGTGCAATAAAAGACAATTTTTAAAAACCATCTTTGAGGAAAGCAGGAAGGAAACAGCTTGAGAAGCCATTTGCTAGTACTGGGTACCTCAGTGCAGGGTGTTGGGCTGGGTCCCTTTCAGGCCTACGCTGCTACAACTGAAAACATTTCTAATTTCAGCTTGCACAAGGGCAAACAAGAACACTCCAGAATTACCTCTCACCTTGCTAGCACGTAACACAAGAAGGTGCTTTTCAGACAAACAGGTCCTGGCCTTTGCAGTATTTCCTTGCAAAATGCCAAAAAACAAGCGCCAGCAGCCAAACTCGGTGTCTGACGTGCTTGGCTCAAACTGCTCTGAACTGGGCCTTGCCTACTTCTCCATACTGGCTACTGCAGCAATCTCTTTTTACCCATTCAAGAAGAAAATAATTCCTCCAGAATAGGTAAGTTCATAGCACTAAACCTGTGTTCTAAACAGCACATCACAGTGTGCGTCCTCTTACCTGACTTGAATTTTCAACACAGTCCCCGCTTCTTGACCGAGCAGATGTAGCAGATGCATAACTTCACCCATTTGGAAGTCATCCACTTGCCTTCATCATCAAGAGTAAGAGACTCTGAACCTTTCCTGTAAGGATCATCTGCAGCTTTTTATTCACTTGATCCAACTAAGGCAACAGCTGCAGTCTCAAAATGGCACCAAATTAATTATAAAGTAGATGTAAGAAACAAGACAACATTGGACCAGAAAGTTAGTTTAAGTAATAGGACTTTATTCCAGAAATACTAGTAACAAGGTATTAACTTTTCCCTTTTTCTAACAATTTGTTAAAACTGGTACTTCAGACGAAATTAAGGATTCTGTGGAGCCTTCAGGTCCAAGGTAAAAGTATACAGACTTCTATGCATTTATATTTTCTGTAACAAATACAAACACAAAGCTGCCATAATCCTAGACAGTTTTATTCCTTATCATTAGTCTGAACTATACTAACAAATCTCCCTCTGGGAATGTATGAATACTGCACTAGTCAGCATATTTTGATCAAAATTCACTTATTAAAAAAAGTGTTTCTATTTTCCAGTTTTATAGGAGAAACTATTTCTCCTGCATATGAACTTAAATAGTGCAATTTATATGCTCCTGCAAGATGAATAGCATAGGGAAAGTTTTGAAAGCACAGTTATTGCCCAACAAACACAAGCATGCTATTGAACAATAAAGTGAAGGAGGAAAACCACCTGAATGGTTCTAGATCAATGGGAGATGGTAAAAAGTGAATGCTGACAAAACTTGCTGGGACTACAGCTGGAAATCCCCATGCTGGGAACCTGGGAAGGAAAGAAGACTGCTCTATACTCACGCACAAACAGGAGGAGAGGAGGAAGGGAATGCAGTCTGGTGGGGTTTGTTGCAAATGTTCAAAAATTTCAGCGCTAAAAATTCAGCCTGCAGGAAGACAAAGACTGACAATCTGCTGACCCCTGCCACAGAGAGGAGTGGCCCAACTGCTTCCACAGACGGCGCTGCTGTCCTGCTCTGCCTCTGCACTGAACTCTTGGCCTGCAGATGGATGATTCTGCCCCTGATCCAGCTGAAACACACGAGATTTCTTTGTCTGAGTTGTATTTCTGGTAGTGAATAACTGCCACAGGCAGAGCCCAGTGATCTGTGTGGTCAGCAGCTTTGCTGACTCCAGTGTCTTTAAGGCTTTTGTCCATCCCACCCTGGCTGAGTGCTGAACTATTTGCCATTTCCAGGCCTTACCAAGTGCACACACAGTCGTGGTGGGGTTGCTGCACACACCAAACCGTGAAGTCTCAAGTAAACCAGCCTTGGAGGCACTGGCTGAGCCACTGCCATCTCCTCTGCTGTGGGGCCACGGTGCCCAGGGAAGTGCCACAGAGACCAAAGCAAACAGCTCAGCAGCTCCCTTCTACCAATTCAGTCAGGGAGGAATAAACCACTTCTACGAAACACAGAGTAAGTAACCAGAAAATTAAGCACAGATGTTACTGAAGAAAACCACTAAAAAGCTATTAAAGATAAAAAGGAGTGAAAAGCATTTCCTGGGAAGGGAGGGCCGGGGTATCACCTCCAGCCTTGGTGCACTGGCCTCATTTCTGCAAGGTGTTTTTAACAGAAAGGAAACTACTCACCCATGGGCTGTCCTACCCAGCACCACTGCACTCCCCCTACAGAGGGGTCAGCTCCCTGAGCCCCACAACCCTCAGCTCTGCTCCCTCCCTCTCTCCCAGGCAAACCTCAATTCATGCTAAAGGCCAGCTGGGGCTGCCCACAGCACTCACTGCTGCTTTACACAGAAATCCATTTGGCCTCAAAATTATCACAACACATCGTCAGGTAAAGGAAAAACCAAACACAGGTCACGTAACCAAGTATTGCCAACTTCAGCTTTAATAATGGAACCATCACTTTATTTGCCATTTCAGTAATAACTTTAAGGGGAATAAAAATTTCCCTACAAAAATAAAACTAAGCTTGTTAAAATTATAAATAGTTTAAATGTTTGTATTTAAAGACATACATTTTAATGTTTCCCTGCATTCCCCCTCCCTCATCATTTAGTCATTCTGGTACCATCATATAATGACAAGAAAACAGTTTTGCAACAAAAGCTTTGACAGTTCAATTTCATGCTAAAATTAAAAAAATAATAAAACTGACCAGGCATGACCATTTTTTTTAAATTAAAGCTGCTGTAACTGCCAGTGTGTAGAATAAAAAAGAAGAAAATTAACTCCACACATGACATCTTACAATAATTAACTGTGGACTAAGACAAAATTAAAATAAAAGTTTATTTTGGTCCCCCACCCCCTTCCCCTTCACCCCAAATCAAGACTCATAGTGCATACAACACCGATTGAGGTTTTTGGCTAAAGTAAATGAAGATGTGCCTCCTTAAAAAGACTGATAGTTTAGTTCAAGTAAAACCAAAATTCACATATTTTTACACTCAACTTTAAAACTCAAACAGTGTTTAAATCTGAGCAACAAATGGTTCAATATTGACAGCGATTATGCAATGATTACATAGCTATGGGCAAAAACATAAATTATGATGTTAACAGAATACCCACCAACATGCTGCTGCATTCCTAGAAAAACAAATTGTAACAAAACACAAAAGCATTCCCTGAACCATTATAAAGTGTCTCACTTGAGGATAATGGTACTAACTCACACATGCACTACAATGTTACATGTGAAATTAAAAAAATCAAACAAGATATGCCTTAGATATATTTTATAGTTAGTCCTACTCTTAATTTCTCTTAACTCTTTAAAACATTATGATTGTCTCATAAGCTTGCAAATTCTTTTTACCTAAAAACTTGTGAAGAGTTTTTAAAAGAATCTTATTAAGGAAAGGAAACAAAGGCACAATTACATAAAATTAAGGGGAAGAACAGAAGCATCTTGGAGTTTCACACAGTATCCATTAGATGTCACCAAAGTTTTAACAATTCCTTGGGAATTTAAAACGAACACATTAAGAACAGATGGGAAAAAAACCCCACCACACCTTCTGCTGCTTTTCAATCCTCAGCACTCCTCCACTCCCCCACCCCCCAGTACATAACTCATTTCCTCTCTGGCATGATAAATGACCACAGTATCAGTCACTCAAATCTGCCTCATGCTTCCATGCTTCTATTGCACACCCACTTCTTTGGTTTCTTTTGAACATGCTTTTTTTTTTTAGATAAATAACTCTGAAAGAACAACAACTATATTTACACTAAAGTAAAAAGTTTTCTTGCTACATTTTTCCTACTTTTAAATCAAGTAAATCAGCAGTCTGCAGAATTTGGTAATCAGTTTTTCAATTAAGAGTTTAAAAACGCTAAGGAAAAAAACTTTTGAATTATTAAAAGCAAGAGATACTAAGCTCAGTCACCAAAACAGACAGTAAATGTTAGCCTTCTGCTGGACTGGAAATGTGAGTAAGAAATTCTACTTTCTTTGCCGGACTGAGCTTTTAACAAAGAAAGAAGCAGAGGAAGCTATTTCTGTCTTTCAGATATGGTAATTCAAGATTATCCAGTCTAAAAATGGATCACTGAGCCAGAGGAAAGACCTGACTTACAATAAAGACCAAATGCATCTGTAATTGTAGCTTATGTCTGCACCCTCGCTAGACAGGTACTTCTCACAGAGTTATCTGAGACGTGGACCACTTTTCAGAATTCAAGTAAGCAGCTTTTTAGGTTTGCCACACTTTTCAAACCCTGACTGTGCCTTTATGGAATCAACTTCTCCAAAAGGGACCTGTATGTGCAGCTCCATTTCCATTCTTACTTGGCTTTTGCTTCTCGTTCCTTCCCATTATTTCTATTATCTTTATTTTTTTTCCAGTGTGGATTTACACAGTTAAAAACCATAAAACTTATTCATAATATTATAACATACTAAAACTTTAAGCTTGTAGAATTAGTATTTCAACTTTCCTCTGTGTAAATACTATTTTCAGTTAAAACCTCTTCTGTTAGCTATTAGAGTTCTTCTCCCTCAACTCTTACCTTCTTTTCAACTTTCTCTTTACCTTCTTCACAAAGAGCACTTAAAAGCTTTCCACAATTTCACAGTACAAACCACAAGATCTCCTAAGCTTTCCACCTATGACAGTTCTCTCACAAATTATACAGTAACTATTCAAAAACAGAAAGGTAGTGCAAATCAATTTCATCTCTAAGATAGTGCTCCAACTAATTCTCATCCAAATGGCTTTAATACTATTTTTTTTAACCCATCAATTTGCACATCCTTACTTGTACAGATACCATTAAGCAAAGAAGAAAAAAAAAGGTATTATTTCATAGCATCCTAGGAAATTGCTTACAGTTTCACAGCTTGCACCAAGATAACTTGGGAAACTCTCTAGGCACACAGAGGGTTGCAGACTGATGTACAAACATGCAGAATCCCTTACTTGCGGGTGCAAGATGCTAAGTGACCTGGCTTATGGAACTAAGTCTACCCTGGCATCACAAAACAGTCTTCTGAATAAAGAAAACTACTCTCTGCTGCTCTTTGTACGTTGGGTTTGGCATGCTCTACTGACATTTGGTTTTCCTGAGTGTCCTTTGGCCCCTTCTTAACCAGGTTTCAACACCCCACGAAGGGCTTCTTCAAGCTTGCCCCTGTAAGCTGCATAGCGGTTCTTCAAGATCTGCAGTTGGTCATTCTCCTCTTTGTCCAGTATGCGCAAGAAGTTTTGCAGTTCAGGAATACTAAAAGCTTCCCACTGGAAAGACAAAGAGAGCAAAGAATGGATGAGATGAACAGAAAATTAATAAATCTTTTATATATACAGTATTGCCAAACAAAACCGCAGACAATTTCCAACCGAAATCGTATCAGGCACCTTCCTTGCAAATCTTAGGGCTTCTGAAAATATTTTACTCTTTTAAATAGTTTTTTTCTTCTGCAAGTAACAACAGGTCAATCTAACCACAAATAAAATGTTTACAAAAGCACAAAGGAAATTAACAGGGGAAAAAAGTCTGCTTCCAAAAAATGATCTGCCTGGCCAGCACAGCTCAAACAGAAGCCCACTCATCCATGAACTCACACAAACACTGACCCAGGAGGGTGTGACATACCATGACTTCTCCAGTTTCATGCTCACGTAGAACAAAACTGAGCATTTCTGTTTTGGGGCCTGCCACCAAGCGCAGGTAGAGGGGATGTTCTCTGTCTGACAGCTTGCATGTATAAACTGCAGGAGAAGGAAATCACAGTAATCATCATCTTTACCAACAATGTTTCAAACACTTAGAATGACTAACGTTAGCTAATGCTAAAGAATTGCTGAAAGATGCATGTGTAGCCAAAATGTACACACTGTTTATCTATCAGTCTACATACTGGTTTTGAGCAGTGAGTTTTGGGGAGGAGCTGAGCAGGTGATTGATGGTGACAGTACAACACTGCATTTGCACAGGAATGAAATGGCCTCCAGTTAACACACTACATGCAGGGCAGGGGGGGGAAATAACCCACAGGAAAAGAAAACCCACACAGATCTGTTGCTCTATCTAAGCATTTATGACATCAGAGCTGTGTATCACTGTTCTGATACTTTCTCCACTTAAAATTCAACACACGAAGTCTAAAAGACAACTCTGTTTGACTGACAGCCAGAAACATCTCAACTACTGAAACTGCTCTGAATACCCAGGGAAGGAGGACAGATTTGAAGTGCAAGAACTCAACACTGGCAAAATGCACCTTTCCCTAAAAATCCCCTTTTCCATCTTCTGGTATTTCCATCACAACTTACAACAAACTCCGAACAGCAGCCAGCGCCCAGGGACAGCCACGTGCACTGACACACGTGAGCACAACACACGTGCCCATGGTCGTGACCTCGAGAGCAGTCTGCCAGTGCCAGTACCTCCTGCATCACAGACACCACGGCTTATCTTTTTAAAAACCTGTCCCATAACTTAATCTCACAACTCTGCAGTGTATCAGGGCAGCTGAAATTCAGGACCTGATAAGGGCATAAACCAAAATAAAATGGACTGCAAAGCACAGGAGATCTGTGTCATGTTTTAGCAGGTGACTTTGTTTCAGGTGAATTATCCTGAAATACCCCCAGTCTTTTACTGTCTTACCATGCTAATTTATGCAAGGAAAAAAAGACAAGGTAGGAAGATTGTCACCCCCATTTCTCTGAGTTCTTGCACCTGGCTTATTTCAAGAATTACTGTAGCACAGCTCCCTCCCCAAACCCTTCTACTACCAAAATGCCACAAGCTCAGCTTATACCTTGATCTTCCTTGTGACAGCGTTTATAAAGTGCAAACTTAGCAGGGTTGTCAGCCACGAAGAACTTCTTGAGCAAGGCCTCGATAACCTCCCGAACAGTGTTGGTGCTGCTGATGTGAAGGGTGTTCACACAGCCATCTGGCAGGTAAAAAGCAGTTTCCTGATTGCTGGGAGCACACCTCCCCTGGCTCTGGGAGGACTGCACAGTGATGGGTCTGCATAGTTCCATCTGGACCTTGATGAAGCCAGTGTAAACCCCATTTGCGTTCTGCAGGAAAGGAAAGGCCTGAACTGTTAAAATCATCAGCAATGACCACCTGTGACACAGCAGTGGAGCTGTGAAAATGCTCCCACTGAGCACTATTAAATACCACTGCAATACATGACATCTCACAGGAAAGGTATTGCTTTGGTAACTCAGACAGTTATTCTTTCTGGTATATCTTCTGAATATTAATTTTTCTTATTAATAACTACAGAGTATTAACTTCTTAATAATAAATGTTGAATTCTAAGTATATTCGGACCTCATTAAGCAAAAGGTACAACATACCAGAGATAAGTTTTCACTTCAGGAGAGAACTATGAAGTGAAAAAGATCACTAACACCCATCTTTAGCAACAGATTTAATACAGAAATACAGACATTATCTCCCACATTTTAGCTGTCTTTGTCAACTTAGTCTGAGGCATTCAGATGGTCAAATCATGTTGAAGAAAAATCCAACCAACTACAAAAAACCCCACAAAAACATAACAAAAAAAAACCAACAGGCTAAACCCCAGAATAAAATCCAATCCAATTAACATCTGAAATTTTTTATTTCAGTTGCTTCTGAAAGACAAAATAGCAAAGCAAATCAAACCTTACTGAGCTAGAAAACTTCAGACAATCTGGTTTTAGGCATAGTAAGTCCTGATCCACATGCAAACCTATAACAAAGATCTTTTTAATATATAGTCATACTTGTATGATTTAGGATATAATGGAATTTCAAAATTTCCATATAACCCACAGGAATATGTCATGTATTAGAAAATCTGGACAGCATAACAACTGAATAACAGCTTGCTAAGCAGATAGATGAATTTTGTTAGTATGGTCTTGAGTAGACTGAACTGAGTATTAGACCTGGTTCACAATCCTTGGAAATGAGAAGTCTTACGTATTTCAGTTTGCAATTTCTATGTTTTTTGGGAGAAGAAAGTTTCTTCATGCTGAAAACCTGCATGACTACTCTGAAAGTTAAGTATCCTATAATAAATACTACATGTTTTAGCTTTTATCACAGCTTGAGCATCCTTATCAAAGAAATCTGACAAAAATTTATCTGCAGAGACAAGGAAAATATACCTTCATTTTTACCATCTGAGCATTTTCAGAAATTGCCAGAAAATTCTGACAAATGCACACCTTAGTGTCAGCTGACAGTTTACCTTAAACCTGTTTCAAATTACATCAGTTTGTTTTTACAACACTTTGTTTTGATCCACGTAAAAGAGCTACAGGGATAAAAAGCATTTCAGACATGAGATTTAATTTACCAATCTAAGGAAAAGTCTCTTAGAAAATCATTTAAACAGAGACAGGTTCACATGTAAGATGCTGAGAATAAAACAGTTTACAATGCAGTACAAAGTTACAACTCAACTGTTAGCATTAAAAATTACAGGAATTCTATGCAAAACTTACCAAGGTCATCTTTAATTTATCAGTGACAGATGAATTATAGCTTTGTATCTTCTCTTTAACTTCTTCTTTACTGAGATAAACATGAGGTTCTCTCTCCTTCTGAACATCCTTCAAAAACAAGACAGCAGTTTTAGAACACAAAATAAAATAAATTATTTTATGATTCTGGATATGAACATTCTTAGTCCGAATGGTAATTCTTCCATAGAAGCTCAATATAACAGTAATTAGCTGTTCAGCAACAGAAAGGATTAACACATTAAGCAAATGACACAGGACACTGGGACTGAAGGGAGATGGTTTAATCAACACACCCAAAAACACCTGTGCCCTTTTGTTGCCAACTGTTTTCCTTCAAATATTTTGCAGCAGTATGCAGAACAGCTCAGCTCATTTTATGGCTTGATTTCCTCATGTCAATGCTATGCCATCCTGTTAAGAACACTTAAAATTTTTGTTACATATTACTTGGGGCACAAACAGGTATTTCTGAACAAACGAGGAGTACATCTCACAGCACGAAAATAGCAGCACATGCTAACAAGTAACCCCAACAATCCCAGCGGGTGCCAACAACACGACAGCATCCCTGCATTCCAATGTGACAGGATATTAGGTACAGGGTCACTGCCTACTACAGAAACCACCAGAAGTGACTCTCAAGATACACAGTGTTACACCAATTGCATGTTTTTTCCATGGGGAAGGCCCTATTAAGATTTTTCAACTGTTGCTTTTACAAGGTTGCTATGGATTTCACGTGCCGCAGTAAAAGAAGACCCTGGAATTGGATTTTTTCCAAACAAACATTTGTTCCCAATCTGTATTCCCGCAGCAAACCAGTGTTATAAATACACTCCAGTTTCTACCACTAGCACAAATGCCATATATAGTATGAAATAGTTTCAGCTCTCAGCTTTGATGATTTAAGGCTTCAGTTAGAAGAGGGAGAAGCTTTGAAGAACCTCAGTGCTTCCAGAGAACACCTGAGCACATTCACCCTACAGACAGACCACGTCACAGTTCCACCTGTCCTCACAAACACATTCTAGTGTAATGGATCCTGAGAAAGGGCTCCCCTGACTTCAGTGGCCTGTTCTGTGTCCCACTCTATTGGACACCACTCAGCACAACTCAGCACACATCTTTGCAGGCACTACCCCAAAGATGAGCACATCTGCTGCGGCACTGTAAGGTTCCACTTGCCAGAAAGAATCTGCTGAATTTTTTCTGTCTCCTAATTTAAAATGAAATATTTTTAGCTCTTTTAGGCTTAGTTTTGCTTTTCCTATATGGCATTACACTAAATGACATGCTGGAGCAGACTTTTTTCCCATAACTATAAAAAGAAAGGTGTGGTCTGGAGAACCTGAAGCCAGAAACCTTGAATTCTGATGTGGGCTCAGATACTGATTTCCTTTGTAACACTGAGAACATACCTTCATTCCAAGATCAGGAAACTGAGGCAAAAAAGGAACACCAGTGAAAGACAATTCTGCCACTAGTTCCTTAAGCACAATTCTAAGATTGTGTACCATTCTGCACAGTGGCCAGACCCCACCTACTATATTACAAATACCAAATTACTGAACTCTTTCAGAATTCAAGTCTCTATTCTCCCTAGAGAAATGAAGCCTTCTTGCCCTTCTGTTTTTCATCTTCCCTCTGCCCCAAACAATAAAGACAGCTTAATTTAAACTGCCCACTTCATCTCCCCAAAGGCTCTCTCAGCTTTTTAGTGTTCAATCTGGGGGCAAACAGAACAGGCATAAAGGAAAAAAGTGTATACTAAAGGCACAAGAAACAGTCTGCAGGTCTCTATCTGACATCTATGACACATTTCAAGAGCCCAAGCTTTAACTTGCAACATCCCCTGTCAGTTTAAGCGCAAACTCCTTCACATGGATACCAGCCAAAACTCACCTCAGAGACAGGCACATTGTGGAATTCATAGCTCTCCAATCTACTAACAATATTGATACTGAAATTCCAATACTGGACACCTCAGCTTTAATGCTTATTCTTAATTAATTTCTGATTGTTCAAGCAGGTACCTACCCTGTTGGAGCTGTCTGTCACCATCGTTACTCAAGTCACCCACATTATCAACTATTATTAAACAAAAACACTAACTAGGAAAGAGGAAAAAAAACACATCTTTCCTATGTTGAAACATCAACCTTTGTTTAAGAAAAAACAACAATCAAACAACAATTCCACATTAACTTCTATGCACCAAAAGGTTTAATTCCACAAAAATGACTTTTAATAACTGTAGATGACAAAAACAACCTATTGCCTTTAATGGCAATGGCACAGGGTAAAGTTCACAAGGCTGACATCTAGGAAATTATTTGTATGCATTATTAAGAAGAAAAAAAAAAAGACAAGAAAAAAACCTTGGTGAATTAATAAGTATGAACAGACAGCAAGAAACTTTCTCCTATTTTCACATAGTAGACTTTTCATACACATTTCTGTTCTCCCAAAATGACAGAAATTTCATCTGGTTAGAAAAGACACCACCCCACAAGATCACTCTAATCCTGGGGACTGCCACGGAAGCAGGCACAACAAGCAAAATCCAAGCACAGCATCGAAGCCCAGCACCCAAGCCAGCTGATTTCCCATGGACTTGCCCTGGTGATGCTCCTGTAGTCAGCCTTCCCAGGTGCAGCTCCACCACAGAGCTCTGGGCCACAAGGCATCACTGGGGGAACTGTCATTCCCTCCCAGGAGTTAGACATGATTCCACACTTGAACATACCACAGGAATTTCTGCCTTCTTGCACTAGCACTAGAGGCCGGACAGTTTTGGCAAAGCTTAATTAAGCCCTCAAAAAACACATCTGTGTGTTTACACAAAAGCAGGGATTACCTCGTTCTGCAGTGAGCGTTCTGCCAACAAATGTACCTTTAACTCATCTTCTCAACAACCAAAGCCTGTGCCTTAATTAATTTCAACAGCACGTAGTTCATAGCAAATCTCTGAACTGAATACAAAAAGGACTACTGGGATTAAAACAAACAAATGGACTCAAAATAATTCAATATAAATACTATACATAATAGGCAGAAATGCTATTTACTTCAGTCATCATTTTCACCCTACTCCTCCATCTTTCACCATCAAGACCACAGGCAGTGAAAAGTGAAGATGTGTCCCAGGAGAGGAAATAACTCAATGCCACTGGAAACCTAAGACCAAGATCTTCATGAATTCATCTGGTGATACCATCCTACACCCAAACAAAAAGCTCAGAACACTCCAACTACTCAAACAACTTCAACCAAGCAAACAAAACCTCACTAGCTGCACACCAGGACTTACAGAAAATCACATAGCTGTCACACAAACTGCAGAGACAGTAAATCCCACATGACTGCTGCCAACAGAAAGACAACAAAGGAACAACTCACTGGGTTTATTATGAACAAGAAAGCCTCAGCCCACCATGATTCACTGGGTCAGCTGCTTTCACTGAGTGTCATTAAACAGAACACATAGATTTGAGGCACCTGTGTCTTTTAATTTTCCTAACTATACTTAGCCAACATGCAAAGAGAAGCCAACAAGATGTTATATAGGGGTTTTTTTCCTGTTTTTTTCCCCCCAACTTTCCTGAATTGCACTCAGTATACAGTGGCACCTAAATTTTGCCATACAGCTTTGCTAGCCATGTTAGAAGTTAAAATAAGTAACTCTTCTTTGATGAGCATTCTACTTAGGTGGGTTGAGGAAGACTTGACAAACTCATTTCCCACAGGAAATAACAGGTCCTTCATAACAGGACCCACTAAAAGAAAAGCTGTCCCCTGCTAACTCTGCTTCTGTCTAGCAGATCAAATTCCACTTTGTTATCTCAGCAGGTAAATTTATTACCTGGGAAGACCTTGAGTCATCCAGTACAACAGCAGTACTTCAATCATCTCTACCATGCTCTACAATGTGCTTCTGACATCTTGCTCTAGAAATGGCCATGCAGTGGTTGAAGCCACACCTGCTCAGGGAAAGCAACTGCTCCAAAGGAAGCTGTTTTAAACACAGGAGCAAGAGCATTTTGGAGGTGAGATTGGGCACAGCTTCTCAAAGCCAGTGCCCTGCTGAGGCACAAGGGGAGTAGGACTCATCTCCAGGCTGATTCAGATGCAGCTGATTCATCTCTGACTCCCTACAAGACGCCCAGCACACACCCCAAAAAGGTGTTGGGAATTGGGAAACTGCCTTTCTTCAAAAGTCGGGCCTGGTGAGGAGTTTCCTAACCACAGATCCCTGCATATGTCACAGCAGCAGAGTGAAGTGTGAGCACAACCAGCAGAACAGTTCACACTGTGTCTTCTTCCATCAGCCAAGACCTTGATGTTGCCAGGCTTAACAATATCACTTCTGGGTGCTAGTGTTAAAAAAATGAACTTTCTCTATAAAACAATGCACGAACATTTTCATGCTGTTTTTTGTAAAAATTAAATAAAATACATAGAATAGAATCTGAGCTAGGTTATTTTCCATCACTTAACCAAATTATATTCTCAGTAATGTCTGCCACATCAACATCCCTTTCTCCTCCCAGCCCAATTAAATGTTTTCCTCATCAGAGCTCCTGGTCTCATTCCACTCCCTGATGCAAATGTGATCTACTACTTCCTCAGACCAGCACAGATGGGAAAGACAAAAACCAGTCTCAAGGACACAGCTGAATACATCAGAACTCACACAGATGCTATATTTGGGTCTAAACCACTAATTTTCTAGTCTGAGCTACAAATTTTTAAGAAAAACGTTGTGTCCTTCACAACACTTACACCAATGTGCACACCAATGGCAGCCGTTTGTATTAAAGCCATTTCTCAGGTATGAGAACCAAAGCAGCATTCCATTCTCAAACAAAATTCCTAAGCAACAGCTGCCAGTAAGAGGGAAATGAGGCAAGTGCTTTCATTTTCCCAAGGGGAATAGCTGGTCTTTCATTAGAGCTCACTATGCAATGCCTCTTCACAGTTGAGCTTCCTCACAAGAAAAAGAGCAGAAAATGTTTTTTCTTTGTCGCCTGCACCCCCCATGCTCAGCTCACTCATTGTAGCACAGATGTTTAGAGAAGCAGCACTCTCTTTGTAACATTGATGCTGAGTGCAAAGCCTTAGCTGAGACCAGCTCAGCACGAATCCTCAAGAGACACAACTGAAACTGCACAAATTAAAGTGAACTGCAAATCAACTTGTGGTCCCAAAAAAGAAGACTCGCATCACATCAGGGGCTTTATGGAGGTCTAAGTCTCATGGCTGCTGCCAAACCCTAGTCCTGCATGCAGTAAGAAAGCATTAATAAACTCAACAGCTACAGGCTGCTATGGGATGAGACAAAGAAAAAGTTTCACAAAGAAAACTCCAAAACCATGAAGCGTGCATCCTCAGGATCCTTGCCTTGAGTCAAATGCCTGGCCTCCCCAAACTGCTACTGCAGCCTTCTATATATGGAGAGATACAAGGAGGTCTCTCTTTTCCATCCAACCTGCTATTTTCACAAAACTTCAAGAAATTAGCATCTCTTGAGGAATGCAGAACTAAGCTCATCTTAATATTTCAGCTTTAAAGACAGAGGAAAATATAATGGACAAAAGGTTAAACCTATCCCAGGAACATATATAAAGCATTTTTATGAGAAATCTGAAGAACGAAAGACCTGTGGGAACTCAAGCAATCTTCTAAGACACATCAGTCTCTATGTCAGCTCTCATGTTTCACATTAATCCCACACATACAGTGACCATGATTCAGTCAGATGAATGAAAATGTCATGATCTTGCTGTAAATTGGGACCAGAAATAATTTCTGAAATAAAACACTGAGGGTTTGAAAATGAGAAATCCAGTCTAATCTTATGTTAAAAAAAAAATCTTGTATAGTCATAAAAATTACACCTACTTACATCATATTTGCATTAAAGAAAGGATTTAAGTAAGAGTGTTATCATACAACACAAAAAAGCCCAACAGAGCATACAGCAAACAAAATAAACGGGATTCTGATCTCAGCTGTTACTCCTACAAGCAAGAACACTCTTTCCTACAGCCTGCCAGCACTCCTATGGGAAAAAAAGAAACTGAAACCTTACAATTAAAGTATTTTGAAACAAGCATCTTACTTCTCCCTCATTCTAACTCTCCTGAGAGCACAGCAGCCTTCCCAGTGACAGTAATTTCTCCTCCTATCCTGGAGCAATCCTGAACTCCAGATTTGTGCTTCTCCTTCATCTGAAATCCTGATACTCACCAAGCAGAGACACTGGTCACAGTCAGAAACACCAGTAGCCAAAAAGGTTACCAACTGGGGGCAGGGTGGCCAAGAAGAAGCATTAACACCCAAGTATCTCCAAGCATTGACCTTATCACATAGCTGAACCTTGAAATGTTTGCATCCTCCTGAACAAGATGAGGTTGCTCTCTGGGTCAGGGAAAGAGGAATTTTTCTGACAGCATGGATGTGGGCAGAATAATCTCTGTATCTTCCTGTAATACCTTTTGCTTTCTGCAGTCAGGGAGATCCAATTCTCACAGTGGCACACACGGCAAGGAAGCAGTCTCTTTTTTAGGAAAATATTTTGTTTTTCTAAGCAGGTTTGGCTAACCTGAGTTTGAACAATTATCCTGACAGTCAGAGAGAGTTCAAGAACAGCCCACAACATGTCCTCCTGACAGAGCAAGAGAAGTGGCACCCTCCCGGGCCAGGTGTACAGGGCATCCAGCCTGATTCTGCCTCCAACAGCAGCAAAAACAAAGACTATTTCGAGCAAGCACGTGAGCCTTTTCTGCAGCCTCTCTGCTGGCATCCACAAGTGTGGAAGCAGGAATTCAGAGGGCACCTCCCTTCCGAGCCTGCTCAGTGTCCATTTATGGGCCTGGTGCCTATGCACGCACAGGAGCCCTTTCTGAACCTGCCAGCACTGCCTGTCTCTACACCTCCTGTGACAGCAAGTTCCACAAATTCATGACTGCAGCGTGAAGAGGTACTGCCACCTGCTTTAAGCTGATCTTCCATTAAGATAGAAGATAACTTCTGTTAAGAACACTGCATGCTCTTTAAGCCTAAGATGGCAAGACCTGGCAAACCCAAGTTTCGCATTCACCTTTGTGATTTCATAAACCACAATCGCACATACCTTCTTTATTCCTTCTTCAAAGTGAAGAGCCCTGAACTCCTTACTCTTTCCTAAGGCAGCTGCTCCACCCTCTCAATCATTGTACAGCAGGGTGACTAACCACAAAAATGGGATGTGGGGACCAGACCTGCATCAGAACTTGTGACACAGGTGCACCAAAGCTTAGATGCTCTTTGCTTATAAATCTGTATGCTATAGGTCTGCGAAAAATCTTTACTTTTATCCATGATGCAATGTGGTCTCCCTTCCATAGTGGTAACAGAAATCTCCATGCAACACCACAGTTTTTAATTTTATCGTAATTTTACAAGGTACAGGCATTACAGTTAATAAATACATGTTACTTTCTGACTATTTTCAGTTTTTACCAAGTACCACCATGTGGTTTGGCATAATAATGAAAGCAATGAATGACAAAGTAAAACATTATGGCTCCATCTGCCCCCTCTGATGTATACACTCAAATGTTTATACGGTGAATATTTTTAAGTAGCAGAGAAACAAAAGCTGAAACTTCCCTTTATTCCTTTTAAGAAATTATTTTTTGTCAAACAGAAGCAATACAAACACAGTTCATATTCAGGCATTGTGAAAAGAAGGCTAGAAAACTGAATATATTTGTTGGTGACATTAACATTGCTGCTAAAGTTTCATTTAAGTTCATCATGACATCACCTCTGAAACCCCTAGTTACAAACCCTGTCGTA
This sequence comes from Irena cyanogastra, assembly GCA_013397155.1. NCBI lineage: Eukaryota > Metazoa > Chordata > Aves > Passeriformes > Irenidae > Irena > Irena cyanogastra. The sequence continues at coordinate 219,764 of VWZV01000545.1, forward strand.
CCCTACATGGTTGTACTTTAACTACTGGCATGCAACCCAGTTTCAAAAAAGTAGTCATCTGTTTAAAGTGAAAACCAACTGTACAAATAATAGCAACTCAGGCTTAGCATTAGATTTTGTCCCTAAAGACAGAACAGATTTTACACAGATTTGTACATTTTTCCCTCTCTGTATTATGTCATGTTTTTAAAGAAATATATTACATGATTTAAATAACATTTAACAGCTGTTTCAGTTTTGCAAATTTCAGTAAAACTAGATGTAAGAAATATCACAAACAGTAAATCATTTCCTTCAGGTCTCCTCTTCAGAAAGTGTGAGTTTTAACTGCTGGCTATTTAAGCACATAAGGTGTTTAATGAGCTAAAATGGATTACCAGCCTCTGTGACCTGTACAACAAAATCAGGCTTTTGAAAGACCATTAGGAAACAAGCTTATACAGGATATTGCACTGAAAACTACTTAGTGTATCCTGAAAGTTAAGTATGGTCGGAAGCCCAGTGTACTAATACAAGTAGAGACCAAAAAGTGACATTAGGGCTCTGGGTCATTACACCACAGCATTTCTTACGACCCTACGATGCAAGAATCCAACATGCTCCATCCAACAGAGGTAGGAAGAATTTGTTTGCAATGACAATCTCCCAGGTCTTCGAATGCAACTCTCTACATTTTACTTTAAAAGTGACATTGAAACCAACCAGCCATTCCTGGGGAAGCGAGCCCCATGCCCGGCCAAGGCACAGTCTTCTCCCTGTGCTTACAGCCAGCGCTTCCCAGTCCGAAGCAAGCTCAGCTGTGGGCATTGTCTCAGCAGAAGCTGGGCGATGTGCCAACTTTGGCCAAGTGTGTCAAACACCATTTTATCTTTAGAGCAACGTTCCCTTCCTGGGTTTGGTTGGGTAGTTCGAAGATTGTGTCACCAAATTACTTTTAAAACCTTCTGACAAAACCTGCCTGTACTGAGAAAAGACAAGAACTTCATAACCAGGCCAAGCCTTAGGGCTGGTGTTAGACAGAAATGGTGAGCACATGATCACAACAGTCCCACCAACCAAGTAATTTTTGTTTGGATTTGTTCCACTTAAAGAAAAAACACAAACCTGAAAAATGCACACTAACAATTCTCACCTAGGAAATATCACATATTGATTGGCTCTTCGGATACAGAACAGCCCAGACAGTCTTCCCTCATCATAGACACTACAGTGAAAAAATGTTCAGAAAGATGAACGGTCTTCTCAAAGAAATGCCAGGGTTATGGGGAGGGTGTAATACTTTGAAGAACATACAGTTCTTCAAGTTTAAAAAGTTACTGGTAATGTCTTTATCAATCTCACATTTGAAACTTTTCTGAAGGGAAAATGCCCTCCTCTACCACACATGCATCTCAAACTCCCACAAAATTAAGGAAGAACAACTATGTATTTTTTAATGAAGTCTGCTTTTGAAGGGCCTCAAAAGCTTGTAAAAATAACCTTGACAGACTGGGAGAATGCTCAAACTTGTAAGCAATCACTGGTATCTTCAGTAATACACACAACCTCCAAGCCAAACTAGCAGAAGTATCTTCTTAGTATGTTAAATATGATCATGATAAAACCATCATATGCATTTACAGTCAACTTATGTAACTGCTGCTTTAAATATATATACAAAACAAACAGAGCTAAAAACTAACTCCATCCAAAATCTAATAAAGTTACACTGACTGTGGCTCTACTTTCAAACAAGTTAGGTTTTCATGAAAAAAGTCCACAGGAAATATTTTTACACCAACATGACCCCTCTCACTGCAATTTGTGCAATTAAGTCTCTACACAGCTTCCACAGAAATATTAAAAAAGAGTCTCTTCAAAGAGACATCCAAATAAAATATTTCACAGTGCAGACAAAAGGACACACCCCTGCAGCCTGGCCTGCACGAAAAACTTCCTCCTTCTTTCATGCTCTAGAAAATTTATACCACCTGGCACATTTCATTAACAATTAAAACTGTAATGACTGTACCCTTCGTTACAGACTTTTAATTACCACATTTTATTACAAATCAGATTGTACCCAAAAGACATTTCTAAAGCAGCATACTACAATCATTAGCTTTATTTACCTACTACTGCTTGAACTGATCTGGCCAAAATTCAAGAAAGAAAAATGGATGGGGGCAAACTAGGTGACCATGTACTACTGTAGTGTAAACTTACATTGACCTTAATGATAGAATTTTACCTCTATTTTGTATCCTCAGCCTTAAGAGGTCAAATGTTGAAAAAAAAAATCAGAACCACTTAGGCAATTATCTCAAGGCTGCAGCAAACAGGAACTTTTCAGTTCTTTCTCCACCTTCATTCAATTTGGCTGGAATTCCAGTTTGAACTTAGCAAGACTTCAGAGCTCATATTTGATTGCTGTTCCAGTAAGAAAGAAAATAAAAGGCTTGGACTCTTCAACTCTGCTGCAACTCCCCATTTTACATTATGCCTCTCATCTTGTGGATGAGGGATGCAGCAGAGCATTCATGGCCCAGCTGAGAACAAACTGGTAAAGGCAGTTGGCTNTCTTGTGGATGAGCGATGCAGCAGAGCATTACAAACTGGTAAAGGCAGTTGGCTGCTGGACCTCAGCCTTCAGCCCCATGCCATCACCCACTAAAGCTCACACTCTAGTGACCTCAAGATCACACTGCTAAGATGGTACTCGATCCTCAGATCTCTGCATTGTGAGGAAACCAACCAATTGAGTCAGCAAGACTATGCCTTGAATAAACTCATCAGCATGGTAATGATAACCTGCTTCTCAGGGGTTTTAGTATCTTGTTCTTCCACCACCTGGATTTTATCTATCACACACATACTTAAGGCTACCAAGCAATTCAGTTGCAAGCAGAGTGAGACTGACAAAAGGACAAATTTCTTCAGAACTCCCACATTCTCCAAAAAGAAAGACAAACCACAGTATTACCATTGTAAAAATTGACAACTGCCACCAATTTGTGTTTCAACCCTTTTTGCAAAAACACACTTGTTACCCAGTTTCAGTGTGAATTTGTTTTCCAGAACACACACACGCAACACATTAATTTCTTACAAATGAATTCAGGTGCCTCCAATGCTAAGACAATTTAAAAGACGCCTGCATTTAGCCATATGCCTGCTTCTCTGCTAGATGCCACCACTGCCTGAGAAACCAGTGTCAGCTGTCACAGTCCTCATGCAGTAACAGAATCACTACAAGGCAGTGGATTACTTCCACAAATCCAGGAGGCTCCTTTCTTAAATAGGATCAATAAGGTATTTTTTTCTTTTTACAGGTAAAAAAAAACAGAATAAATGAACTGAAAACAGAAGAACTAGCAAGGGAAAGCCAGGGTTTTGTTTTATTTTTGTACAGGTTAAAAAAAAGACCACAGATAATATAAACAAGCATTAACCAAGTCTGCAGCATGGGAGAACTACAGTACAATAAACACCTCATGGCACAAGTCCCAGCTTACCCAAACACTGTGCTAGCCTGGTGCCATGTATCAGCAGACAGTTTACACCACTAACATCTCCCGTGCTCATGTGAGCACGCTGCTCCCTTCTCTTCAACTCACGGTTTCTGTATCTGGGCAGACTATTCTGTAGCACTGAATCACTTCAGAATTACAGGACAGTTGTTACACTCAGACATTTATTTTTTTAATAACATCAGTAAAAGAGTAGAGTGATACCAGTGCTATTTAGATCAATATTGGCCGGACACAGTGGACAGAGAACAGAATAGGAGGCCACAACTGGTAGGTGTTCAAGGGAGGTGTGAACAGAAGACTTCAGAACATGGTTAATGACTATCCTACAGGAAAAGCTGGATAAACAAACCCTCCATCTGAAGAAAGGTCAGGAGAACAGCAATTAGGCTGCACTGGAGAACAGGGCTTGCTTGCTTACAACTTGATGCTATGGCCCAACTCCGAACACAAGTTATTTTGCCATGCTGGAGAATGGCCACCAGGAAACCAGAGAAGGGGGAAAATGATTACATGCTTTGTTCTTGAGCAGCAAATGGGAGAATGTGTTGACTTTACAACAGAAAGTTCAAAAAGTTGTTCTTTTTTCCTTTCCAAACAGCTATTTCCCTGCTTTTATGGGCAGGATGTTACAGGCACAAGGAAGCGCTGCTGCTACTCCACCTTTCCTTAAGCCTGACTCCTGCTTCAGGAAATGTAATTATGAAGCATATGAAGGTATGAGATCTGCTAGAGCTGATAGGCATTTCAGGTAGAAGCGAAAGAGTCCAGTAGAATTTTTCATTTAAAAAAAAAATCCTTGTTAGAGGTAATAAGGATAATCAGTACCACCACACCCTCTGAGAAAACACTCACAAGACAGAACACATTGAAAAGGATGGGTCAGCTTATGGGCAGCCATCAGATAAGCTGAAACCAGTACAATCAAAATTCCCACAAATAAACAATAAATTCTGCAAAGCAAGATCACAACTGCCTTTTAACAAAAGTATCTGAAATATTTTGTTAACATTTCCTGTACTTTAACAGAAAATACTGAGAACTCATGGTTTTAGCCAATAAAATGAAGCATGCAAACAGAAATCAACACCATTTTAAAAGGAGAACAAAACAAAAAAAAACCAAACAATCACCCAACTGGAAACAGTATTTGCTTACGTCTTTAAGCTTACAGTTGTTAAGCTACTAAATTACATTGTCATCTTATCTTAGAAGTTTATAGATCACAGGAGCCATTCTTAGCTTACAAATATACACATGCACACTTAAAACTGCACAGTAAAGGGGAGTCTTTTAGAGAGCTGGAAAAATTAAAAATATATCTGGAACCTCTGACACAGACAAAAGCATTAGCCTGTAATCAGACCAGTCAGTTCCCATCCACTCTTCCACTGAGCATATATAATACAGGTCCACTAACAAGACCTCCCTAATTGCCACATGTGAAGGGCTTCAGCTTTTACCTCAATCAAACCGTGTAATTAATTAAAGTATTGGTATTTCTTCTGTTCCAAACCTGTACAGGCAATTTTGCCAGAACATAATGTGATAGCAAAAACTTCTCAAATCGACAAACATTGTGGGTTCACATAAAAAGTTATTCTGTAATGCCTGGCTGCAAGGGGTAGGGAATGGGGAGAGGAACATGAGGGTGTTTCCCCTATGCAGCACCCTACCAAGCACTACCATATTATAATAGAAGGAGCAGAACAATGCAGAGGGTGTTTAAGAGGCATTAATTTAGCATCCAATCACTTCTGTCACACATTATGAATGTTTAAAGTTTTGACAGCATAGTAATAAAGCATCACTTTTATGCAAAAACTACACGGCAAGCAAACAACTATATCCCAAGTATAAGAAAGTTCTCTCAAAATGGTAGAGCATAGTCCTTGATTATTAGGACCATTCATCAGGAAATCCTAATGAAATCAGCAGGATTCTTCATTTATTAATTAGTAAAAATTAACAAAAATCAAAATAGTTACTTACATAGGCTGACTAAGGTGACACACCGATGCCAACATATGCACATATGCAGGAATGTTAACTTTTCATAAAAATGGCATGGCAACATCAAAGTATAGAAACATGAGGAACAAGGAACAAAGGGAGCTTACTACATGCTTTTAACCAATAGTTTTTATGAGGCGAAGTGGGAAGAAGCCAGCTACAGCTTTTCAGCATTTCAGAAAAAGAGCACAGGCAACCTAAATAAGTGAACTACAAAGGAGGTATGTGATCCTAAGAAAAGATAAAGCTGAGGGGTGTACAAACTTAAGGTGCCAACACACCTTCCAGTTTTGCTTCAGTAAATGTGCATTTTGTTTGCAATTTCTCAATCTCGTACATTTAACTAATTTACATTATTGAAAAATTAACAAGACTCTTAAACATCTTACAGGCTTAATCAGACTAGGAAATACCACATTTCTAGTGAGTCAGAAGAAGTCCAGTTGTATCCTGAGGAAAGAGTGATCAAAACCAGCAGCATCTTGATGTTACTGGTAACATAAGGAGAAAATGCTCTCTCCTTTTTGTACTGCTAAGCAGTTTTACATGGCCACATAATTATGTTAGAAATTAAGCACACCTGCTTCCAGCCACCCTCCCACAGAGATATATGGCAGTAACACAGCCCATACACAGGCTAGCCAAAAAGCCTGCTCTGGGATGAGGCTTTCCAAAGCACCCTCTGCATCTGGCAAGAGGGCAGACTCTGTACTGTGTTCTCCTCCTGCCGCCTGAGTCCCAACTCCATGCTCCAAGACATAAAGGATGAAGCTGGGCAGGGAATAATTTACTTTTTCCAACAGAACTAACCCCACTGCCCCTCCTCTCCTGCTTGGCACACCTTGGAAGACCACCAGCCACCCCTACCTGTTTTTCCTGCCTACCAGAACACCTGTGCCCAACCTGATCTCAAAATGCTTTGAAGGGAATTCATGCGCATGTGAACTCACAGCTGCAGTATCACCAGGGGGTCATGCTCTTGTTTCAGCTAGTTCTGGTGTTGTGGGTGAAACATTTAATAAAGTTTCACTGCAGAAGCAGATTCTTCTATAAATTAATAATAGGTATTAGGTAGATGACTAACTGACTGCTACAGCTGGTGGAGAGAGGCTCCCTGCTGATAGGCACGGGAATGCCAGCCCTTAACTGGGAGCATCAGACACGCTCCTGTGTATTAGGACTGCTCACAACTACACTCTTGCTCCCTCTGGGATCTCTTTGCAAACTACTACTGGTTACGAGAATGTTTTGCCAGCACAACTGTACATTCCTGGGAATATTTTGCAAGACAGTTGTAAACAGTAGGCTTAGCAAACCTTTTCTAAACATTACACAGAAGAAGCAAACATTGTCCCTGCACTCATAACCTCAGCACTCTTGTATTTCAGTTTACACCGAGTCCCATACATCTATTTAATGGGATGTTTTGAAACTTATCAGGATGTTACCAAGTTATCAGGAACGCTGGCACTAGAACACTGATTCTCACATTAACTTTTCTAACATTACAAGATCTTTCAGATCCTGACTGCTCCAGTTCACACAGTGCTTCCACTGACAGGGCTACCGCCACCCTCCACCACAACAGCTGGCTGCAGAACATAATCTTAGTTTCTGTCCAAGCCCTCACTGATATTTGCTGTCTTGACTCAAGCTGTTTAAGTGACTGCACAGTTTTGAAGTAAAAAAAGCACTGAACAAATCCAGTTGAACAAGATTAAAAACTAAGGATTAACGTAAGAAAAAGCAGGCAAAGGAGCACAGCAATTCTTATTTAGATTTATAAATAACAGAACACAACACTCCCCATACCCAGACCGACTTAGAAACTCCCAGTATCCAGCTTGTTTATTAAAAACTAGAGACATCAAAATGCTGCCAAGGGACACCTGGCCCCTTAAGAGGCCTCTAATTTACTGTCTCTGCAGCTGGATAATATGGAAAGTCTGTATTTTTCACTCCAGCACTCAAACCAGGAATAAAGAGCCAGTTCAGATTTTGCCATGAATACACATGTAGTTTTAAGATGAGGTTTAATCTGTGAGTTTTTAATTGGAAGTGAAGTACTGAGCAAATGTAGGCTATAAGCTTTACTATGAACTTGAACACAATCACTAAGTAATGAGTTTAAGTATATTTCATTGAAAATAAAACTAGGGAAAGGTACTAAAAATGCTTTCAGAAGATAAATACATCAAACATCCAAGTGTCAAATTTGCAACAATAATTTACAGGTTATTTTAAAAGAACACAAACCATTACCTCTGTGGCACACAAGCATGTATTGACTGAAATTGCACAGATGGCAACAGCCATTTTTTAGTTGATCACAACTGCAACTAATATTAAAAAGGTTGAGCCAAGGTTCACAACATTACGTATCAAGAATACATTTCTCCCTTCTCTCAAAACTCCAGCCAAACAGCTCCACTGCAGCAGAGGGAGAAGCTGCAGGGAAATGGTGGGTTTGTCCATGACAGAAACTCCTCTGAGTGTCCCTGGAGCAGTGCAACTGCCACGGGAAAGCTGTGGAGGCTATGAGGATGACAGGGAACCAGTGGGGAAAGCTAGCACAGGCACAGTAGGTCAGGACCACGTGCTGAAAGAGATGCATTTAGCGCTGTTTCAGAATTGTTGCTCAATTCAAGATCCACCTACTCTTCAAATAAATGCATCCACGTTTTTGAGCAGCATTGTTGGACTTATTCTCATCAACAACTCAACAGAACTATAGAACAAATTAATTCACTTATGGATTACCATCAGTATATTATTCTCCAAGCTACATGTAGCACTATTTTCCTCATACACTTGCAAACACAAGGTTTTTTAGGTGTTCTGTGGAGATATTTTCATCAAGCAACTGTAACTGTGAGGCTGGGTTTGTATGATCCCTTGCTGCAGAAACTGGAAGGAGCCCAGCAAAGAAGGAAGGAACAGTGAGAGGAACCTCTCAAGTGAATTTGGCTTGGCAGGAACAGGTTCTACCCCTGCCCTGAAAAGGAGTTTAAAGTACAAAAATATCCACAGATGATCGCTAATTGCAGGTTCTTTCCTTTTATGGGAGCTGACTTGAGACCTGGGAGTTATTAGGATTTGCTGAGTCATGAACATTCACATCTGCAAGCAAAGCAAGCACAAGCTGGACAAGTTCTCTGCAATGTGAAATACCTGCAGAAGTCTGTGACAGCTGTAGATCTAACCAGATCAGAAGCAGAGGACAATTCTTACTACACACAGGAGGGAGCAAAGAGGGAGACAGGACACAAGACACTGATCTGATCAAAACACCTGAACAGTTTAATTCCCATGCCAGGTGATGCAGTAAGACAAAGGAGCCAATTCCACCAGATAAACAGAAGTGCCATATGTGAGAAATCCTAGCAAGTCCAAGATGCCTGCACAGGGCTAGCAGATATGTCAGAGGTTTAGCTGGATGCCTGCAACCTACCAAGTGGCACCAGGAGATTGGGCAGGATACACATCCAGCAGTACCCAAGACAGCATTAGATACCTCTGGTCTAAGCAGTCCAGAGCCCCAACCCACAGGCTGACCGGGTGGCAAGCTGAGCTCAGCTGTGCTGCCAACATCATCAGTGAGACACTCGAATTCACACACCTGCATATGAGAGCTCAGTCCAGAGCTGAATCCTACTCCAGTGACATCAACAAGAGGCAGACTTCAAAAACATAGAAGGACAGTGGTTTTTGCAAGTGGATCTGTGGAATTCCATGTCACGGCACTCTGGGGATGCTACAAGTCTACGTGGGTGCAAAAGCAACTTCTCAGGAAGGTAACGTCTCAGGAAAAAGCAACTCAGCCTGCAAATCGAAGAGGCTAGGAGAGTGTTCTGTCAGGACATCACTGCATAATTGCCCCATTTCTCTTACTCTTCCCCAGCATGTACCGTTAGTAATTGCCAGACACTACCCTAAGACAGATCTGGCTCTTGACTTCATATGGGTATCCACACATTTCTTATGTTTCAGCTTCCATATGAAATGGGAATATCATCAGCAATGCACAAGAGAGAAACAGCAGGTCCCAAAGTGAGGCTGGTCAGCCAAGATGACTGTCAGATGAGGCATGCACAGAGCCAGAGGTGAAGCAGCTAGGGATCACCCAATTCAACCACAACACAAAACACACTTTGACTTAAAGCCAGAAACATGAGCAGTGGTGTACTTGCACAGGGAAGAAGCTGTTGTTAATATGTTATTATTGGAAGGCACATTTACAAACATGTGTGAAATATCATAGGAAAAAAAAAAATCCCTGTTGAAATGATTAATTCTTCTTTTAAAGCAAGCTTTGAGTACCATGCAGGGAATTTATGGCTTATGCCACGTACTCTACAATAAGGAGAAGGGGAAAGACTCATCAAGATTAGCAGCATATATTCTGTGTGCTGGATGAGGCAAAGAGTCTGTGGGAGGGATGCTGGCAAGTGATAATGTAAGATGTAATGTGTTATTTTAAAAATAAACACAAAACCACTTTAATGTCATCATTTATAAAATCATTATTTTATTACCTAGAAAGCACAATACAGAATTGGAGTACCACAGAGCTAGGATTCATTAGGCATCTATGAAGACTATGACAAGACTTTACACTTAAGGACAGTGAGATGTTTTCAGATGAAACAGTTGCAGATAACTTTACAATATTAAGCCTTGGCATGCATCTATAAACACACACACACATGTATATACATACACATGTATGTATATATATATATGTATATATGCACACATATATGCATATATATACATATGTATAGATATACACATACACACTCATACCTCAACAAGAATTCTGCTAAACAAGTATTTATTTTTACAAGATTTAAGATAAACTAAAAGATGTGGAAGTTGAACCTGAATGAAAGAATAAGCTCATGAACAGATTAAACACTACAAAACGGAATCTTGTTTTCTCATTTACTTTCTTATTAAAATAGACGGCAGCACAGGCAACTCTTAAAAAGACTTTTTTGAAGAGCTCCTCTCTTGGGGAAAGAATTAATTCAGCTTTTTGCACAAATGGTCTTTGAAACATTTTCTTGCTTTAGGTGTTTTAGCTATCACTTACACTGCTGCTTCCAATTGAAAGACAGTAATTGTTTTCTCCTTGTTCCTAATGCTCTCCTCTGCTCTGTCTCAGCACCATGTCAGTGCACTGCCCAGCCACCCAACAAGATGGGAGCTACCTCAAGTTTAGCAAGATCACAGCACTCTTCTCTCACTTGTTCAAGATGAGTTTTCAAGTACAAGTCTGGAATCTGAAGTCAGTGTTTTAGTATCAAAAATACCCTCAGCTTATTTCAGCACTCCATGTGAAGCCCACAGAAAAAGCAATAGTACAAGTTTTCTGCTGCCCTGGAGAAAGTATGGTCAGCCCTCCACATATACAGAAGACACTGCAGACAACAGCTGTTTCAGGGTCTCTACTGAGGGAAAAAAATCTGCCAAAGAAACTTCCACTCTCTCAAAGAAAACCTGGCATTCCAAACAGCAGGCCAAGCTTTAGAAAACACAGCTCTTGTTTCAACCCACAAGACAGGTATCAAATTGTTACAGCTGGCTTTCATTTTTGACAGGTCAAGAGTGATTGGCAAATCCTACATACTTTTAGGCACATGAAGGCTAATCTATCTGGCTAGGGCAAAACAAAAAGCAAGAATTACGCCCTGTTTACAACCTTTGAGGACAGAGACTCCTATTTTGTAATATCTGCCTTCAAATCGCAGCAAGCATTAACAGCCAGCTATAAAGGACAAAATTGAAAAACAAGCAAACAAAACAAAAAAATGAGCAGCATTTCTGCCTGAATATATTGCAGACAAAGAAATAAGGAGAAATGGGAAATAAAGCCCATAATATAGAGGGCCTAATCTAAGCAGGGATACCAAGTAAAAAAGAATTAAAAGAAAAATCAGTTCAACTATCATCCATCTTGCTGCAAAGGATATTAAATAAAACTATAATTAAAAGAAAAAACAACCTTGAACAACAACAACAAAACCACTTAAAAGGATAATAAAGAAAAGTGTGAGCAGATAGAGTATCTGGCCAAGAGTTCAAGACCACATTCACGTTTCACAGAGTAATCAGATACGGTGTGGAAACCAAGGTAACAGGATGCCCTCCCTGAGCAAATGAAAAATGATTGGCTGGAAACTAATGGAACAGCTTCTGTGTTCCTGGGTACTGGGGGGACACAACTGCCACGCAACCCTTCAACAAATATAGTATGCATTAATTTAATCCATTTATGCATTAAAAAGACATAGAGACACTGTAAAACCCCACTTGCACACTTGTTTACATTTCCCTAACCTGAGTAATAGAGGGGCACTGGTAGAGGCCAAAGAGCTATGTGTGTCACCACAGAAAAAGAAAACTTAAGGTCTTACAGTGTCTTCCTTGCTACTGCAAAACAAAAACCAAAGTCAGCCCTCCCTTGTTCATTTTCACACCTTTTCCAAAAACTTGCACTGATAAGGGATAGGAAGGGGTGTGGGGAGGGGGGTGGGACAGCTGTTTGAAAGTCATGTTTGAATCAAAGTCCACCTCAAAGAATCCCACCACCATCTGTTGCCATTTATAGCAGGGGTGTATTTTAAACCATACAATCCCCTGAGGCAATGCTGCTCCTCACACTGGCCTCTATTGAACAATTCAGAGAATTCTGCCCTGAGTAGCACCAACACACAGCTACAGCCCGGCGAATTAGAAGATAAAGACATTTTATCTAAAGTATCTACTTTATCAGTGAGTTTCTCTCAACACTTTGTAAATTCTGCTACTGCCCTGATGTTCAACTTTCTCTCAGAAAACCCTTAGGCTGAGGCATGCATGGAGAGATAATGGAATATTAACCTTTTGTGAAGTAAAGAGCAGGCTACACATCAAGATGCTGCTGCAAGCAGCTGCCAGCATATCAGAAGGGCAATATATAGCACCTGGGGTGAGGGCAAACTGAGAAACCACCCCAGTGAGGACAGCTACAGAAAGAAAAGGATGAGGAATTCAGAACACCCCTCCACTACCACAGCAGGAAGGGAGTAGAAGTCTCTTTGAGAGCCTCCCTGCATGAAAGACACCTCATGCCCCATCTTGTTTTTACCAGCAGACCTCTGAAGGACAGCTCACAGCCACCCACAGATCAAGTGGCTTAGCGCCCACCTGCTCCGAGCACATCTGGGGAAGCCCAAGTGTGGGCGTCTCAGCCTGTGATGTGGCTGCACTGACACAGGGGGAGCAGGCTCCTGCAAATTCATCTGGTTGAAAAAACACAGTGGCCTCCTACACAGAGCTTCTGAAAGGCACAGACTTGATGAATGCAAATTAGCTGGTTGTATCAAACTACAGTGGGTCAGGAAGAAAGTGCAGATGATCATCTGACCTATCCCACAGGGATTGAAAAAAACACTGGCATTTGGGGAAGGAAACAGCTACAGAGAGCAAATACTGAGGGCTACAAGTACCTGCATGGAGAGCAGCTTAGTAGCTGTGGTATCTGATGAAGGAAAGAAATGGCTCTAGGAGGTATCACAGATCAAACAAAGTAAGTAGTAGAGCAGGGAGGAGATTAAAGGCTAGAGCTGCAGACACCCACCCAACCCAGGCTGAGTCAGTGTAGCAGCTTGGAAAAGACATGGTAGTGAGTACTCAAACCATGGTGGAAAAGCGAATCCTGCTGCACCCAGGAGATGTGCAAACCGAAGTCATCACAGGGAGCAAAAAAAAAAAAAAAGAACCCCCCCTCCCCCCAAAAAAAAACCAGCTAAGGTAGGGCTGGGGAAAAGGAATCAAAAATAGATGCAGGCCACTAGTGGAAGGCAAACACAGTCACTGCTCCTACATCACTAGCACTTCCCTGCACCGCAAATGCCTCGGAACCAGGGTGCTCCTTGGACATGGCAATGGTTCACCATGACAAACAAAACTGTCTTCTAGTAAAGTCAAACCACCACAGCCTCCATGCCTAGGGATGAAACACTCTGGAGAAGCAGTTGGGAAGCCATTTATATTGTATCCCAGTATAAATGTTCAATGGTCCAGGATATACAGATACTTCTCAGTTCTGCTTAAGGATTTGCTTTAGGCGGCCAGGAAACAGACTGCTACACTTCTGACTTCCAGCTCTCCAGAACTCAATACCATGCCCAGGAAGGCTCAGCCTTAGTTTACAGTTTACCCTGCATCTGGTTTAGTACAACAAACATGATTTCATCTCCCTGCAGCAGGTGCTGTCTTCCTGCCTTTCCTGGGCCACTCTCAGAGGGCAGAGATGAAGGTAAACTATAGCAGCCTGGCCTGCACAAACATCACCTCAATTTCCTCCTTTCCCTATTCACACTACATAGCAAGCAAAAAAGGAAACGAAGATAAAGAGCCATCTGCAACTAGTCAGCAGATTTGTGACTTACGTAATACAGCTTCCTTGGTCATATAATAGAGTAAATATGAAAAAGCAGTGGAGGCAATACAGTTTGGTGATCTAGAGGTACCAAAAAGAAGAGCTATGTTGGTTGCTGTTAACTAATAATTGAGATCAGTCTGTCTCTACTCACTGTGAAAGCCAAGGAAAAAGGAAGCAGCACCTCACTTTTCAACAGTTAAAAAAGCTAAAGGGATTTAAAATGCATGTTCAAAAGGAAAGGGAAAAACAGTTATTTTCCTACAGAGGTGCACTTTAATTCACCAAATGTCCTCATGTATCTGGGGGCAGGCATCACTGCACCCACTGCATGTCTCAGAGGAAGCTGCTGGGTGCCACTGACTAACTTCAAATTAAAGCCTAAGCAAAAGGCAAGGGTGTTCCTATTGCTACATGTAAAGTAAGCTTCTAAGAAAGCACTACTGTCAAGTCCTGAGGGTTTCTTTCTGTAAAAGTACCTGTCACAACAGCTAAGCCATTTTAGCAAGTGTTTATAAAAGAGTAAGCTAAATGTAGTACTAAATTTGAGGCTTACAGACCCCAAGTCTTTTTTCCAAATTATTCTTCATTTCAATATCACATTTAACAGGTCAGGAGATTGAAAGGCTTTTCTAAACTTCAAGAGTTTAAAGTCTGATTTTCACAGGTGTCAAGTGCTTGCAGTTGTCATCAGCTATTCTGAAGGTGTAGGGCAAAGAGCTGTCAGTTGCACTGAAGAAAAACATCCTTTAATTCTTTCCAGATCAAACCTGTAACAACAAAACTTATTTGTACAGAAAAGTCCAAAAGAACTATGAATTTAAAAGTTAATGCTTAGTCTTGTCTTTACATTTAATACCACGGTATGCCTGCAATAGAAAACAAAACATCCCTCATCACTTGCTGTAAGCTTGATATCACTGCATATTTAGTCTTTCTTTCTCAAAAGGCATTTAAGCAATTTTGGCAGACAGATTCAGTATGTTTAAAAATTACTTCTGAATAGAGCAGATTACCTGCCTAAGTATTTTCTAAGTACTAAGCAATAAATGGTTAGACTTCAACAAAAATTAGCTTCCGTTTGCAGCAGCAAAAGTGAAATATGAATATATGGAAAAACATTACATGGCAGTTTCACCTAAATGTTTTTGCTTTAAAATAAGAGATACATTTTTCTGCCATTTTTGACATGTCATCTATTGCCAATTTAACAAAGCTGAAGGAAGAACCCTCTAACCAAGAGAAAAGATGGAGAGCACTTACAAGAGCTGTTTATGAGATGACAAAATGCTTCAAAGAACCTCTTATGCACTACAATATCAATTCAGACTAACAATGAAAGGTACTTCTGGAAAAAAAGACACTATTCATTAGATCTCTATAAAAGACAGGTAACATCTTCAGACTTGAAGCCTGTGCATCCAATTTTAGACTTCCCAATAGCAAGTAATTTAGAATTGTAGCTACCATGTATTTTCTTAAGGCTCAAAACTTATGAGTAGGTGGCACGGTGTTGTGCATGGTGTTGTGTGTCACTTTAAATCACCATTAAAGAAAGGCATTTATTTAAAAAACCCCAACATTGTCCAGTCAATCATCTACTGTGGGGAGCTGGGAAAATAATGAGAGGCAAGCACAAGCAGCGAACAGTATGACGCAGAAAACCCCCACACAAGTTCTCTGTGTTCTGACATGGCTGGTACCAAGATACTGCCCATAAACACTGCTCAACCTCAAGCAGCTCCTCCTCAAACACCAAGGCATCTGGGCAGCACGTGTCACTGCCAAGAGCTACAGTGCAGGACCCAGTCCATGCGTTGCAAAACTCTCCACACCCCAATCAGCCTTCTCACACCCCAGGCATCTTGACTGGCAAGCTTAAAGCTCCAAACAGATAGATCTTCTTCTGCTGGCACACGTACTCAAACAGCCCCACTCCCTTTTTTCCTAGATGAGTCATGGTACTGGAGTTCCCTGATCTCACACACTACAGCCTCACCAGAGGGTGTATCAGCTTAAGCAAGGGATAGATGGAACCAGTGTTACACTGGGCAACAAAGCCATCGATTCATGTCGCACAAGTGTCCTAATAGCTTCCATTTGCTCTAGGGAGGAAACACCACGGCATTATCGCCCAGACTTGGTCAACGTGAGTGTTTGGTTTTCTTAGGTGTGACACAACCCAGCAACTTGCTGGTCTCAAGGACAAATGGAGTATTTCACTTCCCTACATCTGTGGGGTCTCACCTTCCCTGGCTCTCAGCATTTCATCAAACCCTTGGTGAGTGAAAGTCAGCTTACTAATGTGTCAGGAAAGTAACTCTACAGGAAAAACCAAGCTAGCAAAACAAGGGGCATGCAGTACAGAAGGCAATACATAGAGTACCTTAAGGCTTTTCTCCAGCAGCTTCAAGCTGCTCCGCTCAGCCAACAACTTCCTGACCCACTCACACCACGCATGCCAAATACTCTATTAACAAGTATTTTAGGGTTTGGGCTGGTTCCTTCTTAAATGCAAGAAATTAAAGGCATTTCTATGCAAACCTGCAGATGTCATGCCCTAGTCTTTGCTGAATTCCTTTACCCTTAAAAGACTCTTCCCTCCCCCACTGGAGAAACGTTCAAAATGCTCTTTGAGTAAACAGTATAGTCAAAAACTCAGTATGTACAAGTTCAAATCTAAGGCTCTTGACTCACCAGATCTAGAAGAAATCCAGACTTCAGGAGTATTAACATGGGTTTTGAAAGATGATTTTTTCACCACAAGTGAAGCTATCTGAAAAAGTCCATCAAATTAACTACACATGCAAATTTTTTTCCTTCCCACTTTAATTGTATTCTTCATATTGGAGAGATTGAAAGCCTTAAAAGAGTGGATCTAGGATGAAAGTATGACACCAAGACTGCAGATGCTTGCCTCAGGAAAACAGCTCAAGAGTCCAAACAATAATGGAAGAGTACATCAACTGCAACAGTCCCTGTGCATGGGCAATCCTTGTCCAGAATTATAACACAAAACTGTAGAAGAACTTGTAATACTGATGCCAGAGCCATCAGGCACACCTAAGCAGACAACTGACAGCCAGCCTTAGAAATTCACCATGTGCCTTTAAACCTGGCAAGCCCCTCCATCCCCAGCTGAATTTTTTCACTGGGAGCTAATGGACAACCTCACAAGTTACCTCTGTGCCAGGGCACAGTCAAGCCTGTGTGGGTTTGCCCACTCTAGACTGTAATACTTCTTCAGTCAGATGATGCATTTCCTCTGCACCCTGAATGAAATGTCAGCTCTAAAGCTGTGGGGTTTATTAGATAGCACAGGGACGTGATTAAAGAAAGGCAGATAAAGCACCATTCAAATTTTGACTTAGGGCCCGTAGTGAAGAGAATTAGTATGGGAAAATGCTACTTGAAATGACGCAAATCACCAAATCACCATGTGCCCTTTATGATATTACAGGGTCACTGAGATAATTTTGGCATGCAGGAAACTTTTCACACAGTCAGTCAGAAGGATATACATTTAATTAACGTAAATGTGAATCTCTTATGTCCAGTAGTTGACTATTAACAATAAAAACAACAACTACTGGAAACAAATATTGGAAAAAGTTTATCTAGAAACTATTTTAAAATTACAGAACTGCAAATGTCACACTGGCCTTCTCTAGCCATCACTTCCGCATTCAGAAGAAGTGTTTCCTTTATTAATATTTCTAATCAGTCTTAATGTTTAAAATGTTTCCTACTGTGCTTCATGATTTCCTTAAAAATCACTTGCTTATAATTCACCCTGCAGAATGAACCATCTTTCTTTAAAGCATCAAAGTCCTGTTATGCAGTTACTGAGATGAGGCAAGGAAGCAAGACACCGTCAGTAGGAAAGGAAGCATCTCTGTAAAAGGCAGACATGCAAAAGATACTGAAATTTAGCCAATTATAAACTTGAATATTATGTTACTTTATTCAAAACTGTTTTCCTGCTTTAAGGTGTTTTAACTAACACTACAAATACTCCAGCTTTCCCTGACAGCCTATCAGTTTCCTGACATCTCAGAGTACAATTAAGAGTAAGGTAAGAATTTAACATGCTTCCAACCAACTTGCTTCTAGGGAAAGAGTCATTTGTATGTTCCAGCTAAGACATGTAATCAGCTGCTTACAATAATGAAGAACTCCAAAGGAATCTCATTTTCCAAAGATGGAAGTGGTAAAAGCAGCAAAGAGATTAAGAAAACGGCATCCTCTGTTCTGACATATAGTTCGTCTCATATATTACTAAATCCTATGCCCTACATGAACTGCAAAATGAAAACATTTTTTCTCTGTCAAAATAAAAAAGATTGTATCCAATGGTAGGGTATTTTATTTAGAAACCAGGAAGTTCCCAACCATGTCCCTCTTACATCAACTGTTGGCTAAGGAAAAAAACAAACTCGAAACACCACAAACAAACTTAATCAGGCCAGAGAATTGCACCAAAACATGCCATTCCCTCTGTTTAATTCTAAAAAACACAGATATGATTAGTATGAAGACGTATTTGATCTGGTTTTCCTAATAAAAGATTTTCCAGTGCTTGCCTCATCTGGAGGGAACTAGACTGTTGAAGAGCTCTTCAGTCTCTGCTGTACAACACAGAATGGATCTAGAAGTAGATTTTTCACACGAGGTATCTTGAGTTGCTTACAGTACCAATGACAGATTTAAGCTATTCCAGAAAATTATTGCTGCAGCAATAGGACATATCACTTCTAAAAATCATTCCTAAATCTCACTCATCATTGGAAATCATCTCCAATAAATATCTGCAAAAGGTGAGAGTTGGGATGGACCACATGGGGATTTTCAAGTAACCAAGAGAAAACAAAGTACGAAATGCAAAGCCAGATGCCTGTTTTAAAAGAAAGCCAAACCCTTTGAGGTTTACAAATGCATTAAAGATGCATCTGCCCATTTTTATCTGTGTCTCATGATAAGAATGGTCAGAGGAAAGCACAAATTCATAATCCTGCCAGAATCCAGAACAGGCCTGCTGCAGAGCACAGCTACCTCAGGAGCTTCCCAGCTAAAAAAGCGCTTTGAAGGAAGTCCTGCAGCATTTTATGCCAGAAGAGGAAGCATAGAGAGGCACAACTGGATGATGGGAAGGATGTTCGAGTATCAGCAGCTCCAAAGGGAAAGGGGATAATGGAATAACAAATGCAACAAATACACAAAAGTACAGGGAAAAGGTAATACCAAGCCTCTCTCACTGGGAGCATTCACAGCTTTCCACTGTTTTGAGACAAAAGCAGATTGCCTTCTCTAACTAGGCAGCCCCTGGACTGTCTAGGGCACGAACTGAACTATGCCAAACACTGTGTAAGAGAGTGAACACTTAAGTAAACTTAAGTTGCTGACTCTTCTCTAGATAAACACGTAGAACCGACAACACAGCCGCAGTCAGCAGCAGTGGACACAACCCATTTCCCTTCCCTACACTGAGCACTCACAGAGTGCCACCAGTGCCAGAGGGAGAGCCAGGACAGCAATGTGGAACAAAGCTCCTGCTATACTCCCTGCCATAAAGAGTCCAGGCTGCTACAGGCCATACAAACGCATTGTTATTTATCCAACTTTTCAAAACTTCCCAGTCCTCCTTTGTTCTAAAAAAGCAAGGCTGTTCTAAAAACATTTTCTGATTCAAATGACCTAAGGTCAGGGACAGCATCAGCTCCACTTAATATTGAAAATTCTTCCAGTAGCCTCTGAAAAGGCAACAAGAAACCCCCAAGTGGTTTGAATGCAGAGGAATTAAGCCCCATTTGCCTTGATCTTGCACACAACCTACTTGTGAACTAAACTACATGACCCTTCCACATGGATGCCTCCAGAGGCAAGTTGTGATTCAAGTTGTTCTCCCTTGTCTTTTGAGCTGTTGCCTTGATGTCTCAAATGGCATTTGCTGACCTTCTGGCTGGAGCATCTGCAGGGTTTGTTCCTCTGCACATCCTTCTTACAGATTAGCTAAAGATCTGTAGAACCCTCAATACCTGTGTGCTTCCAGACCTTTGTGAGCCCTAGTCAACACACTATCTAAGCTTGGGAGAGGGAATGGAACTGTCACTCCTGCAGTAAACAGCTAAAAACAGATAGCCAGGACAGTTTCGAGATCTCACCACAAGCAGCTAGCCAGGAAAGGTTTTGTGTTAAGCTGTACCTTCTCCACAGCACAATTAATTTTGAAACAGCTACATACTACACTGAGAGACAGTACAAACCCACTCGTACTTCTGCCACTCATGTTTCTACTTGTGCCACGCACAGAGAGCTTTCAGCCTCCCCAGGCACCGGACAGGGGCTCTGCAGGAACACCACAGATCTTTTATGCCAACATGACTCTCAAGCAGCAATGAAAACGGAGTTCAGGAGTTACAGAAACACCACTCTCTTAGCGGCTTCTTCCAAGAGGCTACTGTTACATCAGGAACATGGATGCAAAAGCAAAAATTCTTCATGCACTTATGTTAATTGTGCAACTATTCAAATAAAAACAGAAGACAACTTGCTTGGCTCAGAAAATTAGTTTTTCCTCCAGAGATGAATGTAAGATGACAGATCACCTTGAACATAAGCCACAAGATTAACTAAGAATAATTTCAAACAAAGAATAGAAGAGACACCATCAAGGTTCAAGGGAAAAGAACAAAGTGGAACTGAAGAACAAGACCTTTAAATGCATAGCCTTGGCAGTGGCGGGGCAGGAGTAAAAATCTGAAATGGGACACGGAGCTATAATTGCACGGGTATTTGCTAAGTAGGTCTGCATTTGCTAAGCAGGTCTGAGTATTCTGTTGTGCAAAAGAAAACACACAAGAGATAAGCCCTTCAGCCTGCATAGGGCTTGGATACCTTCCCAGAATTCAGGTCATAAGCAAAGACTCTCATAAGCAACAAAGGGTGCCAGAGCAAACACTTCCACACAACTGGTCTGCATTTGCCTGTCTAGCCAAAAATTAAATTATGCAGCTTTTTCTTTTTACTGGCAAACATGTGATACAAAAGTGCAATTAATGGACAGCAGTTTTACAAATTTCAGTCTTTCATCCACTTTCACTGTCTGTCAACACCCAAATTTTAAATACTCTTATATATAATATATACTTCATTTATCTGTTGTGTTAACTCAGGAGAAAAAAATTATACTTCTACATTTACTTCCAAAGAAGTTCTCTGAAGAACAGCCAAAGCATCCTGAAGGCTGTTGGAGAAAGTCAGTTCAATTTTAGCACAGTCACACTCTGACAAAAAGGACTTTCACTTTTAAACTGCATCTAAACTCTTAAGGATATCCACCTAATACTGCAAAAGAAGTCAATGGACTAGTATTAGGCTGTGGTTTCTGGACTTCTGCATGGACATTTAACCACCTGTCTATCATCAGCAACTATCCTCAAGCCTCCAAGCAGCAAACAGAAGGGATTCACAGTTAATAATTACCCAACATACCAATGCTTATAAATAGGCTTGCTTAAGAGATGTTTGGTAAGTGGTAGCGATAAAAATCATCTAAAAAGCATTTGCATCCAGCCAGGTATTGTTTTCTGACCTCTTCAGGCATCACAGCCACCAAGGAAGACGGTTGAAAGAACACACAAAAGTAAAGTCGATGGTATCAGCATAAAGCTAGTCCAGCCAGTTCTGACACACAACAAAACAGTCGCTGGAAGAAAAGATGACAAAAACACCCTGCACACCTTTCCTCATACATAAGCTGCTCTCATAAACATCACTGTTTGTATAGCACAGACTAAACTCATCATTCCTTTCAGATCAGGTCACCGTCTTCAGAGCTCACACCAACCCAACAGCTGCACTGCTGCAACACTGACCATCACCTCCACCCGGCCACCAGCCCCGCTGAGGTCACCCACAGCACCCAGCATGTGTGCAAACCTCTGCTCCAGTCGCCAGCAGGTGCTCCCTGAGACATCCTCCTTGCTGTTCAGCTCTCTGGACTCCACTCTCTTGGGATAAGGGGCCCAGCATGCTGGCCCTCCAGCTTCCTGTGCTGCTAACTGGAATGAATTGAACACTCAAACTACAGGGCTCACAGCCTCCTCCCAACTCCAGTATCCCTCACCTGCACAGAAGGAGCTCTCCCTTTCCTTCCAGGCAGCCTGCTCACCCCAATGCCTTATCCTGTACCCAGATCATGGCAGAGCTCTCTGGAGAGCAAGAAGGGCCTATTCTCCAAGGCCATGGCAGGAACCCCTGATCAAAGCCAGCACACTGTGCTGACATGAGGGAAATGCCCATTGGGAGTGGAGACTCAGCCACAGCCACGTCCGTGAGCTGGAGCACTCACAGGGGTTCTTACACCCGCTCACACATCAGCCCTTTGCCCAGAGGAGATCTAATTCCTCACATAGGTGCTATACACACAGAACCTTTGAGCCAGGGAAGAAGGAAGAGACAGAGGCCATGCACTGTCACCTGGTCTCCTCACCCTCACTAGGACACTCCATTTCTCCCAAGGGCTAAATACACATATGCTCTTTGAGTCCAATGGCTCCCTTTTTCAGCTCTCAATAAAATAAAACAGACTTTGCAATTGCTTCCTAAAAACCATTATTAATTGGTGGAACCAAAACTAATTATGCACAAATCTAAGTATTTACACAGTTTTCTCAGGGCCCCAGTGCACTGTATTCATCTAATGGCCGAGTTCAGAGACTACTACAAAATAAGATTGCCTCCAAAAAACCATCAAATGCTTCCACGTCTTGACAATGTCAGCCAGGTTTTGGTCCTTCTGCT
Source organism: Irena cyanogastra (assembly GCA_013397155.1). NCBI lineage: Eukaryota > Metazoa > Chordata > Aves > Passeriformes > Irenidae > Irena > Irena cyanogastra. Next base: position 242,516 of record VWZV01000545.1, read on the forward strand.
CCTGCTGGTGCTCCCCAGTCTGCTGGTAACCATCCATACTTGTTCCTTGTCTGTTTTAACAAAGTACCTGAAGCAGATTCACACATTTGTAAGAGAAAGATCTAAGAGAACAAGGAAGGGAGGGAACATCTTGTGTCTCATACAATAAAAACAACCAAAGTAAAAAAATAGATCTAATCTGCCATGTAATCAGGTATGATTTTATGTACTTTTTAAACTTCATACTTTCCTTACATTAATAGCATATACAGCTCTGCTATTTACCACAATCTTGACAACACTAGTGCCTTACTCATCTGAGTTCTGTCCTATTTGTTATCAGTCTTGTGGGGGAGAGGAAAAAAAGAAGAGAAAAAAAGAATCATGATGCAGCCTTGCAATCTGTCCAGAAGCTAATAAGGTAATGTTCTCCCTCTTAAAAACAAGCAAATTAAATTATTAAGCAGTCAGAAGTCAGGATGCTGAAATGTCCCCATTCCGTGATTAAAGAAAGGCAGGAGGAGCACACACGCCTGCCTTCTCTTCTTCCAGTGGTAGACCCCCAGAGCAAGATCTCCTGCTGAGAGCAGCTGCCTCCTCCCTCGGTGTAGCTTCTTCACCTACATTTTTCTGTCGTCCATTCACCAAAAGAAACTTTCGTCCTCTCAAGCAGTTACATCCAAAAAACTGCCCATATTTACACTTGTGAAAACAGCAGTAAGTGCAGTTCATACAACAACCAGTAAAGCCCAAAACAACAGAAAAAAATCATGGCAAAAGGTAGACTACAGCAATCATTACCACAGGCAGACAGCTTCAGCTGTGAAACTTTTTATGAAGTGGCATGAAATTAGATACTGATGATACATTTGTCAAACATTAAGAAATCCCTTCCAACCTTCCGTCAAAACTGGCAAGCAAGGCAACAAGCAAAAGACTAACATCCAATTTCCATCAACAGGCTTACATTTGCAGTGGAAAAATCTTATAACAGCTGGAGACTGAAGTTGGTCAAGGCACAGGAAAGAGTGCAGCTACCTTTTGGTATGGCATGACATTTAAAACACACTTCAATATGTTTAAAATAGTGCCCTTAACTTTACTCTCTAAATGGATGAGCTGGCCTGTTAAACCTGTTACAGGGAACAATTAAGGGAGGATTCTAAAGCCACAGAAAATACAAAGAGCTAGAAACACACAAATCCATGTATTTTGAAAATCAAGAACCTGCAAGTAAATCCAAGGTTTACATTGCAATCCTATTTGCTGCACTACTTTTCTGTCAGATACCAAAGCATAAACCATATTTTCCATTCAAGAAGTTCTACTGCTTTCTTCCTTTCAGAACCATTATTCATTAAAAGAATAAAAACAAACACAAAAAAAAAAGCCAAACCAAAACCACACAAAACCAAAATGCCCAGACTTCTCCACCTTCTGCCCACCTGTATCATGTCTATCCAGTTAAGAAATTTGTCCAAGCACTCTATGGCACATCTTCACTGCACCATCAGCTGGGGCTTTTCCTCCCAAAGCACAGCTCCACCAGCTAAGCCCAGCCCCTTGTGGTCCCACCCTCTCAGACAGTTTCCCCATCTGCACATTCCTCCATCTGCTCTAGCACCAGAGCTGTTCCTCTTGCAACCACAGAGAGATCTGATTCAAGGAAGGCACCTGAAAATAAAACCACCTTAATTAAACTGAAGCTTCAGTGGAACCACACCCTCTGCTCAAGCCATGGCAGCCACACTGAAACAGCCTTCGACCTGCAGCATCCACCTTGTAGGCGTGCGGCTGAGATATGACAGGACATGAACAAGAGAGGTAGGATTAATTGCTCCATGATGATCCATTTGTGTTCTACCTTGTGAGATATCACTTGTTCCCTGTGATTCCTAAGGTAAACCTAGGAGACTGGAAACCTGGAAGTACTTTGCACCCCCTTTCTACAAAACACCCAAAAAACCCCGAGTGCTCTGAGTTTCACCAGGCCTGTGTTTTGACCTTTTACATCTTAAAACAACTTACCTTTAACATTTAGTTTATTGTGTTTCCACCAAGACATTTTGCTTCACCAAAAGTGAAGTATGGTGAAGTTATGAACTCAAAAAACCCCACTACCTAACTATTTACAGATAACCTGTGCAGATTAGCAATCCAATTACTGTTGCAGGTAGATGTCCTTGCGAGCATGCAGCCACGGAAGTGCACAGGAACCACGAGAACAACAAGAGGGAACAGAGTAAGTGTTGACCAGGAAACTTATGTTTTGGTCTTATACATCTGAAAGAGAATGGGATCCAGTTCCAGCTCAATTTCAGCATGGCATCCCCACCATATTTCAGACTTTTTCGCTTGTCTGTTGGGAACAGTCAGAACAAAGTTTGGATTTCTCCGGAAGGGCAATATTGAGGTTCATTTGGAAGCACACAGCAAGGAGACAGGGAAGAATCACAGAAAGCATAATGCTGAAAGGGACCACTAGAGATTATCTAGTCCTACCTCCCCACTCAAGCAAGGTCTCCCAAAGCACATTACTCAGGAGTGTGTCCAGAATGAGAAAGGATCTCTGCAAGTAGCTAAAAACCACAGTTCCTTCCCCACATCCAGGGAATGGCACCACATTTCAAATGACTGCCTGTCTTGGGGTGACAAAACTGAGACACTGCCCTTAGCACACTGTAACACCCATACCTACAACATCAAGAAAAACCTATGCTAGTTTTAATAATCCTTATAATAAAAAATAGTCCTTTCTGCTGCTTCTTGTTTCTGACACAATCACTACCAAATGTTAAATGCCTTCTGAAAGGTTTTTTTTTCCCACTCTATCTTCCAGATCTCTGAAGATAAAAACATATAGGTTACCACTTGTTAAATCCAGACAAGTAGCATGGAGCTCCAATCCTATATCCTCCACATATCTTTACAACTACTTAGTACAGTAAATCTGTATTACATAATACATTATTTTTTCCAGCATTGGCCATAAAGGCTGATTTAAAATCAAACTCATTTCAAAACAGGACCCTTCATTAGAATTCAAGGGGGAGGAGACAAAAGAAGAAAAAAGTGAAAAAACAAGGGTGGCATGCTAGCATTCCATACCATGCATTTAACCAAGCTGCTTCAGGAGCTAGTTTAAGCTATAAATCAGTAAAAAAGAAGTGTATCATGAACTTAGATTGCTAGAGGAAAAATCACTGTTTATGAATTTTTTTAATATGAGGCTATTTTCACACAACATTCTACTGTCTTAGGAGGCAAACACCTACTGCACTAATAGTCTGTATCATTGCAACTCAAAGCTACATCTTTATATGCCAATGGCAAGTTTAAAAAAGCCTCAGGGAGGAAATCACCAAATTACTAAAATCAAATATGCTTTGAAGAATACTTGGGGTCTGCATTCAGGGGTGGGGAAAGATATTCCTTTAATTATTTTTTAATTAAATTAAATGTGAGTTTTAAAGTTCAGAGCATTAGAAACTGCTTTGATGTTTCATTTCACATATCAACCTTTTAGCACAATATAAACAGTCATGTTCCCCCATCCTGAGATAAGCTTCCCACCATGTGAACACATTCACATGAATTCAAAAGCAGCTGTCAGTGTAGAGAAACCCACAAACTCCAGCCATAAAACAAAACCTGTGATATAACTCTATTAATCACTCTTGCCCATGACACGGCAAACACAGAAGATCTTTAGAAAGGTACTTCTAAATATGTAACTTCTGTTCTATTGGAATAATCTGTAAGTTATTGAAATCCTCCAAGATTTGTATTAAGGCACATCTAATCACCCCTCAGTCACAGGAATATGTGGAACAACAGAACAACAGTTTGGATATTTGAATTGCCAACTGCTATGACCATCGAAGCAGAGATTTCCAGTGTAAGAGTACCTAAAGCTGTCCTTCCAGGGGAGCACAGTAAGAGAAGAAAATTCATTCTTCCACAGGATTCAGTTCAGCAGGTGTAAGACTCCTCCCAAAAGCTCCCATGCCCACTGCTGTCAGTGGGGGACAGCGTAACAACAACTGGAAAACAAGGACACCCAACAGGAGTGAGACAAACCAATAAGGTGCTGCCAGTAACTTTACCTCCTGAAAACACACTTCACAAGTTCATCTCAGGCACAGGTGAGCACCAAGTGGCTTTCTGGTGACACAACACAGAATTAAACTCCCAGGAACCTCACTATGATTTGGTGCTCATAAAGAAGTCAAACAAATTTGCATTACACAGCCTGCCATGTTTCAAACCAACTTGCTTGATCTTCTGATAGCTGAACACTTCTTCAGGGTTACTGTTTTAGAGAGAGTTCCATTCTTATTCAGAACTTGAGAAAGGTATATATCAGGAATTACTTTCGTATTTTATAACAAACTTTCTATCACAGCATCAAGGCAATCACAAGTGCCCTATGGTTTAGCAAACCAAGAGAGAAACTCTGGCAGAACATGCCCTGCTAGCAACAGAGTCATTTTGATTTACAAAGCATCACTAGTTCTCCAGCTTGCCTAAATACTTGGCATTTATTTGGGATAATGTTACATAGGCTGTGACCAGGTCTAAGATGTAGAACTGTCTACCCTGTAAAGGGTAGACAGTGGCTGGCTAATTGGCACCCAGCCTAATCCAGAATATAAAAATATCACCATACTAAGCACAGGAACTGTCTGCTTCATTTTACAGAACAAGAATTCTGACCAGAGCAACAAAAAGCCAGAAACCCACCTACTTCATGAAGTCCTGTTGCTCACAGGTTTGAGTTAGCAATAAGAACATTCTCCCAACTATTATACTCTTTGACAACACAGTCTACTGAATATTCACTCAAGAAAAAAAAATGTAATTTACAGCACAGAATTACAAGTCTTATAGAAGATACTTTCTTTAATATGCTTTAATTAAAACATGGTGGGTTTAGTTAAGCTGAATTTTATTTTGCTAACATTATACTATTTTAAAGCAGTAAAAATACCTCCTAGGCAAGCAAGGGACCAACAAAAGTTCAGAGTAGTAGATCACATGATCAGCTGAACACTAATACCATTTTTCAATTTCTGTGAAAACAAACTTGTTCCCATGAAGCCCGAATCAGACCCCAAAGCAATACAATGCAGTTGATATAGAGAATGTTTAGAGAAAGTATTTAGATTTATCAGCAATTCTTGTTATTGTTATAGCAACAGCAGTGTGAGTCAGTCTCAGACTTAAAGAAGAAGGGAAAGTTAGCACCCAAAGAATAAAACAAGCTTGTGCTAGGCTAGGACCTTGAAGAAAAAATAAGGGTGGGGGAAGTGTAAGAAATTGTTCAGGAACAATTTCTGACATAGCCACAGAGCCCAAAGAAAAAACTTAAGAAAGCCAACTAATCACATAAATTAATTCAACTTTATATTCAATGACAATAGAAAAATGAAATTAAAAATAATGTGTTTATCTGATTCAGAAGTTTATCTGACTGATGTCCATCCAGAAGCTTTGCTGTCTCCTCTGATATTCACATGCATATGCAGTAGCCTTACCACTACAGTGAATTACAAGGTAACTAAAGTAATTCAGTGTTCTAAGAGTCACTTCTCCAGGGAAATAACTAAATTATATTACCCAACACAACAAAAGATATTTCAGTCTTTGAACTCTACAATAGCCCCAACTCCATAAGACTATCTTAACTAAGCTACTGTGAAACCATTTACTTAGATCTTGAAATCCACTTACTGGGCTCTCTAAAAACAGCTAAATTATTTTTATTACAGAAAGAACTGATTGAGGCTCCTGACATTAGTTATCACCCCGTATCCCATATTCTTGGAAGGGGAAAAAGGCATTCCCTTAGTTCAACAAATAAAGCGCCCTGAATGTCAAGTTAAATATTCCCAGTTCATCTTAAACTGACCTGCTAACTCATGAAAAAACTGCAAACTCTCCCTAATATTAGATTTTAAATCAAAATTAACCCAAAGATATGGATAAACTTCTAAATACAGAAAATCAGACTTTAGAGTTACAAATTTATGTAGATAATGCAGCAGAAAAGTAACACTGAGCTAAGTCAGGCTCCATGAAAGCTGTGACTATCATGACCAGATTTCTTTCATGAAAGATCAAGTTCCCCTTAATACAGCAGATTTCTCCTGTGCAGATTACATGGGAGTCTGGTTACTGCTTGCATCAGGTTGCCTGCACAACTAATGTTCCCCTGACTCTGCTGTTCTTACAGTGCCAGCACTTGTATGTGAGTACCTAATGGAGCAACTGTCTCACGCATGAATTTTTTTTAAGCTGTGTATTTTTCCACAGGACATAAGACATCAATCCGACGTGCAGACATATGAACAGGCAATTTTTCAGCCTGCACTTACAGCAGCACAGATAAAATACTTTCTCTTCCTTTCCAACAGAGCTCCTAAAAGACAGGGGAGCCACAAATCAACTCCCCATCTCAAATGACTTTTACCATGCCTCACATGCATGCAGGATAATTTACTCCAGCTTGCTGTCAGCAGTTGATAAGCGCTCGTATTATCCTTCAAGAGATGGAGCAAGTCTTGTACACAAAGATTCCTTCCTTCTACTCCTCCTTCACTATCAGATATAAAAGTTTTACCTATTTCTAGCTTTCAGCTGCCAAGTCCATGCCACATAGAGAGTTGGGGATTTATTTTAGCAGTTTTCAAGAGTGCCCCCTTATTGCAGCATTTACCCCTGGCTATATCACAGCCGTCACAGGGGTCTAATTGTTGCATCGAAGTACTCCTGGTGATGGAAATGGGGAGCTTGTATGTGTGACAGGATTAAAAAGAACTTTCCTCTTGCTCATATTTCTGTTCCTTGGTCTTCAACACTTAGGTTCAACAGTTTAGCCTGATGGATCCAAACATGCTTCTGCAGAAATGCTCTATCTCCACTGCTTTTCAAAGTCAAAATGCAATGGATGGTAATAAAAAAGGGGTTGACCATTCTTTAAGTCACTAGTCTGGAAGGATGGGGGATTAGTTCCTGCAGCTGGCTACAGCACATACCTGGTGTGCACTTTAGGCACAGATTAGGTCACTTGCCACATGTAAACTTTTCTACTACTTGCAAGCTAATCAAAGACGCAAAAAAATGGGTTTGGGGGGTTTTTTACACATTTTAGCATAAGCATAACATAAGATACCTGTCTATGCCTATACTACATAACCTTTCCACAGATCAGTAGTATAATAAAAAATTCCAATATAGTAGTTCAGATTACATCTGTTTTGAAAATTCCTACTGACTCTTATGCTAATCTCAATAATACTGACCCTCGAACTTACTCATTTAAAACATGAGGAGAAACAATCCAGACCAATTCTCCCATTATGCAATACACAACCACCAAATTCTTAGTCTTTCAGGCAGTGCCAAAGAATATACCAGTTTCTGTACACACAATCACAATGGGTCATGCTGAAATCCCTACTGCAGTTGGGAGTTTATATGGCTTTACCAGATGCTTCTCTTACGAACTATGAGAATATTTTACAATTAGATGAGCAGCTTTGAACAAAAAGACTTCCACAATCTCAGTTTATGCATCTAAGTGAACACACTAAATCAAGCTGCTGGTGGACTGAACAGCAAGATGAGCAGCCTTTGATCTTGAGGAGCCCAATTCTTCAGAAGAGAGGAACCCTCTAAGAGAAAAACAGTGCTCTAAACAAAACATCTGAACTAAACTCAATTAAGTTTACGGGCTAGTGTGACCTAGGCACAACTGTACATAAGAATTCACTGAGAGGGAGCCCTCTACAACAGAGGTTATTAACCATCAATAAAGGTGTTAAACTACTCGTGAAGTACAAACAAATTTGTTCTATTACAAACTTTACTTCAAGAGGGACAAGTCAAATCATGGAATTCCTGCTTCGGCAGAAATAAAATTAAGCACTTAAATATTTGGCAAACTATCATGTTCAGTCAAAGAATTTGATACTCAGTTTTTATCATTACCAATCAGGCTTTAGAGAGACTATACTGATTGTGTACTGCAAACACGAGATACAAGGACTGTGCACTATGAGGAAGCCTATGGCGCGGTTATGCGCATCCATGCACTTGACCACACCTTGGGCCAGTGAGGAGACAGATCACAATACAAGCAGTCCTAATTATGGACAACAGGGATATCTATAAAAGATTACAGACAACTGCCTTTGTAATTTGCTCCTAGTGTATTATTTAATTATTTAATGTAAATTATAAAAGCAACACTTGCAAACAGCATTTTCCACAATTACTTAGTGGGTAAAGAGTGAGACAGACAAGCTGACAACCAGCACACCAAGTACTCCTACATACCCAACACCAACACTTGATGAATCTCAGAGGCAGATGAACCACTGCTGCTTTTACTATTATTTTCAGCACAGCACAGATTCCTCTGCATACAGGAACACAAATTCCTCTCCAGCACACACACAGATGAGTAACTAGAATGCATTCTTAATTGCTACATAAATCACATGTGGCTACTTAGCATAGCCAAATACATGTCTGCATAGGAAGCACTCTCCTCAGAACTGTCTGCAGTATTTAATCAACCTCACAGAACAGCAAGCATGCCAAAAGGAAAGCAGCAATTACTCACCCCAAGTCAATTCATACCTGTCTACAGAAATGTGCGGGCTTTGACACAGGCACCTGAACCCATACAAAAGCCTGACAATGCAGTAGTCAGGTAAGTGCTGTACTGAAACTGGGGGCATGACAGCATGCTGGGCTAGCTTCAGCCCCATTAGGGCACATCTCTACCATCTGTGGGACTGCTGGTTTTAAGATCTTTCCTGAATGTCGGTCTCGAAAGGCACGAATCCATATCTGTGTGTGTCAGATTTATATACATAAATCTAAATAGTTTGTGTATATAGACAGCTAACATCTAATTATTTTTTTAAAATGTGAGCATGCATCTGGAACAGCCCTACTACTTCTACCTAAGAATGAAGTGCAGGATATACTGAATAGCCTGGCCCAATGTGCTGCCTGCACATTGGCCTTATCTGCCTATCCATGAGGAGAACTGAACAAGAGACCTGTCACTCCCATGTCTCTCTTCACGAAGCTTACATTGCTTGTCTTGACTCACTAGTATAGTGTCATAGGAAAATGCTGAATTACATACAGAGCCCTTAATCCAAAACTCTCTGTTAACCCGTTTATTTAGAATCAGAATTTCCTGAGTTGAAAGGGACCCACAAGGATCACCAAAGTTCAACTCTTGACCCTACACAAGACACCCCAAGATTCACACGATGTGCCTGAGAGCATTGTCCAAACGTTTCTTGAGCTCTGTCAGGCTGGTGCTGTGGCCACTTCCCTGGGGAGCCTGTTCCTGGGCCTGACCACCCTCTGGGTGAAGACTCTTTTACTCATACATAGCCTGAGCCTCCCCCTGACACACTTTCAGGCCATACCCTTGAGTTCTGTCACTAGTTACAAAAGGGGAGAGATCAGTACCTGCCCCTCCATTTCCCCTCATGAGGAAGTTGCAGATGGCAATGAGCTTTCCCCTCAGTCTCCTGTTCTCCAGGTTGAACAGACCAAGTGAAGTCAGGCACTCCTCATACAGCTTCCCCTCAAGACCCTTCAATACCTTCATTACCCCCCCTTTGGACACTCTCCAGTAGCTTAAAATCTTCCTTACACTGTGCCCACTCCTTCCAGTTTTGGGCAATATCTTCCTTACATTGCCCAAGACTGCACACAGCACTCAAGGTGAGGCTGCCCCAGTGCAGAGCAGAGCGGGACAACCCCCGTCCTCACCCAGGCTGGCCACGCTGTGCCTGACACACCCCAGGACACTCTTGGCCCTCCTGGCTGCCCGGGCACTGCTGACTCACATTCAACTTTCCCCTGAGCAGGACCTCCAGGTCCCTTTCCACTGTGCTGCTCTCCAGCATCTCATTCCCCAGTCTGTCCATACATCCAGGGTTGCCCCATCCCAGGTGCAGAATATGTCACCTGCCCTTGTTAAACTTCATACAGTTGGTGATTGCCCATCTCTCTAATTTATCAGTGTCTCTCTGCCTTTGAGGGACTCAAAAGCTCCTCTCAATTTAGTGTCATCAGCAAATTTATTTCGTATTCCTTCCAGCCCTGTGTCCAAGAGATTAATAAAGATGTGGACAAGCTCTGGGCTGATGATGGAGCCCTGCAGAACTCCATGAGAGACCAGCTGACAGTCTGTGCTGTTACTCCATTCACTCTGACCCTTTGAGCCTAACCCACGAACCAGTAGTGTTTGCAACTGTTAATTCACTGGTGCCACTGACATTTTACAGAAGAGACAAACTGTATCATCAGTTTCTACTTCAGTTTTTCTTCATAATTTTGCTCTTGCTGTAGCTAAATGGTAATCAGCAGGATCCTCTTCCAAAATGATCATTTTGATATTATTCTTACACACTGATCTACAGCTACTAACAGATAACAGATAATGAAAAGGAGGTATCAAGTTTTCTCATTAAGTAACTTTTTACTGCGTTTTTTTTACATCTCTTCAGTGTATTCAGACAACCTCGAGCTCTGTTGCTCTGCAGAGATCCACCAGACTCTACAGTTAAAAAAAACTCCTTCTGTCTGTTCACATGTGTCTGAAGAAGCCTAGGTCCAAACACTCTGGACTATAAAGCTGTAAGTGCCCAATACTTTCTGCCTTCAGCAAACTCCACAGGTCTGCCCTTCTGCTTTGCACTTCAATCTTCACAATTATCCCAACTCAATTACATCACTTAGATCACAAAATACCCCCACTTACTAAGTGCTCCTGATCTAACTAATGTGAAGCCTAGCTACTGTACCCCAGGACTCTGATAAGTGAATCAAAGCCTTTTTTCTCCAACAAAAGGAAAAATAAATAATCAGTGTTTCTCTGGTGATATTTAAATAAATGCCAATAACAAAGGTAGTAACACATTGTTTGTGTTCCCAAAGTTTATAGAGAAGTAACTGCTTGAGATGCACTTAATATAGTACTAATACAATAGACTAAAGAAAACAGTGGAAAGGTTAAGAGTTACTCATCTAGTCTGAATATTACCTGCTGCTGGCGCTGCACTCATGACACTTAAATTGCTGAATCTAACAGCACTCATCACATGTTTCAGTGACTCGAACTCTGACTAGGACAGTATGTTAAACCATCTCTCCTAAGCCTGTTTCTTAAATTTTTGTGCGTGCTGGTAGTTACCATTTCATATAGCTAAGTTCTCAAAATTTAAACCGATGATTCCAAGAACCAACTGTGATAAACCAGCATATGACAATCAGCATCCTCTGCACAGATCGTATCTCATCTCACCTCCAGAGGCTGTCAGACACCAGCAGGAGACTAAGAGCTCACCACAAAATGGCCATGAAGCCCCTCCAAGTTACTGACACACACATGCCACATCAAGTCCTCCAAGAGAAGAGTGCGGCAAAAACACAAAATAAGGACTGCTAGTTTACCATCACAGTGATGCAAGATTAAAAAATCTCTACCCTACTCATTCCTTCAGCTCTTAACTTTCAAGTATTCCAGTTGAAACAATGTTTATCCCATAATATTCACGGACTGCCAAATGGATAAAAAAAGGAAAAAAAAAGAACAAAACATGACTGGATATTTTTAGTTGCCTTTTTTAAAGTAGGTTTCACGACTACATGTCAAACACAAACCTAATCTTTTTGGCTCCAAAGCAAGCCTATAATTAGAAACCTCATTTTTTCTGGTAGTCAGGAGAGCCATTTTCTCTAGGGAATGTTACTAAAAGGAAACCCAGGAAGAGTCGTAATGGCCAAACAACGTGAAACATTAATAACGGACACTGGCAACACAAAGACATCCTAACTAGGCTTGAGCAGCTACAAATTGCATTTTACTGCTAGGAACTGTTTTCTTCCCAAATCAAATGCCTTTTTTTTTTATGGTCTCTCTTCCTCTCAATTACATGCCTCGACTTACTGTGCAAACTCACGTAAAAGAAACCTAAAAAAGCTATCTGTGCCCAGAAGTTTGTTCTACTTCTTCCCATTTTCACCACTTTACCCATTAAAAAAAAAAATTGCTACACCTTTCCCTTCAAACCTCCTTCTCCAAGAGTAAGATGAGAGACTACTGATTACCTTGTCAGGACTAGCTAGGGATGAGACTGTCATCCTCTGCCTTTTGCCTTTCCCCTTTACACCTCCTCTGCTCTTATCTGCTTCCCATTTCCAGCTTTTCTATGAATTTCCTTTCCCACCACCATTACCACAGCTGCAAATCCCAGTGACATGCAGAAAAGACAGCCACAAAGCCACTGTCATGGCAGGGTGCAGTGGGTGAGGGTGCAGGGGAAGGAACTTAGCAGGTCTGGAAGCTGTGAAGACCAAGACTAGTAAGTGGAAGAAAGGGAAAAATCAGACCTCAGACAGGGAAGGACCAGTGTTGACAGTAAGGTAATGAGGACATTCTTGGGTGCAGAAGGAACATATGCATTTTTGGAAACTGCCTACAGAAGAGATTGCATTTTTCTTGCAAACACTTTTACAGAGCCCTGTATGAAATGGTAGAAAAACAGAGCACACAGCAGCATTTTGGGGTTTTTTCCAAGGAACAGAGCAGCATCCAAGTGTCAAACTTCCTATATCTAAGCCATTTTGCATGAGACATCAACCAGAACTCTCTCACATTGTGTGCAAACCACTCACAATTCAGATGCTGAACAGAACCTGCAGGACCGGCCCTCTTCTAGCTGGGATCCATGACCTTCACAGCACTGCCAGCTTACAAAGCAAGGTTTCCCAAAGCACAGTGATGTCCTGTCTCACAGATTCTTCAACGTAAGGGCAGAGAGAGAGCTTGACTACAGCCTCTTCTAATGTTTCAAACCTTTACAGTTACAGTGGAAGGGGCCCTCAAACACAGAGCAGGCAGAACCACGTACAGGGATGTCCTCAGGTTTTTGCAGTCCTCCTGATAGAAGACATGACCTCAGCATGGCTTGGAATTAACCACCTACAATGCTTGAAAGGCCACTGTCCATTGAGACCCCTGAGACAGGAAAAGTATTGCAAGGATTTACATTGACCCTGTTCAAAGTGGGATCATTCAGGGAACTGGCACGTGGAAGGAAAGTGCAGAAAACATACAGGAAGATGCACATCCCTCCAGCATATGGTGGGGCTTGCAGCAGCAGGCATGACTGTTTTCAATTTTCCTGAAGGATAGGGGTAGGTGGGAGGAAAAAGGGAGCGAAAGGGGTCAGTTTTCAAAAGTTTCCCAAACATCTTATTTTTGGTATTTTCCCTGCAGGGAATGGACAATTTCCAAAGGTTTGATCATACAGAAGTGCTGGTTTGATCCTGCAAAAGCCTATGTATATGGATAACTTTGCCTCACACGAGTAGTCAGACTGGCAGGACAAAAACATTTACAGTTCTGCCTTTTTCATTTATTAAATGACTCATTGCAATCATGAAACAGGGCCACACTGTGCTTCATCTAGTCTCTGGCACTCAAATTTTACAAGAGACATGGATGATAAGAAACCTTAAATAAAGCTAAACTTTCAGGAGCAATAAGACAGCAAAAAGCAACCTGCATTTTTATTCACACTGCCCTCGGACTGAAATACTTCTTGCTTAAGAAATAACTTGGGGGCTACTGCTGAACCCTAAAACACCATAATGCCAACTATACACTGTAATGGTTTTATGCTGCAATTTTCTTTTAGAAGTGGTATAGAAAGGGGAAGAGTTGTCTAAATCTTTAATCACTCTAGAGATTAGGCATCCTAAGCAAAGACCAAAGGTACTATCACCTTTTTTTACACCAGAACTGCAGTCCATTCATTAATCCTGTCTCATTTGCAGAATTTGATATATTTAAGCCCATCCTTGCCCAATTAAACGAAGACAAAAATTCTCTACTTAAGCTAGTGAATTTCCTTTCCTCCTTCTTTTCTTTGCTAATCTATACAAAACAATGCTAAACACTAGTACTGCGTTTTTCTGCAGGCACAGCTGCAAACCAAATGCTCTAAACCATTTCTTCCCTGCAAGAAAGAGGGCAGAGGGAGCTAAGACAGAAGGATAAACATAACTGCCAGCAGTTAAAGTCTTCTGCAAGAGGAGAAACCCACACTGCAGAACTTAATGTTTGTGTAGTTGAGAAAGACACAGAAACAATAACTATCAGCTCCCCTCTTTTCTCTTCGCTCAAGGGGACATAGTATTCATTTTTTAACTAAACCTCAAATACAAACCAAAAGTAACATCCTCATCCCTACAAAGAGGCTTATTATGACTGTTATTGCTGGAAGGGGAGACTCACTCTTACTGGCCACATGACTGTTGAAATCCACATTCAGCATTGTTTGGAGGTTTTTTTTTTTCTTCTTTTCTCTATAAATCATCAGTTGAGAGCAACTGGTAGCAACTTTATGACTAGAAATACTAGCTGAGTATTTCTGATGCTGCACAGTCAGCAATACAGATTAATTTGTTCCAGCCTAGTAAATTCATACTTAAATATGTACCCTGCAACACTTCACTGCAGTATTCTTTTGGGAAGCATTACTAGAGCAGAATATAAAATTTTAGTTATGGTGGGCTTTTTCCCAGTCCCTCTTGCTTGGAAATGATACCACCACATACAATAATTTACACATTTGCACAATTTACTACTTATACAGCTAATATTTAACAACACAACTCATACAATAGCATTAGAAAGATGTGCATGTTTTCAGGATCTGAATTAAGACATGGAGCCTCTCACATGTCACGATACAGTAGCTCCACAGAGACAGACAGCAGTTAGGTATCTATTCCCACAGTACTGTCACACTAGGATCCTCCTCTCTGAGAGCCAGGTGGCAGCCAGTACTGGCCAAATAGGTTACCAGATAAAGTTCAAGGCCACTCCACAGCACTCAGCAGCTTTCATAGAACACCTGAGGTTAGTGGGAGGCTGAACCTCAAAACGGATGGGACAAAAACAAACGCTGAGGAGAGGTGTGAAGAGAAGTACCCGGAGAAGCAGCCATGACCTGATGCACAGCTGGTCCCAACCTATTTGTGCCAAGTGCCCAAGCTCAGGTGTAGGAAGAGGGTGTGCCCAGGCTCCTTGCCAGACTTTGCAAAGGAAATTGAAGTTCAAGAGAGCTCTTGCACTTCCTCAAACGGGAGCAGGAGTTTCCTGAGGGGTAGCTAGAGGGTTTCAGTTTTAAGCAAATCACAAATAACCTCAGAGAAACAGAAACCAAGATTGGCTTTCTGCAGCAGAACACAGCCTACAGGAATGACTGTGGACAAGAAATGATATTTTTTGACAAGTGCCACAGGTGGACCAGATGACAGCTGACACAGCCAGGCTTTCGAAAGCAAGTTTATAACCAGGTCCCCACAACAGCAGTAATACCAACACTGAAATCCAGTGGGGAAAACAAGTTTGTAGAAAGAAACAGACACTGAACAGGCACTGATGCTGGTGGGAGCAGATGAAGAAGAAGCAGCACAAACAAAACAGGCTCACTAGCCGATAGTTTCCAAAGACACCAGCCTTTCCAAAGACAGAATGAGATCCTGTGCTTTGGAAAGAGTGGAAGGAGGGGGGACAGTCTGCTTAGCTAAAAAAGTGTGACGTTTACCCTATATGGTTTAATGACTGCTCTGGGTCCGACAGGTCCTCCACTGAATTTCAACGCTGCCCACACAAGGGGCTGGTTCGGAGTTTTTGCTTTGTATTTAATCAGTTCTTCACCTCAAAGCCCCACTTGCCTAAGCCTGAATGCTTAAACCAAGCCACTTAAATACTTCAGAGGGCCTTTCCCCGCCAACAAACCAGCTGAAGAGGCTGTCATTCACCTCGGAATGAGCTCCTAAAGAGCGAGGAGGCAGAGCCGGCAGCGGGGCCGACAGCACAGTCACTCACCGCACAAACAAGCGATTTCTGATCACAACCCTGCCCGCCGGGCAGTGGGGGTCCCTCAGCCCAGCTGCCGAGAGGGGCACGCCGGCGGGGGCCCCTCCAGTAACCCTCGGTCGCACGGGAGCCCCGCTGGCAGCCTGCCGAGGGAAGCCCTTCCCGGCCGCCTCCTCCTCGCTCCGTCCCGGCGCTCCGCGGGTCCTTCCCCGTGGGGGAGGGGGCGGCGGACACGTGGAGGTCGAGCCGGAGGGAGCCGGCCCGGCCCGGCCCGGCCCGGCGGCAGCTGCCCCACGCGGCGCAGCCGCCCCTCTTGCCCGGCGCACGGCACTTACTTGTGGGGCGGCGCGGCTCTTGCCCGGCGGCCTCCTGAAGAAGGAGGTGCGCGCGGTGAAGAAGAACTCCTCGGACTCTTCCTCCTCCAGGCTGCTGTACCCGCTGCTCATGCTGCTGGTCCAGGTCATCGGCGGCGGCGGGGGCTGCTGGTGGTGCTGGGGCCGGGCGGCGGAGAGCGCCGTCCCGGCCGCCGCATGGGGCCCCGCCGCTGCCGCTCCTCGCCCAGCCCGCGGGGTCCGGGGAGGAGGAGGAGGAGGAGCCGCGGCTCTGGCGGCTCCGCTCCCGCCCTCGCTGCGCTCCCTTCCTGCCGCGCGAGTTCCCGGGCAGCGCCGCCCCCGCCCGCCCGGGCAGCAGGTGAGGGGTGCGGAGGCTCCCTCCCGGCCCCGCGCCCCGAACGAGCGCCTGGCCCAGTCCTGAGCCCCTCTCAGTCTCGTGCCGGCGCCTCCGCACCTCCATGCTCATTACCAGCAACCAGGCAGCTGAGGGGGGCCTTGCTGAAGTATGAAGTTCCCAAACCTTTCCCTGATAATTACCCGATTTCACTCTTCTACGCACTGTAAGGATAGCCATTTAAAAAATGACCGACGGCAAAATAATGGGGAGAGCTTTTACCTTACAGTTCTTCCAGCAATCCGTGAATTCCGGCTTCGCGACCGCGCTGAGCAGCCACAGCCTCCAGTGCCGCGGTGCCCGGCCGGGGCCGCTCCGCGCACCATCGCCAGCACACGGACTATTAAGTTAATGGAATTCATCGCCCCAGGACGTAGCGAGGAGGGAGGCTTGTGAAGACTCACCACGGATCAGATATGTGTGCAGATAGCAAGAATAGCCAGATCTGCAACTGGAAAACATATTAAAAGCACAAAAGTCCTGATAAGACACAGGGGAAACATCAGACTCGTCGCTACGGGGGGAAATGACAGACAATGCCTGAAGGCCAGATCACCCCGTAATTACCTGCCTCAGAGTCTCATGTCTTCCCTTAATTTATCTAAGGCTGGTCACTGTCACCGACAGGATACTGGGTTTAAGGTACGGCTTCCTAAAGCTATGCAGCTGCCCGTAAAAGCAGATTTGCCTTTCCTGCACGCTCTTAGCCCTCAGATGTTCCTGCTCTTCCCTGTACCACAGCGGTGGTCCCGTGGGGGGAAGTGAGTCACATCAGTCACTTGCTGCCGGAGCAAACCCCCGAGACGTGGGGATCAGCAAGGCACAGCCTCAGATTAAACGTATTTGAAGTTGCGCGTTTACACATCAATTCCCGTGGTCTCAGTACTCAGACACAGATGTAATCTGGGACACCATTAGCTAGTATCTCCCTTCCCTCTTCCTGATCCCCATTTTGCCGGTCCCTCACACACTCCTTATTTGCTATGCGTGGCTGTTCCTATCCCAAGCAGGGACTGGGTCTGTTTCTGCCAGCAGGCGCTCTTCCTGGACCGGGTATGCTGTACATATTGATAAAGTCGCCTCAAAACCGGCAAAACAACTCACACTGAGAAATAAAACCAGTCAGTCAGTTTGGGAGGTATTAAATCCTTACTTTCCTATCAGCCCTGATTCTTCCAGATTTTCGTATGGAGTTTGGCATCTGGCAGATTAGAAGGCTGCATAGCTTTTAAAAACAAATCATTTAGTCTA
Organism: Irena cyanogastra; assembly: GCA_013397155.1. Classification (NCBI taxonomy): domain Eukaryota; kingdom Metazoa; phylum Chordata; class Aves; order Passeriformes; family Irenidae; genus Irena; species Irena cyanogastra. Next base: position 260,403 of record VWZV01000545.1, read on the forward strand.
ACAGCGTAGATGCAGATATGTCAGCTCTTGAGTCTACTTGTTGGCACTGTAAAGCCCCATGGTATGCAAGATAGCTTTAAGTTGAATGCCAAATGTGTTAAAATGCTTGCTGTAGACAGATGAGCTTTGTGTTACCTGGCCCACTGAGCCCAGACCCATGCCAAGACCCAGTAACTCCACTTTAAAAAACTCTTGAAAAAAACACCCTTGTCCATGATCACAGTTAAGGCAAAGGATTTTAAGTGGCTCAGGGGTGATTAAAAATGGCATTTGTGTTTTCAAACTACAAAGGTTTATATATTATCTGCTGGCACACTTGCTGGGCTCCCCAGGAACAAGGGGCACTGTGTGTATAGCTTGTTTGCTTGGCTGCAGTCTCAAACCTGATAGTGTGTGGGTGGAACCTTAAGCTGGCAAAGAGGATCATTGACACAATAAGCTGCTGCAACAGAGCTCAAGTTCATCTGTGCAAGATCAGTTGCAAGTCCTGGGCTCAAGTTTATATATTCCCTGGCAGCAAGGCATGGCATCCACCTCATCTGTAAAGCATCATCTATATTGATAGCACCAAATTCACATTATCATTTTCTCTAGCTGCAACAAAGAATGATGAAGAAAGCATGTGTAAGTTTTCTGTGATATATCTTCTTAGTGGAGGAGTTCACTCCTCCACTATAGCTCAGTTTTTAAGCCTACTAATTTTGGCAACAGGCTTTTCACTTTAATTTTTTTTCAGACGTGGCACTGAACCAAACAATTCACATCAAGGTACAAATAGATGTGATGCCTTTCAGTGTTGATTTGTTTGGTGCTTGAAAATAGCATACCCAAAACCAAGTATATTTCAAGGGTGATACTTAAAGATCAATTGGTACCCCTGTGGATTTCATTGTCTCCTGGCTACTCTCTGCCCATATTTTTAAGGTTCCTATCCCCTGACAAATACTCTTCCACATTCTCAAATTGACTTTTTAATCTTTCCTAGGTAAGATTCATTCAAGGCTCTTTGTTAGGTGCTGCACTGGAACCTCTGCACTACAACACTTGCACTACTTTTGGTTTATTCTGACAGGCCTCTTAAATAGTCAACAAAGAAAACACAAACAGCACTTCATAATGAAAATAAAAGTAGCCATGTCTCAAGATAAAGGTACTAATAAGCTTTCTGAAAGCATACTTGTTCTTAAGGAGAATTATGGAAGAATGACTAGGTAAAAAAATTAATGTAGAAGCCAAGGAATGTGGCACAGAAGTGAGATCTGAAACATAGAGCATTATGAGGCTCTCAATCAGTCCTTCTGAGAAGTAATTCAATCCCATGAGAAATTAAACTGTCCATCGGTTATCATAGGATCACACAGGCAGTTAGCAAGAAGAGAAGAGGGAGATGCTTTTTTTTAGATTAATCATTAAGTTCAAGTAGCAAGTAGTGCTACAAATGCACCCATGAAGAAAAGGAGAATGAGTTTTTTTATTTAATTAAAGCTTGATGACATAGATAGAATTTCATAGTATTTTTAAACTGTACCCAGTTAAAAGTGGTGGCTCAAGGAACACAACCTAAAATAGTAATAGGCACTCTATTTCAAAGCAAGAATCTCATGAATAAAATATGAATAAAAAGCAATCACAGACAAAGATAACCTGTGATATGTTGTATAGGAAGAAAACCAATGATTTAAATTACTGTTTCTTTCTAGGATAAAATTCAGTTTTAAATCACTTTGTGGTTTTGGAGAGTCAGCTGAGAGAAATGAAATATCAAGCATACCTTCCAGAGAAGTGAAAGCTGACTTCCTAAATGGCAGAGCAGGTGTGAAAAGTTTTATGAATTGGGCAAGAATTAGGACTTTGAACTACCATAACTGAAATAACCCTTAGAACCAGACATCAAATTGCATAGAGGTGGATTGCTTCACAAGACCTGCAGCTTCATTGCTTTATTTGTGTTAAAATATCACTTTATTGAAGTGATCAAAATACCACATGAAAGTATAGTTTAACAGGATTACATGGATTATTAGTTCAGTCAATTCATCTCCTGATCTGAAGAATAACCAGGTACTTTACACCATCTCTAACAGTCCTTTAGCTAAACTGTTCTTAAAACATAGTATGGTGCTGTAGCACCTCCACTATAGACCATCCCTTCCAGTGTTTAAGTTATTTATTGAGTTAGAAAGTTTTTATTAACATCTCATTTTGAATCCTTAACCCTGCCCATTTGCTTCTTAACAAAAAAAAACCAGAGGTGGAATAGTTAATTGCTGATTTTTAGAGAAACCTTTTGGGTATTTGAGCACTCTTTTTGTTCCTTCCATTCTTCTGCTTCTCAGACTAAACAACAGGACAACTGATAAAACATCCTATAGAGTTTACATTAACTCCATTACCAACTGCGTGATGTTTACATGTTTCTAAAACATCCCCTCATCCCTCTGACAGAGAAACTGGGAGGACTCATTGAAATGGGAAAGCTGCAAAACATTCACTTGGCCAGTAATTCTGCTTTGAGGCTCAGGACCAAGATGCTCATTTCTGCACACAAGCCTTGGTCTTCTCTCCAGGCTTGTGCCAGACTACATCAAAAGGCATTGGGTCAAAGGAGCAGGAAAGGAAAAAGCAAGGTATGGCATGAGTCAGAGGGTCCTGTGGCATTTAAGACTATATTTCTATTATAATTCAAAAGGTAATGTGGAGATCTCAAGAGAAGAATTCCTCCTTTTCTATGTCCCCTTTTCAGTCTCCCCTGGCTGAAATCCTGCAAGGGTGGTTGCATGCTCTGGCAAGAAGGACTTGTGGTGGCCCCACAGCTGCAGGCAGCAGCCTCCCGTGGGGTAGGAGCAGTGAAGGGAAACAGGACACGGGCTGTGGGAAGGAAAGGTCATCACAGGGACTAAACTTCCTTATAAATCTGCTTTAGTATCCCTCCAGTCTCCCCAGTGCTTTGCAGGAAGAGTCTCATCAACAACCCTATCAGTATTTCATTCTAGCTGCTATGAATTTGCCAGATGCCCCTAGCCCCTGGCTGTTTCAGGAACCCTTTTGGTCATTTCTGGGGTGCTGTGAGTCTCTCTCCTCCTCTCATTTTCTGCCTTCATAGGTCTTTGCAAACCCTGTCCCCAACTCCAGTAGTCTTATTGATAATTAGTCCCTATAGGACATACTAAATCTTAAGATATGCTTAGGAGTAAAATCCAAAGGGGTTCCTACCAAATAGCACATTGGATTTGGCTTCTGCATAATACATTTAACTGGGAAATATAATTATTCCATTATGTTCGTTATTTAAATTATGCCCATATAACAAAAAACATGTCCTAAAAAAAAGTTGCAGAGGAAGAAAGCTTGTAACACACTGTCCCTTTAAAATCTGAATAAATAATTAATCGCTTGGGCTTAGTTTTTTCTACATTCCAGCTGAAAAGAGTAGTAATTTCAAGTGATCAAAGGAAAGCAATAAAGTTGAAATACAGCCAACACAGAACATCCACTCAGGCCTGTAGTTTCCTTTAACCAGTAAACTTTCTGTTTACTCATTTCTCCCATTTGTCTTGAATTAATAGCTCAGGTCTGTTTAGTACCACTGGCAACAGTGACAATTATCCTTTGATTCATACCCCAGCAACTTGTTAATTCAAACAAGGTCATTCCAGCCACACAGGCACATGAGTGCAGACTGAGAACAAAGAGGAGCCAGGTAAACAGCCTCTCCCCATCTCCTGGTGAAGAAATGCCATGGGTACAGGTACTTGTTATGGCAGTCACAGCCTTAGACAGTGTTGTCAGGAATCCTTTTTTGGCTCTTCAGATTCTTGATTCTGCCCAAACCTTAAGCCCCTTTGGTGCAACTTTTCATCAAAAATCCTCAAAAAGAACAGGATAGCTGGCAATTAAAAATAACCTGTGTAATCACTTTCTTACATGTTTGCACATTGTCACTCATCAGATCTCTGTTCTTCATCTACCGTACTTGGACTGGTCAGAAGATAACAGAAATCAGAGTAAGTTCATCTTTCCCATCCCAAGGCTTATGCTCAGAGCAGTCAGACCTACATTAGTTTGAAGGGGGAAAGAAAGTAGATGGAACAAGAAGATTGTGCTTGTCTCCTTTCTTATGATGATGCAAACATGTGGCCACCTACCTAAATGCACAGTTTGACTGAAATCAATACAGCTGTTCATAACTTTAAACATGCACTTCATTTGGAGGATTCTTTATCTTGTTGCTACCTAAAGCTATAAAGATAAAACTGTACCTTTCTGAGAGTTTTGGAATTACCAACATCCTTGTGTTAGTCTGACAGCTTTCCAGAATATTCTATACCCTTTTATCTCAAACAGATATGTCATCAATTCTGCTTAGCAAGATGACTCAAAGCTGGCCAGGATAAGACTACAAGTACAACCTTCCCCAAGGGACTATTTCTGCAGTTCAAAGACACTGAAATGGAGTCTGGCCTCATCATGTGGTATCAGCACTCACCTTCCCACATCCTGCCCTGCCCCAAAACCCACTGGGACCAACTGAAAGATTCCCATTGCTTTTGAAAGGATCTTGATAAAGCTGATAAAGCAGCCCTTTGCTGTACTGGTGTGCATTTTCCTATCAGTTTTTTTGCATCCCAGTTAGGCGGAACTGCTCTCCAAAACAGACAAGTTTGTTCCTTTCTTCCTCTCCTGTTGATTATAGACTGCATTATTAAACAGGTACTTTCTTGTCAAAGATCCAAAAAGGTAGATTTTATAATGCAAATTATGAAAAAATATTTCATATTCTGACATACATTTAATCAGAGGGCTTCAGAGAGCTGTGCAAGTGTACTGAAGTGAGAATTGTCCTGCCCTTCGCTCTCATTTCCAAGGCTGGATCAGGGATAAGTCAGTACTAGTAAGAATTCAAAGGTGAGAGCCATGTTCCATCTGGCAATCCATTCCCTGCAGCAACAGCCTTTTTAGCTTATGCTGTAGCCAGCCCCAGCAATGTCAGATAAAGTCTGTCAGGACCCAGATGTAGCCCAGAAACTCCAACTCAATAAACAGGTAAATCAACATCCTTACTCCTACAGTCCCATTGATGTGAATAGTCAGACATAAGTATAAGCAAAGGTTGGTATAAGGGAAGCTCAGAGGCCTGGGAGTGCTGTCATCTAATTCTCTGCAAACACCCACACCTTGCCAGGGTAAGCAGTAGAACTACTACACGAGAGAATATAATCTTAAGGAAATATTCTATAATAAATTGTGCAGAAAACAGACATTCTCCTACTTTTAATTCAGTTCCTAATTGCTAACAGTGTATAAAAATACTTAGGGCAGTAAAATTAACTAGGACCTTCTGTTTTAAGTATAGAAACCACAACTGTGGAAGCTCAGCATGCTTTGTGGATACCACGAAAATGTGAGCCCTAATGCGCTGTAGCTGCAATCTGATTCCCAGCATCTGTCCTCAAACTGGTGAATTGGTGGGGGAAGGGGCCTTCTGCTCTGGGAATCACATCCCAACTGTCATTTCCTAGACAAAGAACTAGAAATTGTCTTGTCATACTGTGTATGAGATGACATTTTGCTCTGTTTAATAAGTCTGACTGCAATAGATCATAGAAACTCCCTAGAAGCTGCCCACACAAGTTTAGGACTTTCTAGTAAATCATCTCAACAGCAGCCCATGAAGACAACTGTGCCAGGAAAATTGTGCTGTTTGACAGGACAACAGATCTGACAACTTGTTTGCTGAAATGCCTGCCTAATCCATCCAATCCACCCTTAGCTGGAAAAATCTGAAAAAAATTGGCTTAAAGTGCAGTGCCCTGTGCCTGTGGAGCCTGCCCTGCCTGCCTGCTCTGCCTGCCTGCTCCCTCCCCAGCTCACAAGTACAGCGGGCCGTGGGAGGAGCTGCCAGCTGCTAAGGCAAGGATGTGAGCACCTTTGAAAATTTTGCCCTGAATCAAGCTTTCTCTTAGCTAAATGTCACTAACTCCTTTCATATTTGGTCTGTGTCCCATTCACTGGCCCTAGACCTTTCTGATTCCCATCTTTGCTATCACGCTCTTCCTCCCTCACTGAGAGAGCACAACTGCAGGGGGAGAAAAAAGTAAGACAGTTTGAAGAAAAAACAGGAAGGCAGGAAGTGGAAAAAGTCAGAAGTGAGCAATAGGCAAGTCAGCAAAGTAAAACCCAAATTTAAAAGGTAGTATTTTTGAATAGAAATAAGCTTTCCTCCCCAGAATTCCGTAAAATTTCAAAACAAATGTATGTGAAGATTTCTGGGTGGAAAAAGAGCACATGTTTAGGAAAGCTGATATGTACTTTTCTCATTTTGAAGGAAGATTTAGAGACAAAAACATACTGAAAAATTAGAAATTAAAATAATGAAAAAAGTAATCTATATGAAAAGGCATCTAAGGAACGCATATATATCAGGGCTGAGAAGATACTAGAGAACTAGAAAAGAGAAAACAAAAGGAAAATAAGGTGCTTCTATTTTTCTTTAAAAATTATGGAATGATGTGCACACAGCATCACAAATCCTCAGTTTAGGAGATTTAACGTATGGAGGGAAGAGAAAGGGAGGAAGTGGATGCTTTACATCCATGAGAAGTCCAGCAGAGCTACAGATCACACGGGGCTATAGCCTTGCCAGAGGCATCCTTGTTCAGTACAGCTCTTGCTCTCCTCTGCCTACATTTTATCAATCAGACAGCCCTTTGGGGGGAAAAAAGAGGTGACCAGAGGGGAAAAAACCAACATATGCACTTAAATGCAGTAGGAGCACCATTCTCACCCTGAGGGAAAGAAGCCATTTATGCCCCCACAATCTGCCACATCTGGCCCTGCAATGGGTGAGGAGGTCAGAGCCTGAGCCCTGGGCTGCTGCAGGAAAGTTGACATTACTTATTTTTATCTGTTTCATTAACAAAATCCCCATGATGTTATAAAAAAATAAACACAAAGAGGATATATTTGGGTCTCAAAGGCATGTACTTGTAAGGTGGGAAGTGTCTCTTTCATGACTGACTGCCTCAAGCTTAACATATTCCTGCAAACCCTTCATGCAGAGCATGACCAAGACCCTCATTACTTCTCTGGCCTGCAGCAGAGGTCAGACATGGGTCAGTACTCAGGTCACAAAGGAAACTATAAATCTAGCAATTTATATACTTTTGTCTATTTGCTATAGGTAGTCTTTTATATGTAACATGTACATGACCTAGAATTTAGAGGACTTGAACCAATAGTGCCAAGTAATTCCCTTTCCCAGCACAGCCCCAGGTTCTGGTGTTCTGAAAATCTTATTTCACATATTAGTTCATTTGTGGGCCCTCTTTTACAGCACATCAATACATTTCCTTCAAAACAAAATGCAGAGGTTCTTCCAAGGGTAGTCAGCACCAGAAATGACATCATCATGGCAGTCATCATCTCCCCAATCTTTTTCTGCGTTTCACCCATCCTTTTACACTGTCCCAGCCAATGTCACTCACTCAGCCTCCCCTCACGTTTCCCAGGCACTTTGAATGGATAAAATGTGCATGCCCTATCTGGAGTCTACACACAGGAGTGCAGGACACAGCTTGTTCTGAGAAATGTGAACCTGAGGTGCTCTGTGGCACCTGGCCAGATGCCAGGGGTCACTCCCTAGGATGGAAGCCTTTGCCCACAGAGACAAATAATCATGGCTGGCTCAGAAACCATGCTGCATCTACTCATTACTTTTCAGACTTAACTTTAAAAGAAAAATATTTAATTATTTTAATTTTATAGTCTTATGTTTACATGTCTTATGTTTTCCTTGTCTAGAATGTTAATATAAATGAATGTTTTCCAGAAATGAGTGTCTAAAACTTTTTTCCAGGAAAAAAACCCTATTCCTACAAAATAAATTTGTATTCTTATTTTACTGAACTTGCATGGCTACTCTTTCCTGTGATCTGAAGAGGGAAGATCTGAGGTTTTTTGTTTTCATCTGGATGGACATAAGTGGTGGACAAATGTGTTAAAAAGAGGTTTTATAGTGCAGAGATTTGAATATGAAACTTTGCCAGCTGTGGGACACACCAAATTGTACAGCAATCTTACAGAAGCAACATCTCTGGTATTTTCCCACCACAGCAACATCCAAACTCTAATGCCATGGCTGTAGATTGATTTTTTATGGCTTTAAAGAGTGTAAACTCTGAACTTCTGGAAATTAAAGTAGTTTTAAATGAAATACAATTTTTATAAAATCGTGTGTAATTGCTGTGCAAGGCTTTCACCTCAGACACAGCCTAGACTCAGTGCACTTAAGTCTTCTCTTACAGAAGGCAGGGGTTTCAGTTTAGCACATGCAGAGGGGCCTTATACAGGAGCAGTCTGTATTTACGCACTGCCTCTCCAGCATGACCTGCACTTCGTGAAAACTTGGTACATCCAAAGAACAAGCTGGGGGAAGGGAAGCAGAGGAGCAAAGCAGATGTGTCTAACTCAGGCTGTCTTACAAGCCATGACTCCAGCGTTTGGTACCAAGCATATGCTATATTTTCTACTTGAAAGCTGGCTGCCACTTCAAATGAAAATGGTTTTGTATGTGCTGCACCATAAAATTACACAGACGCACAGACACAGAGGGCCACTCTAACTAGCTGTTTACCTCTGTGCTTCTACCACAGCACATAAGTTATAATCGGAGGAAGGAAACTCCTAGGAGATGTGAAGGCTTTAATTGTTTCAGTGTGCAGATGGTTTGCATTACAGTGACTCGACACAGCGCAAGGTCAATTCATAGCTCAGTAATAGCTGTTTCAGCAAGTGAATTTAGTTTGTTTACACCTCTTCTGGGAAAGTTTTAACTGCTATGTAACTTATTTTATAGAGATTTTTAGATTTAAGAAACACTGCAACAGGTGAAACTGCAGGAGCATAGGTTGCCACAGCCATTTCCCTCATGTCTGATGCTTAGCAATTTTTAGAGCAGCTAAATATAGGGTTTTTCCTGCAACATTTGAACAACATGTTTCATCACGTTCTCTTTTCTGTTTCTGACATAGAAATGCTCTGTTACAGGCTCACAAAGACATCTCCCACAATTCCAATTTCCTTTGCTATATTGAGATGTGCCACACAAACTGTGCACCTAGAGACTGAAGTATGACACAAGTAGTTACTCCTGCCCTTGACTATCAATCTGAGTTGCCTCTCTCTGAGAAGTTTATATTCCTTCTGCACAGACAGCTCAGCTGTTCCTGAGGCAGCTGCTGGACCACCTCAATTTAGGGCTTAGATGGTTAGGATAAACTGGAACCAATTTATTTTTACTATTTTTTTTCTTAATTGCACCAGGCTGAAATCTGCCACAGTAGAACAGCTGCCTCATCAGCTGAGCCATGCCTCCAGGCAAAACGAAGCTTTCCAAGAGGAAAACAAGTTGGGTACTGGGACAATGCAGGACTACCATAGCAATACCGAGGTAAGGTGTCACCAGTCAGAGCTTGGAAAGCTCCATGTAGGAGAGGAACACAAAGTACACTGGGGCACAAAGCATCAGACTGCATGAGCCAGAAGCACTTCCTTTTATGCCATCTACCAACTGGATCCCAGGTCTGTTTTTGATAGCTGCCATTACAAAGGGAATGCCACCAATTCCAGCAGTGAAAAAACATCTGGCATGAACGGTGCATGACTTTTATTTTAAAAAGGATGGTCTTTGTTCCTCACACATTGTCCTTGAGTTCTGCTGGTCAGTGCTTATTCTCATCAGCCATATGCTGTCTCCATCATTCACCCTCTACCTCTTGTCCCATAGGAGCAGTGCCAGACCCCCACATAATCATGGGGCAGCACTGCATCTTCGTGCCTGCACTCAGTGTCAGGGGTGCCAGACCTGGAGAGCAAACCACAGCAATGCATTGCCAAAGAGAGGTTATGTGGCTCAACATGATGTACAGATGTATGTCCATATGAGCAGGTAACTTAATACCATGGGTGCTCCTCCCCTCCTCTGACATGTGACCACATTAGCAGAGTCACAGGATAATTGAAAGATGGGCTGGACCTCAAAGTCAGTAAGTGGTAAGTGAACTTGCAGTCTTACACGAAGACCTCAAAATATGTCAGAAACATCACTTATGATGATGTGACAGCAGAACAATGCTAAAAAGCTCATGCTCTATGCTGTATGCATTAGAGTATCTACCTTCATTTTCTTTGGGTCTGAAAGTCTTTCTAAAAGCTCTTTGTTGCAAAGACCTGTTTTTAAATTAACTTACAAAAAGTCTGCAATACAAATATTTTTGTGGCAGAGATGTGAGGATTTGAAACAGAGAGGCACACCAACACTGCAAGCCATATCTAAGAATTTCCCATCTGTGTCCTGGAAGCAATCTCCTGCCACAACCCCGCCACGCTGTACTCAGTGGTCCTCGGTGTGGCCTTAACATCTGCTTCAGCATCTGCTCTTTCAGAGGACCTGCCCCTTTGTGGTTGGCTGCTTTCAGAGGCCTCCTGCGATTGCTCAGGGTGGCTGGCAGCACTCATCACTGCTCAGATACCCTTACAAGGCACGGCGATGATCGCCCCCCTCCTCAGCCAGGCTCCCACAGCCACATCCACCACTGTACGTCCTCGATCCAGCCTCACTGCGTCCATTTAAAATAACTTTGGGAGGCAATAGGCAGCTTTAGGTCTAATTCTTCATGTAGATAATAAGCTGAGGTGCACTTACAGGACAGTGAATAGAGTTTGTCTAGCTCCTAACTTGGACAAGAGACTGCAGGCATCTGGGCCAGAAAGCGTGCAGCTGCCGAAATTAAGCAGGCAGCTGGAATCAGAGCAAACTGCCTCTAGCAGCCCTGCCAACAGATTCTGCAGGTCAGCTATTGAAATTATTTGCACATCAGCATATTTCAAATTTTGAAGGCAGCCTTTTGTGAAAGATCACAGTGAGAGCATTTGTAAAGAAGGGGTTGTTCTCGGACAAAAACAATTTCCTAAAGAATCCATTTCCTTAACCGGACATCAAAAAGGTGGAAGGTTTTCCTAAAACTGGCACCAAGAGCGTATCTGTGACATGGAGATAATTACTGGAAATAACCAGTGAAACTGCCAAATCTGACTACAGCAAAACTGCCAGGTTTTTTTTCCTTCTTAACTGAAGCCAAAACACACAGGTGACTTATAAGAAATGAAAGTGTGGAGAAGAGTGTAAAATAAGACTACTCTAATGCACAGCGCTTTAGCACAGTCTAGAGGACTTGTCTATGAAATGCTCCCAGCTGTTGGACTACGGCCAACTCATCTTAAAATTCAGATAGCCTGAGGGTGGGTGGGATGGAGGCATCAGAGGCCCCATGTCTCAGGACATGTACTGAGTCCCCATCAGGCAACCTCAGTCCAAAGAAGGCTCAAAACTGCAAGTCGAGGATACTTTAAAGAAAAAAAGAAAATGGATGTTTACAAACTGTTAGTGAAACTGAATCTGTTGCAGTGAAACTCTGCTTTTACTGACTCTGCTAGACCCTACTCTCCTTTTTCACTGTCTAACCTAATGCCATGAATCTCAAGAATCCCCAAGAGTGGGTCTGCTCCAGGAGGTCTAGACAGCTTGATGGGACACAGAGGGATACAAGAATAAAAAATCCAGATGGCTGATGTCAGCCCCTCTTGTCCCTTATCTGTCTCAGCAGAGGTCCTCTCTCTGGCAGGGGTCCTGGCAGAGGTCCCTGGCAGGAGTCCTCTCTCTGGCCCCACATGGGGCATGTACACGTCTGACAGGCTGCTCCTGCACTGCTTGGAAGGAGCTGGGCAAAGGGGTGATGCCCAGCAGCCTGGGGTGTGGGTTGAGGCAGGGGAAGCTGTGGGAGCTGTGCAGCCCAGCACAGCTTGGCAAGTTCCTGCTGGAAGATGGAGCATGGGATCTCAGAATGATGGTTCAGCCAAAGGAGACAACTCCTGACCTACCCACAAAGGGTAATGTTAAGGACACTTCTCAGACAGACAGCAGCTGCCAAATGACAACTGAAAATATGGATCCTAGGTATTTTCAAAACACTTTTTTCTTCTTCACTCCAATATATTGTTCCTGTCTTTAGTTATATCTGCTGATTGTGGGGAAAATAATATTAAGAACTCAGGAAATCATAGTTCACAAATGCAAATGCCAGAGATTTTATTCCTTCCACTCCCTCATACTGAGTTAACTCTGAATTTACCTTCATCTGTAATCCTCAACTTTAAGAAATCAACCTTGCTTTCCTTCCCAAATGATGGATTCTTTAACAAATTCAGGGATATTCATAGAAATTACAGGTAAAGCATAAAGAACTACTTCTGACTGCCCAGACTGACATATTCTGAGGTAAAAGGAAATAGCAGGTTTGCATGCCATGGGCAACTCCCTCCCCACAAAACAATGAAGAAAAGAAAACTGGAGGCAAAAGACTAAAAACTAAATCAGTACATCTGAAAACCAAGGCCAAATTGTCTTGCTGAAGGCCATATCTAATCAGTCATTAGTAGAGCAAGGACTGCAAATCTGGCTTCCTCAGTCCCTGTTTCATGCTCTAATTCCCACCTCCAACAAACTGCTTTATAATAATCATAAGACCTTACTGATTAGTCATATATGCAGATAAGGAAATCTCTCTTCAAGGTTACTGTAAAGGAAAATATTATTCAGGATGGCAAAATGAAGGTCGAGGGAAGAGAACAATGCAAATGGAAAACAGAGTGGAGTGTAGACCAAGCAGTGTTCCTCTAAACCAAAGTTCAGGAGTACTGGGAAATATAAAAGTAGTGTTCAGCCTTGTGATACACTGGTCTTCCTTCCCCAGAGAATAATGTTGCAGAATTTTCTGATAGGAAATTGTGATAGAAAAGCCTAGTGAAATTAAGACACATAATTTTTACCCCAAAGTCAACTAAGTGAGGTCGGCCCCAGGCAGGATGTGTGGTACTGACCTCATCCTGCTGCCCCATGGTAACCATCATCACTGCTTTGTTCTCACCTAGGACTGTAAAGCAAAATAATCAATGATGGTATTTATCTTCCTGTAAACGAAGACTCTGCCAGAAAAGACAAAGCCTTAAAAGGGGATTTATCATGGCTACAACACTTACAAGCATCAGCAGAGAAAAAGATGGAGAAGTATAGGGTATGATTTAGGCAAATCAAGTAATCATATCCAGTTACCCAACTTACTGCAACACATCAGTGGGCAAAATACCTGAAACAGGCATGTGCAGCTTTCCGTGGGTTCACAAGACTAATTGCAATATATGTGTCCAAAGATCTCTTGGGATCCCATGATGAAAGTTTTCTTCTCAAATGTAAAGGGGAGGTAATTTTTCCATTTTTCTCTAGGGGCTATCCAAATAGGGCAGGCATGCAGAGATTAGCCAGGTTTATCTTCTCAGGAAACTGTCCAGCATCCAAGCATGATGGCTCCAGCATCATCTGGGCTAGGAGCTGATCCAACACTCCTCCATAGGAGGGGCCTCCTGATTAGGAATCAGGACACAAGTCACAAGTAATATGAAGGTCACAGATGAAAGGTGATCAAGATGCAAAACTACTGTTGGATTGAAAATCCCAACTGGGGTGTCACAACCATAATGTAAAGTATGTATCTTGAAAGAAGAGGTAAAGGGACTTTATCTAATTTTTTGAAAGGTCTGTTACATCATTTGTGAAATAAGCATTCAGAAAAAAAACCACAAAAAACAAACCAACAAAAAACCAATGACAAATGATCATCAGCATATTATTTGTAGGACAAACCAGATCTGAAAAAGCTTGTAGGAGTATACATTTTGTATCTGTGTCTCTGTGTTCCCAAAAAGCTATACAACAGCCTTTTGTATCCAGGCAGCTTTTTTCACTTGGCAGTAAAGTATCATAAGGTCTCGGGAAGCAGAGGTGCTGAATCCCCAGTGGCCCTATGCTGCAGGAATGGAGGCTTACCATAGCTGAAATAAAAAGGGAGGAGGGAACATTAGGAGGGAACAAACCAGCTATTGCTTGAGATCTCCTGCAAGTGCTAAGAGAACCCATAATGTTTGGATCTTGGGGAGCCAGCTACTTCTTCATGTTTTGGGTAGGAACAAGAAGACTACTCCCCAGAAGTTTAACTGGCAGGACTTCATTGTTGTGCATTTAAATGGCATGCAACTGGTGACAGTTTCCCCTTTCCTAGTAAGGATATAGAAGCATTAACACTACACCATTGAATTTTTACACACCTATACACACTATTTGCAGAGTAAATGGAGAAGGTTTAAGTTCTTATCCCCAGTTCCTGTGGAGCACACTGATATGAGACAACACATACAAGAATGGAGCTTCACTGTAGAATGAGATCCCTTGGAGAAGGGGAACACAGAGTGCAGCACATGCACATAGCTGGGGAGAAACTGAGCTCCTGAGAACAGGCAGGCTCTTCTGCACTGAGGAAGAGTCTGAAGGGCAGCTTTTAGGCAGTGTCACCAGTTAGAGGAAGCCATGAATCAGTATGAAAAAATGCTACCTGCTGTCATTTGATTCCTGTGCTCTGGGAAACAAGACTTTTCATTTCCGTAAGAAAAACAAACAGAACAACATAGGGCTCTGTTGTCTACCTGTTTTCTTAACAGCTGTCTTTGTTACTGCTGGTTGGCATGCTGCTTGGATCAAAGACTGGGAACAAATATTTTCCTATCTTCACCCAGCAATGTTATCATTAAAAATAATCAAAAACCACTCCCCACCTTCCTTCCCCACCAGGGAAGGTTTTACATCATTCCCTTCCTGCACTGAGTCAAAAGGGAGCAGCAGTCTCTTCTGTGTATATTTCCAACAGCTGCTAATGCCATAAGTCAGACAAAAAGGCTGAAACTCTATTTAAAAAAAAAAAAAACCACCAACCAAACCCTCCCCCCCACCAAAAAAAAACCCCAACAAAACAGATAATGTGAAGCTGGTGGTAGAGTATTTGAGAATTTGAGAACATGTGATGTGAGTTTCCCAACAGTTCTGACTTTCTTTTCTAATCAGTTCTCACTGCCATCTCATTATTTGCTAAGGGCAGGTCTATGTGGGATGCATTGAGTAGTCTGCATCATATCACAAGCCCAGCTACCTTCCTGAATATTCAAATGCAAAATAAAATCAGCCTCTTGAGTAAGTGCACTAGAAAGTGTCTGATACTAAATATTTCTTCAGCCCCTTGTCATACTTGACAGCCAGTCACCCCTTTACCCCTGTGGATTAATAGGTTAGGACAAACCTGACATAGCTGCTGGTAATTCTATTTAGACTGAGGTGTTTAATGGATATGAAAAACATAATCAGGTCATGAAGGGTAGAATGAAGGCCACTGTCACTCTGTTTGCCAGCCTGTCTCTAACTGAAAGGCAAAGTTCAGTACTCCATCTGTCATCTACAGCATATGGACTTTTGAGAAAAATCAGTGTTAGGACTTCACTGAGACAGAGATTTGCAGGGCCCAGCATTTACACCCCATTTAACAATTTCCCTACCAGTGCTTATTTTTTCTGCATGTTTTGAGGGTTCAGTAAGCCACTCAGGATCATGGCCAGTGATCTATCACCCACAGCTGTGCAGCTTTCGTGTACAATCTAATCTGCAACATAAAACAGCAAAATACACATCTTCGAGCACACAAGTTTTGATGCAACATCCATTTGCCTTCACCTGCCACATCAAAACCAGCTGTCCTAGTGGTTGCTGTCCTGATCTGCATGTTGAAAAATCTACCCTGAAGATAAGACAGAAATGTTCTCTGATCCCTGTTCTGCAAACTGTCACAAGCCTAACCCTCAGGCTCCACACAGAATTTAACTTTTAGAGGATCAGTTCTTCTTGAACTTTTCCTCCAACATGATTAAGCAATGGTATTTGAATACTAGAGAACCACCTGGAACATATGGACCTGCAAGCCTGTATTACCTGTATTAAATTAGCAATGTTATCATCTGTGCTCTGCTGAGCCTGCTGAGATACTGGGAAGATACTAGTAACATTGAATTAGGAAGAAAACTGGCACAATAAAAAATACAGTAGAGATCCTACACCTGGCACAACACCGACAGCAGTGGAAAGGATTGTGAAAAAATATGTGTATTAGAAATAAATAGTGGAAAAAGAACATTGATCTTACAATGGCAGCTGACAAAATGGCAGGTTGAGGCTGGCTACATTTTAGGGAAGTGTATTTTCTAGGAAGACAACACAAACCTCTTGAATATGAAAACACCTAACTGCAAAAAATCAAAAGCACATTTTAAAGATTCCCTTTGTCTAATAGGAGCATTTTCTTCTAATTTTGAAGCCTTGTCTGCTTCTTCAATGGAACTAGAAAATCAGAGCTGTTTGACTATATTGATCTGGTTGCTAAACAACTGATAATTGATCTTCTCTAGGTTTCAGTAATGTGTGCTTTAACCAGTGAGCTTGTTACCTTTCTGTTTGAAAGGTCAGGCCTGCATATTAACCAAGTACTTAAAATGGAAAGAAACCCTCAACAAGCCCAACCTAAGAAAAAAGTTTAAAGACAGATTTACTGATCAAAATGTGTGTTTTTTTAAAAAAAGTTTAAAAAACCTAATGGCGTACAAACACAATTCAGATTGCTTCTGTGGGCTGAAAATTTCCACCAGGAAGATGAAGTTTATTATGTTAAAATATCAATTCTAGTATTAATTTTATTTGGTGGTATGATGACACAAGTCCCCTCACCACGTGCCCCATCCAGTCTTTACTTACTGGGCTTTGAGGTCTACTCTGAGTTCTAAAACCCTCTCCATGTTTAAATGTGTCTTTTGGATTTATCCTACTTGCAATATTCAACTACTGCCTCAGGCCCCATTGACCCGAGTGTTTGTTCAGTGTGCTCAAGAAAACCCAACAGACTATTCCATGATGCTTGTGCCAGAGAATACTGAAGAAGTCCAAGTATCTGATAGAGTAAATTCAACTCTACAAAATGCTACAAATAATTTATGATTTAAAGACCTTAAGTCAGTATTGTGCAAAGCCCATTTTAATAATATTCCTGTGAGGGAGTGTTGCAAAGGATAGTGCCCCAGGAACTGTTGTGGAAACTCTCAAATTGTTTTTTGAAAGCTTGGAACTAATTTCTAGTTTATATAATTGATCAAGCCTTTTATTTTTGCCAAATTTACTTCCCTAATAGTAACCTGAGCAATATACACAATTAGAACTGAAATCAGCTTCAGTTTTGGTTTAAAAGCTTTTGCAGTTAAAATTTGTCAAAATTTAAATCTCCCTTTGCCTGCCAAAACAAACGTAATTCAGTTTTCCTCTTTTCCTTTCGACTACTACCAAGCATAACCAGGTTTAACATAGATTTGAAATGTGTGAGCCATAAACCCCATGCCCATTGTACGGAGCACACACCATTACCAAGAGTTAGTAGAGGAAAGCAATCAATAGCTCAAAGGTCGCTTTCATTAATAATCAAGGACTGCACACACCTACATTATGATATTCTGCTCTGTGTTGCCAGGTTTTTTTTGGAGAAACATTCTCCTAACATATCTTTTAAGGGAAGGAACTGAAACCACTTTCAGTTTCAGGTACATTTAGGTGACACATGTACCTCAGTGCCCTTCCATGTCCAGAAGTTTCTGTGTTAGCACTGTGAGGTCCTCTCATGGAGAACCATGGCATTCATGCAATTCAAAGCAATATCGGGGGTGTTGTTTTCCAAGTCATTTGCAACACCCTATATCTCTTTCTAAACTTCACCAAGTGCCTCTCGTCTTGTAAAACTTCAACTCTAAGTGTCCTCTGCCGTTGAGAAAATTTGAGTGGGAAGGCTTGTCAACTTGAAGAAGAAAAGAAATTCTATCTGTGACTTATGCATAAAAAAATGGCACTTTTTGATTCATCTAGGATGACAGAAAAACAGGAAAATATTAAAATCTACATAATGCCTTTGATACTTCTTAGACTTTTGGGAAGGCCTTGGCCTGTCAGTCAGAGGTGGTGTGCTTGTAATTGGCAATGTGGTAGCACAGGAGAGGATTGCTGGAAAGGAGCTTTATTTATCCCACTCTGCTCATTCGTGAAAGAAATTGGCAACTCTTTCCCCAGCTTTTTCTGAGTGCTCTGTTACAAGACCACAGAGAACCTATATACATCATTTCCCCTTTAATCCTTATAGGAAATCTGTTCAGGAGGGAAACATCTAGGGCCACACAACTTTCACCTGAGCCATATATTTCTGCCCTTGGGTACTTGCAGTATGCTTGACATCATGAGTTTCGTTTTCCAGTATTTAACCCTGCAGCTGTGGCGGTCTGTAAGAACAGCTTCATCATGGAATTTCCTAGGCCTTTTTATAATGAAATATTTGTGTGTATATATGTACACATTCAGAGAAAGGAGCTCCAAAATTAGGTCTTTTGAGCTCCAACGACTTTGTTAACAAAGTCAAGCTGTGTGACCATATTCCAGATTCTGAGACTGTTTGACCACTCATGTGTGCACCCAAGTGCTCCAGTTGCTGGGAGAATTGCACAGGAAGGAAATCCACTGGAAATCTGTAGACTCCCTTTGCAAAATCAACAGTTAAGAGCCTGTAAGAAATTCCTCTTTCCCATAAAGAAAATCTTATGCCTAGATTCTCAAACTGTGTCTCAACGTGACATTTGTTCAAGGTTATTTGGAGTTTAAGGTGTTCCAGCCACATCATAACACCCAGCCCCTGTTGTGCTGACAGCACTGTTCACAGGCTGTGTTGAGAACCAAAGAGCTGATTGGGCTTTGCAAGGACAAACATTAGAATCTACAACACTTTCCTGACCCATTTTGAAAGAGCATTGTCCAAAACCAGCAGCCCTGGTGCTGCTGAGAGTGGAAGAGCAAGGGGAACATGGAAAAGTGTATGAGCATGAGCAAGCATTCAGGACCAGGAACTACAGCTGGGCGCCAAGCTCTGCTGCACTCAGGGCACCACCAGGTCACTGCAGCAGAATGAAGTGCAGTTTGTGTCACCTGCATCAAGCAGAAGATATGTTCACACTACCTGGCCAATCTGAAATGGTGTTAGGTCATAGAGAGTTAGAGTTCAAAGCATTGTCTACTATCATCACAAAGTAATAATCTCCCTGTGTGAAGGAACTTATGCAAATACAGAGGTGCCATGACTCTTTACAAGAAAAGATCTAACCTTTACCAGCACAAGAGTGCCAATATAATTACTTCCAACTAATGCTTTAGTGTTTAAAAAAATGCACTTCAAAACAAAACAGTTATCCCAGGAAGAAAAGGCACAAAGCCCAGGACTGTTAGCAAGTCATCCCTCTCCATAAATACTAAAAAGTTTGAGTATTCCTGCAAAACCCCTTCACAATTTAAATTGATGACATTCCCAAATACATGTGTGATCTTTGCAACTCTGCATTTGACTAGCATAGCTCATGCAAAATTAACTGGTTTTGCATGCCATGTGATTTTCAAACTCATGATATAGATAAAGCAAAAGCAGGCATCACTGGGGAAAGTTCTGAGCCAACAATCCAATGCCTATTTTAGCAAATAATGTAGTGCAACACTGCAGCTCTGTAAAAGACAGCAAGTGGTGCTGAGAATCCAAAGTCCTCAATATAAACCCTTCATAATGTTTACTTAAGAAAATCTCTGCTTTGATCTGGTGGACTGAGTGTGTTAGGTTGGCTCCTGGAGTGCCTCTTCTCACAGGCTTCAGGAAGCAGCTTAGTTTTCACTTGAAGTGGAATTGATTTTTGTCCTATAACTACTCACTGATATCAACCAAAACAAGGGAAGTGAAGACAATTAGAAGATTTGCTTCAAAAGCACAGTCCTGCATGTAAGTAAAACCCTGCAGACTAGACACCATCCACAGAATAAGAATGCAAGAATAATTTTGTAAAGATAGGTTCAATATTTTTCCTATCCTATTTTTTCCCATCCTCTGACCCCTTCACGATTTTATACTAAACACCTGTTCAGTTTTATACATGAGATGCAGGTTCAAACTTTAAACAGAAAGTTTAAAATCACCTTTAAGGCTGATAAAGTCCAGGAAATTTTAGCATGGAAGGAAATAGTAATTTTGAGAAGGCAGCTGAGGTGGGAGTTGTGTTTAAGTAAATAGTAACCTAATGCCAGCTTTTGCAACAATGTTCCTATTCAGAGATATTAAAATTATTTTTAGAAATTCTAATTCCTTTTTTTGCCTACAAGAGAAGTAGACAAGTCCTAGAAAGACTAAATGGTCTGAGCAGGTGAGCAGCAGAGGAAGGAGTGAATTCAAACCTTGCAGATTCCCGTGGTAGCTCCGTCTGCACTGTGCATGTGGGACAGCCGCGCGTAAAGAAAATGACCCAACAGGAAACATTACGGGTTTTCTGCATGTGAATGGTTGCTGCCTCAAAACCAGTGGATGATGGATGCTGAAAATAGCATTTGAATCCTCATCTTTCGTGTGTCAGTTGTCAGGCACACACTGACCCAAACAGCTAGCGAGGAAAGAGATTTGCAACAACTGTCACCCACTGCAAGCAGCCAAAGTGTGACTTCTTCCAAGAGGAAGGAAATCAGTAGGAAAAAACAGTACTTCTTTGATGCACACAAACAAATGCACATGGAATTTGGCTCCCCTAAGTACTGTAAGGCTCAAAGAGTAAGAAACAGTTTCCTTGCTCAGTATTCATACCCAGGACAGCACTTGCTCTTTTTTAGATCTCTCGCAGGCAAGCTGTACGTGTCTTTTTGAGTAAAAATTATTTTTAATGCCCTTCTCTCTCTGTTCCTGTCATATTTTCTTGCTGACAGTCTCCTATACTTCCACTTCCTCCTCTCCATCCCTGCTACTCTGCCTTTCAGCATCTGAGTTATTCCCCTTCACTCTTCCCAGCAGCAAGACACACGGAGCTCACAGAGACACTATGTCCTATGTTCCTATGGCTGGAAAGTTGGGTGGTGGTTGGAGCTTCTACAAAATAAAATGTTGCACTTGCAGAGAAAATTCAGTGATGACCTGGAAGACACACACCAAGCTCAACAAGGGTACTCAGAAATTTTAGAATCATAGAGTCATTAAGGCTGGAAAAGTCCTCCAAGATCATCAAGTCCAACCTTCAACTAAATACTACTAAAGCCACTAAACCATATTGTGAAGTGCCACATCTACTCATGTTTTCACCACTTCCACAGATGGTGACTTCACCCCTTCCCTGAGCAGCCTGTTCCAGGACTATCCTGAACAATCACTCTAGTCACTAGAAGTTTTTACACATCTTTGTGTTACCAAATATTGGTTTTACTTATCTGGATTGTTTTACTTTTTGGTAGAATTATCATTTCACAAAAATAGGTTTTGACATAAGTCTGTAGCAAGTTCCATTTTTTTTCCTGCTAAAAAAAAAAAATTATAAAAATGCTTCCTGGAATCTGTCTGACACGTCTATGGCAAGGGCTGAAGATAAAGTCTAACTTTGTCCATCATGACTGTTTCTCAGCTGGATTTTAGGCCTTCTGTGTATGCTATAAGAATTTTGCTTAACAGGAACCTGGAAAGGAAAAGTGCTGCACTATTTTTTAAATTGGAATCCTCTAAGAAAATATTTCTTTGGTTGATTCACTGGAGAGTGAGTGATCATCACAGAGGAATGTAAGCACTGGGTTTTATCTCAACTGTGTGTTAAAATATTTCTTGCTGCTTTTTCCACCAAGTTAAGCTTGCTTTGCTTTGCATGTCCTCAGACTATTTCACTGAAATGACAGTGCATCATCTTTAGTTAATGATTGTGTTGCTGGGCTTCAGAGCTGGCTCAAATAAATTTTTGCAGTCCTTAAGGATTGCCTTGCCCTCCTTAGTATCGTTTAGTATCTACCTTTAAATAGGGCTATGGCTACAATCTCCTGTGACTGCATGTCCCACAACTGGTAAATTACAGTAGGAAGATAGTAATGCCTTTGAAGACAAGTGGTATCTGCTTAATTCCTTAGACCAGACTGATTTCAGAAAAGAAAAATTTGAAGCAGAAGTTGCTGTCTAAAAGGGGTATCTGCTGTGGTGTGTTAATATATTTGTGGAGCAATTGGTGAGCAATCTTTCATGTACGTGATTGGGCAGCTTGTGAGGCAGTTATACTGCCTCCACTATATATTATGGGCAATGCCACAAGAAAAAATACCCAAGAATTCTAGTTAATTCTAGAATTTAAGTTAAGCATATTTTGATATGCTTAACTTAAATTAAAAATGTGTATCCTGTATGACATTATTGAAAAAATCCCAACCCAGAACCAAACAACCCATCCCACAAATCTGCTAACATGATATCCCTTGGGTAGGAAAAGTGACACAGGGTGTACAACTGGTGTGTCAGAACATTAGTTTTATGTATTTATGCATCTTCTGGTGGGGCAGAAGGAAAAGAAGAGGAGACTTCTTGGAGACAGAAGTGTTTTGGGTGGGCACAAATTTCACAGCTTGGTGCAGCCTGTGCTTGGCAGTTCTGTGGATAATGAAAGTCAGGGTAGGCTGTTCTATGAATCTCTCTTGATTCTTACAGTGAACAACATAAATTCTTACACAATAAAATGAGCATTACCAATCATAGCTGGGTCTGGGATTGTTTGGGTTTTAACCGTCTCCCCCAATATGGACATTTCTTCAATATGAGTTCTAAAGGTAGTAGAAGGGTTAAACTGACTACTGTGGATATCCATAAACCAATTTGTTTTCACTAATTATGTTTTGAATAACACTTTTCAGTTAAAACAGTAACACTCTCAGTTTAGACCTGCCCGGGTTTTTTTGGTGCTCAGATAAAAGGCTTGAAAAAAGGAACTTACTTACACACAAAAAACTTGCCACAATTCTTCATCCTCCCTCCCCCCTAAAAATAAAAACAGGAGAGTGTCTGTATGTTATCATAGGTGACATCTCTGATTAGGTGTAAGTGACCCCACAGTGGCCAAAACCAACAGGAAAAACACTGGTTTGTGGGATTACTTTTCAGTCAATTTAGCTGAAAACTAACTGGGGGAGTTAGTTAGGAGTGACCCAGCTGGCAGCAGCCAGTTGCACCTTGGCCTTTGCTGTAAAATCACAGCACCGGGTGGGAAATCCAGCTTTGCTGGCCATGCCTAAGTAAGGCATTCCTCCCGAGCAGCCAGATGAGGCGGGCAGACCACACTTCATGACAGAGCTGACAGGAAAAAGCAGTAATTACACGAGCACGAGCTCTCTCACCTGGGCACTGCTGTAAGATGAATCCAAGGTGTCATGCGGAGCGAGGCAGTCCATTAATTTTCCATTCCGGCGGCAGCCCAGGTGCACCAGGTCTCGGCAGTGAGCATGGCAGGTGTACCTGCAATCTTAAAAACCCACACACAGACACCAGGGAAAAAAAAAAAAAAAGAAAAAAAAGAAAACAGAAAGAAAAGAAAACAAAAAAGAAATTAAAACGGTATTTAGAAATTAGGTTTCTGCAGGCAGAACATAGGAGTGAGACACATCCTCATTTGCTACGTGACCTCAGAGAAATAACCACCTCTCCAGTGAATTTCCCCACCCGTATCAAAGATAATAATAGCTACAGAGCACTGGAGATGTAAATTCACCGGAGTGAAGGTGACAGTGCAGCACACCTCCCGGTGTCACACTGACAGCCGAGCAGGTCTTTAGTCAGATCAGGGCTGCCTCAGTGAAATGCTCTTGCAAAAGGTCCGTGCCACAAGCTAGGTGTTAGCTGTTGCAATGTAAGCACAAAAGGGGCAGATCTCAGAAAAGACACAAAATTTGTGACTTACAGACAAAAAATTCTACCCACATAGAATTACTGCTACATGGTTTTTCATGTTTTAAGCTCTAGGTGGTCATAAGAATATGTACGTGAATATTGAAGGCAGAATAAGTGGCTTATCTGAAGCTTAATTATGGTGATAAATCACATAGTTGCCTTCAGTAGCAATGCAGAAATTTCACTTTCTGGCTATCAAAGTCAACCAAGATAGCTATTAGAAATGTAAATTCATTATAACAGGCAGATGGCCCTATCTCTTGTAAGAAATAGATGTTTCATACTCCCTCTAATCTCAAAGAAAGAATCACTTTGAGAGTATTTGCAAAAACAGCTTGTACTTGCTTTGAAGTCCCGTTGTGTTTGCTGATTTTCTGTGTAAGCTGGGCAGAGTTCACGATGCCATCTTTGTCTAGGACTGAATGTCACTTTCTATTTTTAGGTTTTAAATTGCTTATAATTTTGCCAAAGAGCAACCACTTGTACTTCAAGTTTCCATGCTGAGGAACATCATGCTGTTTGTTTTAGAACATTTTGGCTAAAACAATTCAGCCATTTCCAAGAATGACTTTTGTAGGAAATGCTTTCATTTTCTCTAACTAAGCTATACTTACTTTTTTTAAAATTCATTGTTGTTACGAAGTTTTGCACTTTCAAGATTTATACCAAAAGATGAATTCTGGATGGGCTCTTTTGTTCCCTTATCAGCTTCTCAAAAATTTCAGTTTCCCTTATGTTTAACTAGATTCCCATTGCAAAAAACAAACTCTCAAACTTTCCCATTTCCAATCCATACTCATTGTGATGTTATGGGGCAAGACAGCAGAGTGTTCCCTGGACTTATGTTCCTTTTGGCTAGGGACTGGATCTTTAATATCTGTACCATCAGACCATTCAAAAATAGAAATTATAATGTGGATAAAGTGTAAACCTGCAATCACATTCCTGTGCCTGATACAGAATTTATGTTACGCTTGCATTAAGGCAAGATTAATTGTATTTATTTGGCACAAAGTCAGCCTGTCAAAACTTTTCCAACACCAGCAACCCAGCATAGTGAGTCCATTCTGGATCAGCACTGTGAGGCAGATAGCTGGGATGTTTCTGATCTTAAAACAGACTGACTACATCACAAGAACTATATCACAATAATATCACTGTATCTCAAGTCACACTCTTGAGACACCAGCAAATAGCTTCCAGCTAATTATGGGTTACAAAGAACACTGTTGCAGTAGAAACCAAAGCACTGAAAAAGACTCAAACTCTCTAAGACAGTCACTGTATTTAATGCAGAATTTGAAAAAGGTGAAGCAAAACAGGCAGAAGACTACAGAGACACATAAAAAGAATGGCTAAGGCAGCTGTATGGTGCCCAGGAGAAATGACAGCTGTCCCTACATCCTTGTGTGATGCTGGCAAGCCATGTTAGGCTTGCTTCAGTTGCTGCCTAATTTCTCCTGGGCTCCACATTTGAGTTCCTTTATCCAATTTTTAGTAAACATGGAGTATTCCCAACTGCAGCTGAAGTCAGGGAGAACTGTGCTTTTGACCCAAATGAGGTTTTCCCAGGGCTCTGTTTTATGCTTATGCAGCTGGGATTATTTTTCAGATGATTCATGCACCTCATGAAATTCTGGAGGAGACAGAACACTCACTTTCATGGATGCCTTGAGAAGAGAAGGATTTAGTCTTTGGGAAGTGGAAAAGCCAAGAGGAATAAATAAAACTCAGAGCCATTGTTCATCAGGTAAGGGAACAGGGCATCTCCATGAGAAAACCAGGACGGGAGCACTTAATTAAAAATTACATTACACTGCATAAGCAAAAGAAGATCAAATTAAAATTGTATTTTAATTTCTTCTTTTTTCCTTAATTTCTGTGGTTTTTACTTTGCAAGTTCAGTTACCTTCTTTAGAAAAAATCCTTATGAGATTGGACTGTATGCTCACCTTTCAATTCTCCCCCTGTAGTTCTGACAGAGCTGACCATTTCAACTACAAATGGTCTAAAAGCTAATTAAGTTTTATGAAAATTATCTCCTGGTTAAAGGAGGAAGACCCAAACTAACACCCACACACAGGGCAAAGCTGGCAAAAGTCAGCCATCAAACCATTGTCTGACAACGTCTGGACAAGCAGCTACTGCACATCACCTGCGTGGTGAGGGGGTTGTGGGGAATGTCCTACAAATCTGCAGGACACCAGGATTCACTGATTTCCCAACTTCCTATGAGTGCAAATGTATGTACTGAGCATGCACCAATGCACAAATAATATTAGGAAAAAATCTGTTAGCTAAACAGTGTTCTGAAACAGGATTACTTATTCAGTTAGGAAACATTAACTTTCAATGCTATTTTGTTTGTCATTTATATTCATTATAATTTGTGAGTCCATAATGTCATTTGCAAGACAAGCCCATAACTTCCACCTGGCTATTATAGGCATAATTACAAAAAATATGAAAGCTTCATCTCTAAAAAAGCTTCATCTCATTTTTTTCAAATCTTAAGCTAGATTTTAACATACTGTGTATAAGTTTAATAAGCAAGATTAGAAAAAGCATGGTTTTTTTCCTAAAACACTGGTTCTATGTATGATCTTTTTCTCATACGTGTTTTAGCTTTAAATATATTATTTCATTCAAATTGTGGCATACAATGTTCCACAAAGGTTCAGACAGAATCAAATTTTAAAAATACCTTCTTCTGGTAAACCTTTACTGGAGCACTCCCAAAATTTCCATGAGATCAAAAAGTGGCTATAATTCTGCAAAGACTGTTACAGTCATCAGATCATGGATTGCCATTTCATTTCTGCTTGGAAAGCAATCAGAATCAGGTGCTCTTTCCTGATGTGGTCTGAAATGAATCCTGTTCTTTGAAATCAGACTTTGGGACTTAGCACATTTGATAAAAGCATTCACCGACAACTAGGAAAGCTAATAGTTTTATTTTACTGATGCTCAGACTGTCATGTATGCTGAATTTACGTATGAAAATGATGCATCAATGCATATTAATCATGCAAATTGTCCTGCATTATTAAGAAATGCAAAGTAAGTATCTATTTATTAAACATATAAATATGCTTTGGAAGTTTCATTGTCAACTACTGAGACATAATGAAGCACCTTATAATTTATTATGCTATTGCAACAATGGCTTTAGTAGAGTAATAGAAAAAAACAACTTACATTATTGCCAGAAATCAACACCACTCCTATCCTGCCCTAGTAGGGGTGAACTGTAAGGCTTCAACATGTTCATTTTGCATGAATGGACCCTACCTGATGTTTGGGTTTTCTTCACCCAAACTTGGCTTTGCCTGATAGCTTGTAGATAGTTGTTCCCATAACAAGTTTGCTCCAGGGCAGTGCAGCAGAAAGCAAGCAAAGGAACAGGCAGGAACCCAACAGATGCTCCAACATCAGACCCTGGTAACTAAGTACTACTAAATCAGGCAGAGGCAGGCAGAAGCTCAATAGCAAAGTCTTTCTATCCTGCTGTGGTCTCCCTTGCCTAGGAAATGTGTGATTTCATTTCTGTGATGGCCCAGACAAATTTAACTTCCAAATGGATATGCAAAATGTATGTTGTGCCTAAACAACTGAAGCATGTGGAAAGTTCAAAGCCAATTTTCTATTACCTTTGCATTATTTATCAACCACAGTAAAAAGTCTTTATTAGAAAGTGTGAGGAGGATGTACTATTTGGTCCTACTGCTGTGTTGGGAAGTTAGCAAGTAAAATCATCTTTACATGAGAACCTGTGGCTTGGTTCCCAGCAATCAGAAGAGAGTTTTAGTGCTGTGCTTGCTCTATGGAAAGCATGCCTGTGAAACTTCTTGGAAAAATTATTCAAACTGTGTGAGGTGTTTAGGGCTTTAATTTTTAATTCATTTTCAGCCAGCAGGTAATGAAAGGAAGGAGAACGAAGTTCAGCTATATTTCTCCTGCAAGACAGAATTGTATGTTATTTCTACAATACATGGTATCAGCATGTCACATTTTGGTTTATGCTTAATATATTTTGTGTTGGTCTCTTTTTTTTTTTTTTTTTTTTTTTTTTTTTTTTTTTTTTTTTGCTGATGCTCAAATGTCCACATTCTACTTTGATGCTAAAGTTGTTACAAAGATCTTTTCTAACAGTTTCACTCAGACCTGTAATGGAATGAGAAACCTATTTGAAATAAACAGCCTTCAGAAAGCTCTAATCACAGCTCCTAGGAGGTGGAGATCTGATGTAACATCATTTTTATCCCCATGAAATATTCTTTATTTCTGCTTGTTTGTTTATCTGTTAGTCACACTTAACATCAGTCTGAGATTAAAATAAAGTTCTAACCATATTTCCCAGTTAGTGATTTTTAAGGGATCACTATTATTACAGATAAGGCAGGACTTCTGAGGTCCTTATGGCCATCCTTTCCCCCGAGGGACCTCTGCATATATTCTGTGCTCCTTCCCCATCGTGGAGCTATACAAGGCTTAGATCAGATTGAAGTCCAGCAAAGCCCACATCTTCCAAACTCTCATAAAACTGAGACTATCTACAAGTACCACTTAAGGTCTTCTGCTGTGTCTCTGTAAACCCTGCTCTCAGCAGGTACCATGGCCATTCACAGCCACAGGTCCTGAGGCCCTTTTTGGGATACACGCTTCCCACAGAGAGCATCATCTGTCATTTTCCCAAGAACAGAAAGACCATAGAACTGGCTTAACTTGTTGTGTAGGGAAATTCTCCAAGAGGCACTTGAACTGCAGCCCTATCTGCAAGTGCCACAGCTCCATTCAGGGTCAGGAACCCTGCCCTGGAAACAGGATAAGCTCCTGTAACAGTCTCTATTAAGAGCTACTCATGGTGATTAAGATAAAATTGACCAGAGTGCCTATGGCACAGACTTGCAAAATCATGAGTTGCATGTATTTGGACCTCAGCAGAAGACAAGTACTTTAATCAAACAGTCCAGGTTCCAGCACAAATGCTTGTGGTGCTTTTGTCTTGCTGAGCTGGAGTTTGGGTACTGCTCAAAAAATTTGCCATATTACTCACCAGTTTCAGATTTGGAGTTTTTAGATAACAGTTTATCTGTCATCTAGGCAGGCAACAACCCGACTCTGCCACATGCAAAGGACATCACATTTGTAAAGCAGGAGGGAGTGATCAGCCTTTTGGTGAGAAGAAAACACTCCCCTGAGTGAATCACTAACTGAGAACTCCAAAGGAGGCCCAAAGGAGAAAAGGAGGTAAAAAGGAGGTAAAAAGGAGGTAAAAAGGAGGTAAAAAGAAGAAAAGGAAGTGTAAAAATCAGCAGCCTGCATGAACTTGGGACTGCTTGATGCCCTCGCTGCTTGGGAACTCAGGGACTATATTTCTGATTTCATGCACCAGATAGCAAATAATTGGTTAATACCTAAATTCAGCTTCCCAACTGCAAAACAGGAAAGCATGACAGGTATTTTAGAGCAAATAGCCTGAACAGGATTTTTTTTTTCAGTCTCTGCTGCTGGTGCCTCTATAAACCTCCAAAATTCTGTCATCTGTCTTAGAGCCTTTAAATACTTTTTGTGCCAGGTGGTTTGCTAGCTAACTGGTAAACACCAGGACACATGCATTCTGTGTCATGGTCATCCTTGGCCGGGGGCATGGCATCCAGGCTGGCCAGGAATGGCATCTCAGGGCAGCTCACCAGCTTTCCGAGAAGTGGAAGGTGACATTGCCATCTAGCTGCTAGTTGAAAAACTGGGATGTAGGTGTCAGCATGGATAAAGCATCTCCAGGAGACCACTGTTAGCCAGGTAAGGTTGCTGGCAGCTGCCACAGAGAAGGTCCCTGACTGAGGGAAGATTCTCTGCTCTTGGTGCCAGTGCCACGAGAAGGGTCAATGATTCAGCTGCTGAAATCTACACTGGTTCTCAGATGCTTAAACGTCTCTGAGCACCTGGCCCTAAGTGACATAGGAGCATAAATCCCATTTATTTACTCTGGAGTATTAAAGAATTAAAATCAATTTAACTGGTTGATAAAGCTTGCTTATATTTTTATCAATGTGACAACAATCAAGTCTTCTCCCTCCTTCCAGTGCTTGCCAACAGGGTCCAGTGAAGCCTTGTCACAGGAGACTCTTGCACAAATGTAGGATCCTACATAACCAGCTTGTAAACAGGCTTCTGCTCCTCGAAACTATTACACTTCTTTTGGCCAGGTACTTCTCTGCATACTGCTCCTGTTTACAGTCACCACTCCCACAGAAATAGCACACCCAGTGTTTGCCAGACCACCCTGAAATAATCACAAAATCTGTTTGCAAACAAGGCTGAGAATATTCGCTTCATTCAATCGAGGTATGGGTTAAAATATAAACTTGCAGTAGTGGAAATATTTTAAAAATGAAAGCCCAAGACAAGAAAAATCAAGTTTAGGTTATGTTTACTTCTCACAATCTCTCCTTTATCTGTTTCAGCATCACACCTAACTGGAGAGCTGGACCACATCCCCACCTCAGGCTACACCATAGCTATCATGATTTTGGGAGCTGTTAGTATGCCAGTTTCTGGGAGGGCAACTGAGACATACACAGCTGAGGTCTCCCTCCCCTGGAAGCCTGAAATGCCTCCCTCCTGAAAGGGCTCCCCTGGAGGTACCTGGGCATAGGAACACCACACGATAATGCCAGAGTGTGAGGGAAAGGAGAGGCCTCATTTCTCCTTTAGTGTTCTTCATATACACACATCTGTGGCGTTCTTTAGTTTTTTTAACTTCCAGGCTACAGCCTAAGAAGCTACTTCCTTGGGCTGATTACATTGCTTTTGCCCTGAGAGTTGAGGCTCCTACTTCTCCATGCCAGACAGGGGAGGGGAGGCCAAGTTCCTCTGTGCAGTAACTCCAGACAGTGAATTAGAGATGAAACTTGGAAGATACCTTGACATATCACCATGTCTATCCTTTCAGGACAAACTTCAGGGAGTGCTTTTTGTACACTTGACTCAGTGAACCACACACCCCTCCCACACAGGCCCATAGATTCCAGAAAATCTGATGGACCTGGATGGTGTCAGGCTTTACTGACCACACGTACCAGTGACAAAACCAGGGTACTACATAGGAACTGTATTTCTTCTTCATCTCAAGAGCAGAGATTGCATTCAGAAAACAAATCTTATTCTTCATTTTTGAACTGCAGTGAAGTTATGCCACACACAAAAAAGTGCCGTGTAGGTAAAATCTTAGATTTGACCTGCCCTAGAAATCAGCTTACAATAACTCATTTACATTTGATTTCCTACAGAACTATTGATTTTAAGCTTACTTGTGCAAGACTGCAGTAGCTGTTAGGTATCTCTGCAGCTCATTAAGCAGCACGGGGGAAAAGCAGAGGGCTGAGCCCCTGGCCAGCATCCAGCTCTCAGCCTGGTGCTGTGCCACACACAGCCCCCAGTCAGGCTGGAGGGACAGATACCAGCAGCTCCCCAACAAGTTCTGGCTGCTCCACCTTTTAACCACCTGCTCCATAAGGCCAAGCAGCCAGAGGTGTGTCTTGGCATTGCACTGAGCTACACTTGCAGCAGCAATGTGGCAGCAGAATGGCTAGGATGGTAAAATGGCAGCTATGGCCCCTTTCCCCTGACAAACCTGTCCACAGGCATTTGAATCCCAGCTGCCAACCTAATCCACCAGGCCCAGTAAATTCACCAGCAGTCTAAAAGTAGCTCAGGTTGTCTTTAAATTAAATTAAGTTTTCATATGGAAACCACAAAATGCAGCAGCCCAGAGCACATGCTGAATTCCCAACTTCTGAGGGAACAGAGCCTGAACAAGAATGGGGATGTGGGTCTACACACATTCTCACACCTGATTTTCCTTTTGTGGCGGCTTCATAAAATGCATTTGAAATCCACCTTTGACAGAATCAAAGGCATCAGATATTACATTCAATAAACACCTGGCTCAGGAACACATTGCTGCATACACTTCTGCTCTGCAAATGCAATGGAAAGAAATAGCAGAATTTCTGTTTAAAAAGTCAAAAGTCAGTCCAAAGTATTTATGCAGTTCCACTACATGTCATGCTGGTATCTTGGGACTTCCACCTGATTTGACTGTCATCCTCTTTCCAACATTAAAAGCCTAAACAAACGGCAAAATATCCCTTCCACATAAAAAAACCAAAAGTGAGCTTTCACTTTTGTATGCAAATCCAGTAAAAACACTGCTTTTCGAAAGCATTTACTCTAGTGCCCTCTCTTGCTGAATCCCCAAAACAGCCAGCATTACAGATACAAAGCAGCACTTCATTTTCTTTTCCTTTTAGGAGAAACACAATGAAAACACAACAGGAAAGAAAAGTATAGTTTAGGTCTCTCTGTCTGTATGCTCCCAGAACTGTGAGTTCCTGACCAGACCTGAGTCAACAAACTCCCTCTTCTTGCTGGAATTAGGAACAAACAAGAGTTTCAAGTTCACAGAGGAGATGGACCATAGAAAAAATCCTGACAGTTCAGAAGAGCTCCCTGCTTTACCTGGCCAGAACACTGGGATTGGGAGTTAATTCTGAATAGCTGCTGAAGGATCAATGATCACTCCATTAGAGGAGTTAAACAGCAGTTATATCCTACCAGGACAGAAGCCAGACCTTTAACTGACTGAGCACATGAAGTTTAAAAGCTTGGACTTTCTGCCAAACAAAACCTGCAGTCCCTTCTGTTTAAATGTGAGATGAGAAAAAAGTTGACTCAAACCCATCAAATTAAATGAAGTTTAATACAGAAATAATTGCACTTGTGCAGATCACCTCTCACACTGGCTACAGCTCAATTCTAAACCTGCTTTTGCATGCTGCATCCAAGCTTGGTCTATGTTTACATCCCAAGCTCTAACGTTACATTATCTCTTTAAAACAGGTAATTCCACACTACTCATTTATTAATGTTACTCTTCATGAATGACCAGTTCACAGCTTTTATTTCAGGTGTTATGGGTCATCATGCCAGCCCTGCTAGTGAATCTTGAAGCAGCGGTACTGGAGAGGTGCTTAGTTAAATGCACAACAGTTGATCATTGTCTTTTCTTCCTCTCATCTTCCTCCTAGCACTGAGGGCAGCAAAGAGAAACAGCATCTTCCAGCTGCTTTTGCTTGACATTGGCAAAAGAAACAAGACATGTAGCATCAAGAAGAGATGTAGAGCTTCAGGGCTACAGTTCCCAAGTGACTCCATGCTCTATCATCTGTGTTAGGACAAAACTCTGTCCATCATTCCCAGAGATGGTCACTCTCCTTCTCAGTACCCCTCTTGCAAGCTCTGCATGCTTGTCCTGCAAGGGCCACACTGACCCCAGATACTGCAAGGGCTTCAGTGAACTGGGGATGACCAGCAGAACCTTTTTCAGCTAAAAACACAGGAGACTTCAGGTGCCCACTGGAAAGTTACAGTATCCATGCAGGAGCCACCAACCTGACCATAGGGGCTGCACAGGTGTGACACACCCCTGGCCTCAGGGAGACAGGGGACAATGGCTTTCACCAGAACTCTGAAACACAGTGGCATTATCTGTTCATTAATTTCCCAGCTATCTAGTCTCCCAAATGGAGGTATGCTGCCTCTACATACCCGAACTATTCCCAGAATAATCAAATTAAAGAGGTCACAGAAGGACATGAGCACTTACAGTGTAAGCCATCATATGTTAGTTGGCCAAATATAAAAACAAAAAAATTAACTTACAAATATTTTAACCTAAGACAATCTAAGTTGACATACTCAGCTAACATTGTCCTCCCATCCCATATGTGTTATAGAACTATTTTGTCAGCTGGATTTATTTTGAAGAGAGAGCTGAAAGGTTGACTTTTGTACAGTTAAAGCTTTATATGTTAATTCTTTGAGGAGGTAGCAAGTTTAAAGCATATCATCATACCCATGTAAAGATTTCTGCTTATTTTCCATAACACGTATTCTTACATAAACATAATTTTGTACTGGATGCTTAGCCATTCTGACCAAAAGTCTTTTGAAATCAATAAAAATATTCTAACTTTAACATTAGAGAAGGACTAAAGGAGTAATTCAATAGAGCAGAAAAGTTGCAAAAAATGTCAACCAACAGCAAAGGGTAAAAATCAACTTCCAACTACCTGAAATACAGTTATTTTAAGATTCTGTCAATAAATTCTCACTTTCTGCCCTCTGAAAGAACCTTCCAAAGTACCTAGTAGAAGCAGTAGCTCAAAATGATGAGAAGTCTCACCAGAGAGCTGAGAATAAAGGTCCTCATGAGCCAGCAGAATCTGGCAAGAAACGTGACACAAAATCACTCACCTCAGATTGACTTGATTTCTGTAGTTATTTATTTATTGTAATGGCTGCAGAACAAGTAGGGTTTGCTAGCAAGCAGTGTGCTTTTTATGTTTTCCAACAGATAATATGGGATTCTTTCCTGAGCAGGTCTAAAATCTATTTTTTCTATATAAGTCTGAAAAATATCATAAAGGTTTGAATCAATGCAGATCATAAAATTATCTCTTCCAGGGGGGTGCATTCATTGCTTAAGGAGAAACTGCATGAAACAGTAACAGTTGTGAGATCTGAGCCACAAAATTACCTCAGACTAATTCTTAATTGTTAAAAATTATCTTAAACCCTGAAGCAAGAAGATTTATGTGTCTTTCAAAGCCTTTATTGTAGCTTCAATTATCATAATATTGAATATTCTTATTTTTCCAGACCCTCTTTAAATCTTGTTACATTCCTGACCTCAGCAGCATCCTCTGGTAATGAGTTCTACAATTTAATTACATGCTGAATTGAAAATAATTTTGAAAAATCCTTTTATCTGCTTTATATTTGTCACCCCTCACCTTATTCCTCTGTTATGAGACAGAGAAAACAGGAGTTACTTGTCTATTTTGAATTTCTGCATCATTCTATATGCCTTATCATGACATTTTTTCTAATTCCTTTGTCTTTCAATATCTCTCCCTGTACATATGTACTTTATCATGATTAAACTTCTAGTCACATGACATGCCAACATAAATCCTCCTAAGATGTTGTAGGAAAAATTCAAATGTATTTCAAATAAATGATGGCTCCAGAATCCTAAAAACTACATCCCACAGTTTAAGCCTCTTATAAAATGTTATGTACGCTTGATCAAACCAAATGCAGTTAAAAGACTATCAGCTACATTTAGTATATTCTGAGCCATGTCTAAGATACCTTTTTAATCCTTCAGTAAGTAACTTAATCAAAATCAGCTACTGACGAGCACCTGCAAATCTTCTTCCTTCTTTTGGAGCTTTACAAGGAGCACATTAGGTGTAGCCCAAAGTCTGTGGTCAACAATCCCAAAGTACCCATCCAAGGACAGGCTGAAAAGCTAAGAATTTTTAGGAACAGCAACCTAATTATGCTTTGACAGCTCTTTCTAAAATTGTGTCAAATGTACCTTTCTGAACATAGTGACCTTCAACAGTACTAAATTCATTGTTACACTTAAAAAACTAATTTTGTGCTTTGGCAGATTTTGTTTCTGGGTCAAGCAGAGAGGACGAGGCACCCTGAGACATGGAGTGATAGAAGCAGAACAAAAGCAACAAGTCTGAGGGTACTATGCAGAGGCACAGTGCCCTTCTCTTGGTTCACATGAATCACTCAAAATCTATGACAAAGCATAATAGAAAACATAATCTCTGATCTTCCTAATATGTCCAAATCATTAAATTTTCTCTTTTGTTGTTGTTAAAATGATAATTTATCTATTAAAACACAAGTGACTAAAAATTATCAGTAAGTATTACTCAAAGCTTTAATTGCCAGCTGGGTTATTTATCTGTGGGACAAGACTAACGACACAGAATTGTTCTGCTGGGTCATCCTGGGTCCTAGCTCATCCTGAATAAAAAATTCTGTTAGTGCCAGTCCTGGAGTAAAACCCATCAGAAAGACAGCAAAAAGCTGGATTCTAGTATGCTGAAAGCAAGGGTAAATCCCTGTGTACCAAGGGATGGTAGTCAATACCACTCAGGGCAGATGGTCAGTACTGCTCAGGGCAGGCTTTGGTGTTGAACAACTCTCTCAGAAGGACAGAAGGGCACCTTGGTAAAGAATTACCAAATCGTGGTGGTTTAGAGTCGATGAAGTTGAGGAAGCAGGTAATTTTGTAATTCACCAAAAACTAAAGGGAAATTCTGGACACTGAAGAAGAAGGCAGAAATGTTAGTGGACTTCAAGGTAGCTAAGGTTTAACTAGCAGGTGTAACTGCTGTTTTTGTACAGACAAAAGAGCAATCAGGAGCTGTGTCTCCTCCCCTGTGAGAGAAGCATCAGGATTTGAGCTTCCAGCTTAAGAGACTGGCTTCTGTAAACTTACAAGAAAGTTGAGTTGAATTTTCACACTGAGGTTTTTTTCTGCTTGGACTCAGCCTTCCGCTAAAATGACATATTTCCATCAAACCCACAATTTTGTGACAAATATCTCATTGCACAGGTAGCAAAGGACTTATAGGGCACTTCAGACACTATTTACAAGTTCAGTTCAAAAGGCATGCTAAAACATACTTTAAAATTATATTAAAAAGGCAAATCTTATTCAAACCACTAGATGCAGAGGGAGAAGGAAGGCAACACACAAAAAGCATTCTTTTTAAAGCACTCAGAGATCACCTTGTTTCTTGTTACAAGTCATGGATAAAATTTTTTTTTGCAATATTGGGGGAAAAGACATTTGGGAAAAGACAACTGGCATGCCAACATTTTCACATATGTGTAACCCAGCTAGCAATTAAAGCTCTCAACAATATTTATTGATAGTTTTCATAGTAATAAAAGAGATGCAGGAATGATCTGACGTGTTATGAGGATTCAAGATGATTTGATATATTAGGAGGACTTGAGATTACCAGTATTCAAAGAGAGGTTAATCAAAACTCTAGGTTCATCAAGGAAAGTTTCATACAGACTTCGGTGTGCTGGGATTTCCTTCTGAATATTTGAGATCTGTGGACTCCTTTGGGAAGAAGTCATGTGTCATTTACACATGGGATCTAATGTTTCTGTGACAGATTTCAGATGGCACATCCCCTTTCAAGAGTCACAGATATGTTATCTGAAGTACAACACTAAACTGCTCAGCTGTGGAACTGACCCAAATTCTACCCCATGCAAATACAAAATTGCTATTAATGTTGCAGAATTGACAAGTTCATCATTCTGTTCCAAAGAGCCTCAATCAAAGGAGAACTGACCTTGTACCATTAGTCCCTTAAGAAGAACAGAAAGAACTCAGCTTCCCACGCTGTGGCAGTGCACGTTCTTCCAAACCCCTGAGAACACGCCTCAGCCCCAGCCTTCACAGACCATGCTAAAGGGACAAAACCCTGTTTGGCCTTGAAGGGTGTCAGTCTGAGAGAAGCAAATAGTTTTCTGCCAGGCCTGGACAAGATCAGAGCAATGAGTTGCTGTGAGGAACAATGCCTTTTACTAACTGGTGAGCTGAGCTGTACTGCATTTCAGCTGATAAAAGGGAAGAGAAGGCAAGTGCATCACTGCTGAACACAAGCCCCTCTTATCTGCCCATCACATTGTGTGAACACTGGTACAATGAGTTAAAGTCTTTAGTCAGTTCAGTCTTTGCACAGCCTTCTAGATCAATTAACAGCTCAAGGCAATTCCAAACGATTTTCAAGCAATTATTTGAGCCATATTAGAGCTCCTATATACATACCTAGGGGAGAAACATGGCAAAAAAAAAGATACCAAATATCAGTGATGTGAATAAATTACGCAGCTGCAAGGGAACTCTTTGTCAGGACAAGCCTGATGAACCTTCTATTGCATTTCTAGAATATTTTGACAGTTTTGCCTAATGAGCCTCCAAAATGCAAAATGAAAAAATGCAAAAAAATGCTGGCCTGGAAAAGTTAACCAGTTCAATGGAAACAGATTTTTTCCCTTTGTTTTCTGTTTTGTTTTGTTTAGCAGGAAAAAAAAAATCTAGGGGAACATAGCAGCAGACTTACCAGGAGATTTCCAGAGAAGTTTTACCGTCCTTCTCCTCGAACTGCTCAATGATTTAGGAAACCAGTAAAAAAACCGTGCTATCCTCCTGATGGTTTTGCTCAGGTCATTTCTCACTGCCATGGCTGAAAGGGCTCCACAGCTACACCAGGAACAAGAGGCACACGCAGGCAGGCGAGAGAGGAGAGCCCACGAGCACCCACGGCGGGCGCGCTGGCTCTGAGCTCAGCGTCAGCCAGCACGTCTCAGGACCACCTGTTAGTCCTAAATCCCCTCCCTCCCCGTCACTCCGCTCACAGCCCTCCAGACCTCCCTCTTTATTACAAGAAGCAGCTATATTAATAGATGCTTCAGCTAAAGAAAGACCAATGCTTCGGAGTCTTAACCTGTTACTGTGTTTCCAATGATGTTAAGGCATGTTTTCTGCAGGAACAGCTTTGAAGGGCTCCTTTGTTCATCTCTAGCTACCTTTTCCAGGCTGAAAACAAATAAACACCAAAACTGATAGTGGCAAGTCCTCTTTCAAAATCCGTTAATGTAAATGAACAGAATTTTTTCTAGAGGGAGTGTCTCTCAAAGACTTTCTTCTAAAGGTTCTGAGCAGCAAATTTAACAGAGATTTCTATGAATACACGTTGTTCAAAATATTACTTTCCTCTTAATGGATTTTTAAGGCAAATGTAAGAGCCAAATCATTCACTGCCACAATTTACTTAGGAATTGAGTATCTATCAGCATGTCACTATACAAAGAAATTAACAGCATCTCAGTACATAGCCTACACATGCTCCAATCATGGTACATATTAAATTGTAAATCCAGAGATGCTATTTACTGCAATGCCCCCTGCAACATTTTTCATGACTTCTAGCATACACTTTTAAACAGCAAGACTATGTAACCATTTCCCAAGGATGGTATGATTTCCTTGACTATGTGTCCAGCTTCTCACATTTGATTTGATTCTTTTTCTTCTGCTACATCTGAATGGCAGAAATCTCTGGAAAATCAAGACTAATGTCATTACAAAACAAAGGTCCTTTTGTATCAACCTTTAAACTACAGAAAGTAAGGGCTTTGTTACACCAGCTATGTTCACAGCATCCAGTTAATAAATCTAGAATTCACAATGTATTTTTCTACACTAAAATATGTGAAGTATTTAACCCCATTTTATACATCTGACTTTTTAAACATACTGCTGCTTCTCAGGACTGAGCTACTGGTTTCTGATTGCACTTCCTGTTGCAGTATGTCTCTGAAAACAAATAAACATTTCCATTTCTACGGTATCTGTCACGATTCTTTAGCCAGTGTCAATGAAAAAAGCAGAAGGCAGGACACAGACCACTGGATTTTGTCTCTTGTTTGAGCTCCACCCTGTCATACCAGAAGGAATTTAGTAGCAAAGTGACGGTTTTAGCACGAGTAGGAGGTCTGTCACCCAATTCAGAAAAGGCAACAAGCAGAGTTAAAGGCCCAACAGACAACTTGCTTCTCTCAGGAAATAGCAGGGGTCTGAGTGTGTATTGGCATCTGCAAATTCAAGATCAAACAACGAAATGTATATATATAAAATTAAATGAAAATCAAATACAGAGCATAAAAACTCTATATGATTTCACACCCTAAGTAAATATGTAATAAATTGACTAGTTTTGCAATTTGTCAAAGAATCCCTATATGTGTATGTCTTTTAACAGGATATGAAGGGCACAGGAATATTTTGTTTCACCTAACAGAAAATGCTGATACAGTACCTTTATACCGGTATTTTATGAGGCTTAAAAATATTCAGTAAAACATATCCAGTT
Source organism: Irena cyanogastra (assembly GCA_013397155.1). Taxonomy (NCBI): domain Eukaryota; kingdom Metazoa; phylum Chordata; class Aves; order Passeriformes; family Irenidae; genus Irena; species Irena cyanogastra. Next base: position 300,010 of record VWZV01000545.1, read on the forward strand.
GGAACAACATAAGGGGATAAACTGACTTTGTTGATGACAGTAACAAAGCTGTGGATGTTTATACCTTACAATGTTTAGTGAAACAGAAATAGGCAAGAGCATAAAACACTGTGTATTACTTCAAAGCAAACAGAACTTACTCTATACAAAAAAAAGTCACTGGGATGAATCCAACAATTTATACTATGCAACAAACCAGGTAATACAGATGAGAACAGACCTGAATTCAAGCTAAACTGAACAGCAGTGGTAGTTAGAATATAGTAATTTCACAACTTCTCCATCCCTTTACAGTTTTAGGCCATAGTTAGGCCAAAATATAAAGCTAATGAACAACAGCCTGCCTCCCGCAGCTCAGGGATCAGGGGTTCCTCTCAACCTGAACTGCTAGCTTTAGAATATGAGCCACTGTGCTCTGCACAGGAATGCACTGCTCTCAGCTGGACTCAGGAAAGTCCACAGAGCTCATCCTAGGACAGCTCTGATTCCTCGCATTACACTGATGTATTATTAAAGTTAACAATTCACTGCATTAGAAAGGTACTACGCAGGGCTGCATATGTACCTTTCAATCTACTCTGACAGAGAGACAGCACAGAGATACTTTCCAAGGAGGACAAAAGGACCTGAAATGTGAGCAGACTCAGACTCTTGATCCCTGCCTCCCTTTAGGGGAAAAAAGCCATGTAAGGCTTTTTCCTGCAACAGGTTTCAACCCCCGGGTCATCCTCTGCTCATCTAAGCAGTGTCTGGAGGAGGGGAGGGAATGACTGCTGCCTTCATTGCTGTCCCACCTGCCTGGAAAGGGAGGTGAGCAGCTGTCCCCTCTGCCATGCAGGCAGCCTCTGACCTCCTCCCTCCCCAGAGCAGTGCAGAGGTCAGAGCTCAGGGCCCCGTGCAGGGCAGAGATGCTCACGGTGCCTCCACGTGTGTGGTGCCCGGGGTGCGTGGCAGGCACCGCCTTGTCAGGAGAGCTGGGCCACCACTCTGGGCCACCACACTGCTCTCTGCATCTGCCTGCCAGCCACCTCCTGCACGGCAACCCGTGCACACCAGCTGGAAAGCAAAGGGGTGCTCATGAAACATCCAGCAGCTTAGACATGTCCCTGTCCACCCCGACCTACAGAGCTCGGCAGCCCAGCTCTGAACAGAGGGGGATACACAGTGACCCGAGGGCTGCCTTACTGCAGCCCTCCCGAGCCCACTGACAGAGCTGAAAGAGCTAAAACCACCCCAAACGAACCTTCATTGCTACCAAAAAATACTCTTAAATGAACTGTAAACAACCACCAGTGCTTGACTGGAAATACTCTCTTGGGGTGTGCTGAGTTTATATACTTTAAAAGCAAATTCTTTGCTAACAAGCGTTTTTTAGAGCAACACAGCATTGCTGAGATACCATAAAAATGAAGTCTAATAATCAAGAGGAGCACACACAGTGGTGCCAGATGTGTGCCATATGCAGAACTCTCCCCTCTGGAGCAGAAGAGCATTTTTCCTCAGTGCCATTTCCACTCCCCCTAGCCCTTAGGTAGCAAATTGCTGGGATGAGTAAAGGATTTCATTTGCTTTGACTTCAACTGGAACTTCTCCATTTAGTCTGGTTTCAGGAACAGAGATCCCACACACCTGTTCACAGTAAGAATTGTGTGTAGGAAAAGCTGAGTGTATTAAGGAATACCTGCACAGTTCAGTATGGAGAGGCATTCAAAAGCCAGCCTTCACAAGGACATTTTCCATATTGATGGACCACCTTGAATTTCCAGAAAAGAAAGAAGAGACTTCCAGAGCTCCATAAACTGTTTCCCTTCACTTTTTTTTTCTTTTTTTTTTTTTCTTGACAGAGATCTGAAACAAGACTACAAGATTTTTGCAGTCCAGAACTGGGTTATGCAGAGAAACACTGTACCCATGCACAGAAACAATGGAATGTGTGAAACATACTTACCTAGAAATTATAAACAAAAGCTGCAACCTTCCTTAAATTCTGTTCAGCTGTATGGCAGAGTAAATTTTATACAACAATAAAAAAAGGGTCCTGCCTAACTAGTCCCTGGGATTCAGCTACTACTGCATTACCATGACACTGTCAAGACACAGAATTACTGATTTCATATCAAAACATAAGTTATAACATCATGGTGTGTGACATGGCTATGCAGTTGCTAGAAAGCTTATAAAGAACACAATTACTGAAAGAAAAGGAACAAAAAACTGCTCTACTTGACTTTAAATCAGAAAAACTAGCACAATACTTCCAATTTCCAGCTCAGCTGCTCATCCCTCCCTAATCCAAATAAGTGGCTGTATTTGTAAGCTTTCTAAAAAAACTTTTGATTCTCAGCAGCTGCACGTACACAAAAAGAAAGGACTAAAAATTAAACAGTGATTGGCAATCTGCAACTTCCAAAACCTTGCCTCCTTTTGAAAGGTAGTAATTGAAGAACTGTAGTATTCAAACTGGTGTGAAATACATCTGTTAACAGATTTAATGATCTATTAATTACTATTTTTGGAGAATAAGTTGGTTTCTCCCCTTAAGATGTAAGGAGTAGGAAGCTTTCTTCTTAGGAATAGCTCCAATGAAACATATCCTGGATTTTAAGGAGGAAAATCACCATTCCAAAGCACATTAATTCATATCTGGTTACCTCTTGTTTAACTCTACAATGTATTACACTGTAAATAAGTGTCTTCCTGCACTGTTACATGGAAAAGAATGCCTCCTTGTGTACTTCAGCAATATTTCTTCTTGATCCTTTTCACTATCGTCCACCGTACCGTACAGTCATTCCCTGTTTTATTTCAAATACTTCAGTCAATAAAATTTGTTGTAATTTGCTTTATGCTCTTTTCCAGATGCTGGGAGTGTGCAGAGGCAGGCAGGACCAGCACAGTTCTGTGGTGGAAGTGTGTGAGGCAGGGCGTTGCTGTGCTGGTGCAGCTGAGCATGGGGAAGGTAATGCACTATTTCCTGGAGGCTGCTGCTGCTGCTGCTGCAATGTGCTGCACTTGCTCCTTTTTAATGTGGTTTGGTTACAGGCTTACTGTGTGTTACAGATAAGTGTTTAATTCATGCCTATAAAGTTCATAGCCATTCAATGTCAGAAATGCATGTGTAGGATATAAATGTATATTTTTGTATCAAACCAAAACATGTAGAAACCACACTCTCTGGAGGGGCGAATTCCCGTAAGAATGTGTGGCTTCTTTTAGCTGATGAGATTTCCAGAAAGAAATCACCAAGACTAAAGCCTTGGCTGAACAGGAGATGGGCCACCTCAAGCTATCTGATGAAGATATGCAACATCTCAGGAACATCACCCCCTTCCTGGACATAGATAAGATTTCATCAATAATTCATCATCTCCTCGGAAGAGCATTGTTTCTCGCTGGGACAACCCAAGACCCAAATTAAATATCTTAAGACTTTTGGACTCTGAATACAGTGTTGCCTCCAGCGAAATAAACTGTATATAAGCTCCCCGTTCCTGGACCTCGGTGTGAACAGAGCTGTTCTGACACCCTGTCAGATTGCCTGTCACCCAGCTGCCGATACCCGGGTTCGGAGCTGTATCCCTGCATTGTGGCTTTTTGTCCAGAATTTCTGCCAAATTTGCTATCAAATAAATTGATTTTATTTAATTGGAGAAATTGGCTCCGTACGTTTATAACACTGTGTGTCTCTAGGTTTGTGCTTCAAAACTAAAGCTGAACATAAGATTATAAAGCCAGATGAAGAGAACAAGAGTGTAATGTGAAAATAACAGATTCATGTTAGTTTTAGCTTTGCAGTAGATATTACGTTACGAGCAGCAAATTCAGGGGAATTATTGAACAGTCTTTAGTGAAACCACTTTCATAGGTAAACAGCTACACTGTATATTAGAGGAAAAATAAAACTCGAGGCTAAAACTGGAGAGAAGATACTGAGTTGCCTTGTAACATAGTTTGACACATAGGATTTGACTCAGCGCATGATAGACCAACTTGCCTGTGGGCTTAGGATGACTTTGTGCCACAATTAGTAGACTTCTCAGTGAGAGCTTGCAGGGAACTATCATTCAGAGAAAACTGATTGAGGCAGAAAAACAGAAATGTGTTAAACTTCACTAAAACAGTAACTTTGTTCATCCTAATCTGGTCTGCTTAAAACCTGATCCTTTTCTAGGGTACAAGGAAGCTGTGGCCCTCCTTCTTTAGATATCAGCATTGCAGTAGGAGTGATTACATGCTGTTTGTACTTGAGATTAACAAGGGTGCACCTTGTACATTTCTTTTCCTTTAGAAGAGTAGAATGTTTCTTACTTTAGCCATGGCAGCTACTAGATAATAAGTGAATGTTTGGAACAGGAGTATAAGAGAAAAACACAATACAAGAGGACTTCCACTGTAGCTCTCATGTATTCTTCCAAGCTCTTACTCTCACTATCAGGCTATGGCACCCAAGCTGCTGCATGCAATGCACTCTTCCTTTACTGAGCAAAATAAAAAAAATGTTCCTCAATACTCAGTACAGTGTGGAGAAAACAGGCATGTCTAGCAGCTCCCCCACCAGCACACTGCTGACCTGCATTTCACTGTCTGGATAAAGAGATCCTTCCAAGAAGGCTGGAGATTTCTGGTCAATGCCATTTAACAACAGAAGGAGAAGATGACCACAGTCCCTGGACAAGAGCTGATCTCTAATGCTGGCTGGACCAGTGACCTCACAGGTAAAACATTAGTTAATATGTCAGTGCTTCCATCTCTGCCTGGCTCATAGCAATTCAAAGCAGGGACTGCTTCTTCCTGTCCAAGCATACTCTCTATTAAGGACTTACAGTGGCCAACAGCTCCTACTGCTAGCCCTAAATGCAAAAAAACCCCAAATCATGTTAGTCATTTGACAAAAAGACATATTATCCAGTAAAACCTCCAGTTTTAGCTTTTACTCCAGTGTGTTAAAATCACAGGTGTGTATGGAATATATAAATATAGCATGCAGGCAAAACATAATTTAAAAGGCACCTGTATCACTGCATCCCACAATGACCCAAACTCCTGCCCAAGCAGTGCTAATCTATTGAACTTTGAGCACGGTGTAACTGTATAAAACCAGCATTGAGTCACAGGAAGTTCTTTCAAGCTTTCCCATGACAACATCAAGTTTCTCCCTGGCTCCCCAAGACTTTCTCCAAGCAGACAATCAGGAGTTATCAGACCAGCAAGAAATGCCAATATTTTTTATTACTAAGATCTTTGCTTTTCTAAACACATCATTGCTTTGATGTTTTATTACACATATTGAATACATCCAAGGTTAGGAACCCTGCCTACAGAAACACCTGTTTTATCACATTTTTATTAGCAGACCCCTTTCTACTCCTGTATTGTCTCTCAAATACTGGTGTGTTTGAAACCAAGCCTTGTGGCATCTGGGGTCCTTCACCCTGTGTGTGAAATGAAACAGAGGATCTCACATTAAGGTGCCCTGGGCAGAGGAGGCTCCTGCCCACTGAAAAAAATCCTCTGCAGGAGCTCCCAGAGCGGCTCCAAAGTGTGTGAGGACGACAAGTAGGAAAACCACACAGCATTTTCAGAGCCTTCCTTTTCAGTGATGAATATATGAATATAACAGGGTGATTTGGAAAATTTTTCTCTTCACTGCTATGTAGCCTCAAAACAAGTGCTTGTATTCTCTGTAGCTCTTGGGTTTGCATCTGAGACACTCAGACTCTGAAGAGCACCAAAATTAATAATTAACCATTTATTCATGAGATGGTGAAAACAAGAACAAAGAAAAGTGCTCAGAAACAGGTGAAAGTTTCTGCATGGGACAGTGTGTGGCTTAGGAGTGGAAGATGGGACTCACACAGGAAAATAAATGTCAGAGCCTGAGGAAACAGGATCCACCATAACCAAGGAACTCAGTGAAGAGTTACCACTCCCTGCAAATAGCAGGGGAAAGAACTCAGCTTTGAGCAGTGAGAACCTTGCTGTGGCTACAAACATCACAGAAATGGCCCAGGAGGCAGAGAGGCACTGGGGAGGACAGCAAGCATTGCTCTTGAAGAGCAAGCTCCACCAAAACTGCTTCCTTTTTCCATCTCCACACCTCTGCCTTCACCCTGCACCAGACACTGCCCAGTGCAGGACACACTGCCTACTGCACTATACAGGGACTAATTTTTTCTCCAGCTCTACCAGCCCTGCAAGCTCCAGTGAGCACCCCATGGGGGGCAGCAGACCACCCACACTCCTTCAAATCCAGCAAGGAGGAAAGCAGGGCTCTCTCTGAGCTAAGCTCCACTGCCAAACCCAAACCCTGCCACCTCCTGCTGCTCCAGCCTCTAAGGATTCTGAGAAAATGTGGAAATTTTGGATTTAAAAGAAAATATAAAGCACTGAGTAAACTGTGCATCATTAAAAAACTCTCTGCAGAAAGAATGGGAAAGGGAAGCAGACTCCCACCACCATTATTTCTAATCTGACGCCCAGTGCTCACTCTACAAATAAAGCTTTCAGAGGCTCCCTCAACTCTGAACAGCTTTGGTAATTCAAGTAGTAAGTCTTGTAGTTTTAGCAACTTAACCCCCTCATTACATGCAATTAAATATGGATGTAGTCCTGCTGAAGAGATAATGGACAATGCCTATTTTCTTACTTAAAAACAATAAAACATATGTTACACAAATTTGGTGGTCAAAAAAGTACTTTCTGAAGGAAAAAAACCCCACTAATCTCTGTTTCCTCCTTTCCTCTGTATTTCACTCTTCAGGGGCATCTATTTCTTTGCTACTTCTGACAATTAGTAGGCATTCAGATAATATATCCTATTTTTCCTAAGGTTTTTGTGCTGTTGTTTGTTTTTACAGATATTTAAAAATCCTTGTAGTAGGAGAGCTATACTACATACTAAAACATAACACACCTGTTCTTCAACTGCACTAAAGCAGGAGCCAGCTACTGAATATTCAGAGCCAATATAAAAACATGTTAGAAATTGAACAAGGCTCTCACCAAAATACCCATTTCAGCAGAGAAAAAACAGAGAGAAGGCCCTGACAGGCCCTGATACTGTGCTATACACTTCACAGGGAATGCTTGCTCAAAAAACAAACACTGAAAAATTGGTAAAAAAAAAGATGTAAAGAAGAGACTGTGTCCCATCACTAAATCCAGGGAAGGAGCCACCTAGTTTTCATGGTACCTCGAAAGCATCTGCTTAAATATCTTTAGAAAGTTTGAAGTGGAAGTCATGTAGGACCTGTAATTTCTCTGCATTCTCTTAAGTGAAGAATAAAACTTCTGAAAAGGTTTAATTTGGTTTCATCTGGTTCAATGGAAGAGTGTAAAATGCAAGGAAAAAGAAAAGTTACAGAAATTAACTAGGGAGTGGTCCACAAAGTAATTCCTTTCACACTCCTACCACCTATGTACAGCCAGTCTGTTCTCCAGACTATGAGGAAAGTAAAACTGCTCAGAAATTGTATTCCATAGCCTGGCAGTAGAGACTTTCGTCCAAAGCCATGATAAATGCCTCAATTTTCAAATGCCAAATCACACGTTGATAGAATGCAACAACCTCTTACACTACATAATGCTACACACCACCAATAAGATATAAGAAACTGAGAATTTTCACTCCAGACTACTTTCAGATTGAGAGAAAAACTGAATGCTAGAAAACAAAACCCACTCTTTACTGTATGCCATTCCATTATATAAACTGGAATAATCCCAACTGCTTCTATTTCAAACAGCTTCGTGCAGAGAAGTCAGGCCAGGCAATGGAATTTTGCATCTGCACCAGGTTTGTACCCCAAATAATAAAGGTGAAAAGGTGAATAGCAGAGCAAACCTGGACTGCTAAACCAATTAAACCTCTCTTGAAAAGGAATCCAAAACAACGGCAAGAAGTTGGATACTACAAAGTATCTTTTCCAGAGATATTTCATTACACTTGGCTTTCTTCCTGGGCTAGGGTCCAGGAATATCAGCACTGCCTTACTTATTTTCAAAAAATAAGTTGCTTGAATAATGTGCACCTTGTGCACTGCATTGAAATAGACAATCCTTAATCCTGACTTTTTTCTTCTGTTCTGATCTCTCTGCCCTGAATAAAATGAAAGTATTTTTCCAATTTTTTATCTTGTCAACTCCAAACAAAAATCTCACAAAAGGCAGAAAGAACTTTTCTTGGTAGTTCAGAGATTACACCTCACTTTATGAGGTACACCAAGGAGTGTACAAAATCCCTAAGACAATCACAGACCCAATGAAAAATGGTAAGAGTAAAGCCCAACCCCTACTGAAGCTCAGCTCGGGAATTTTTTGTATACAGTGGAGACAAAGGACAGAGAGACTCTGTCCCATAGAGAAGTCAAAGAATTTTATTTCAGAAAAAAGTCTGTATCTAAATACTTTAAAATTACTCCTTGGATGTGCCTTTTGACTGCTTCCCTACCCCAGAGGAAATTTCTCATGCCTTTTTATCCTTGTCACTACATTCACCATGTCTGACTTAGATCATGTCTAATGGCAATGATCTGGTGAGTCTGATCTGACTTCAACCAATACTGAGAGAGGGTAATTTAAATAAATATAGTATTTATGTCTTTGTGGTTCAGAATCATGAGAACTTAGTACGTAGACCCCTCTTTGTTACCAGATGCCCATCTGGAAGATGCTGTTTTATTTGGCTTTTTAGATGACATTAAGTGTCTCCTGGAAAACATCGGTTTATTTGAGAAACTATCAGCACTGTCACACCTTGCCAGGGAGATTAAAATCTTTGAAATCTAACCTCTGTTGTAATCAATCTCTGCTTTGCAAAGGATACCCAAAGAAGACCATGGCATTTCCATGGCCACCACAGAGGCTACAAATTTGGCTATAGTCCTGGATGCATCCGATTCAGCTTCCAGGGCCAGTCTAGACACACTTCAGCTGCTGAGCACAGCCATGCCTGCTGCCTTCCCAAAGCAGGGAAGCTCTTTCTCTCCTATTTTCACTTGCTCACAGGAGAGCCTGTGACTCTGGGTGTAGACTGACATCTGCCCAGAGTGGATTTACCCACTCTGAGCCAGGAGGGCAGCAGGTGACACACTCCTTCAGGTATTCTGAGCTGTCCTGACCCAGTCCCTACTTTTGCTGCCTTCAGCCACTTTATCAGCCAGATCTGTTCACCAGCCTGGCTCACCAGTTGTGCCTGCCAAGTGGGCAAGAACAGAGGCTCTAACAGCAACCCTTGTGCACTTTAGCTGGTGTTTCAGCTCCATAGCACTTTACAGCTTCTAAATATTATATTCATGCTAGATCATAAAAGTTGAATGTTTCCTCAGCTACTTAAACAGCAATTTAAGAGAGCAGCTTGAAGTACTATGCCTCATAAAAATTGAGCTTGTCATGGAGGAGAAGGAAAAACATTGTAAGCTGTAATAGTTCTGAGAAAATGTTGCTGGAAGATACATAATCTGATGTGACACTTGAAGTTCTTGTCATGGAGCATTTGATCACAAAAAAAGTTATTATTCCTAAGGTCTATTTTCACATCAGTGCACTACACATCCTGTCAGAACAAACAGTGCACTAATGCAAATGATAAATAAAAACTATTTTATTTTCACAGCCAAAGTATTTCCATTCCAAGAATAACTGTAAAAATAGAGCTACTGAAAGTGAGTGTAACAGTGAGAACAGTGTGTCATAACATAAATTATATTTATCAGCAGAGGACAGTATGAGGTTATTACCTCTCCCTAAGACAGAAAAAAAAAAAAAAGGAGAAGATTGACCTCTCTTTCTCACCTTGAATTTCAAATATCAGCTGCTAAACAAAAGCTCAGTGATGTAAACCAAAAGCAAACCACACACCTGAACACGTCACACCATTAGGGACGTGCTAGGGATTGTGCTAGAAAGTGCAGCAGCACTGCAGCTGTGGGCGAGGAAAAGCCAGCCAAGCCAACACGCCCATGGAGTTCTGTGCTGAAATCACCCTCGAGGTTACCATGAAGCCCAACAATGTGGCCAAAGACTTCAATCAATCAAGGGATGGCAAAGAGGACTTTTCAAGAGCACTAGATTATGTATGTTGTCCTACTGTAAAGGACAGGATCTAGAAGGTGAATGAAATCACTGTTATTTTAGAGTGTGGCATTGGTAACAAAAGGGGGGCAAAGGAGGAAAGCTGCTTTCTATGCAGGAAAAGGAAAACACACCTTTGCCTACTAAGAACCAGAGCCCAGAGAGCGAAAGGACACGTAAGTACATGCTGTGTACGTGGGACATGCGACACACAAACACCGCTCTGCCTTGGGCTTGACCCTGACGGCCAGGGAGCAGGGCGCATGGCTTTCGGCAGGGCTGGGAGCACACACGAACCCCTCAGGGCAGCTCTCCCCGCAGCCCGTGACACGCGTTACCTGCCTGCCGGCTGGGGACGGAGCACTTTTACCTGGGTCACACTGCATCCACCCCCACGCCAGGCCGTTGTCCCGGCAGTTCAGCTCCCGCTCGGCAGCCGTCGTGCTCCACCGCTTCACATGGCGAAACCCCGGCTCCCGTCGGGGCCGGGCGAGGAGCGCGTTTCCTGGCGCCGATCGGCCGTGGCCTCACCTGGCCCCGCGCCCCTCGGTTTTGTGAGGGTCTCCCGTCCCCCCGGCCCCGCCGAGGCTTCTCCCGCCGGTCCCGCGCGGCCGCCGCCATACGGAGCGGGGCGCGCCGGCCGCCGCCGCCTCTGCCCGCCTCACGCACTCGGCACCCGCGGGCGAGGGGAGCGCGGAGGCGGCGGGGGCGAAGGAGGCGCTGCACCGCTCCGCGTCCTCCCCGCGACCTCCCGAGTCGTGCCGCCCGTCTGCCGGCCCCGCGCCCGGCAGGCACAAACTCCGCATCGTTCGGCATAAACGCACTCCGGGATGCTGCGGCAGCCCCCGGCACGGGGGTAGCTGACAAGACCTGGTGATGCGCTTCAGCAGGTTCCCATTAAAATGATCTGCCTCAGTTCATTAAAGCAGCTACTGGGGGAAATATTTCCCAGGGCTGGGCAGAGCTACCATAATCGACACCTGGATGGGAAGGCTGTGGCCGCCGGGGTAGTCAGAGCGTTCATTCAACACTGCCGGCCTTATTTGCCCACAGGTAAGTAAGCTCTCCCGGCAGCAAAGTTCTCCAAAAGATGTGCACCTACAACTACTGCTGCCTGAGCTGGTACCAGTGACAAAACAGCAAATTCCACTGAGGGATACTACCCCTACCACATTTTTTGGGTGACTGATGAAAAAATAAAGCTGTTCAGGGCACAGAAAAATAGAAGGTGGTGAAGCCTTGCCAATTGCAGAATCAGTCACAAGAGCTCCCACCAGTTAACCTGTTCCAATAAACCCTCTTCAAACGGCATTGCTCTTGCCAGGATAATCTGTTCTGGCATTTGCCTTTCTTTACCATTAGAAAGGCTTCTCCAGAGCTGTAGGGCTTTTTTGGGCTGGGCTTTTTTGTTTCAACTACAGTTTATATTAATAATCTATAACCCTTTCCCACAGACACAGTGAGTGCTGATCTCCTGGAACAGCCTGTAGATTACCAGACTTTTACTTCCCCCTTCTTCCAATACTCCCTTCTTTCAGCTTTCTTTTTACCCCTTTTCCCCAGTTCTGCCCAGGACTATCCAGAACTGTTCTACAATTACCACTTCTGCAGTGATTGGCTACATTAGAACTGACTGAGTTCTACCAGTGGACAATTTCATACTGAGGAGAGACTAGGAATTTTACCCCATTTAAAGAACTAACATAGTTCAGAACACATGCCAACCAAGTAGTTTAAAAAAATTAGAAGAATTAGTGGCTCTACCATATTGCCTATGCTAGTGATTCTTTTGTGCAGGGCACATTTTCTGAACAGCTTTATAATGCAAACTGAGCTGCAATTTGCGACTTCATGTTTCAGGCTCTCTATTGTGCTTACAAGGAAATACATCTCGTAAGGCAATCCTGAAATTAAAACAAAATTAAATTATGAAAAGGCAGAAGTACACACTGTACAGTAAGTGGTTGATGATGTATTTATGCCATTAAGCTGTTCACTCATGCATTTTCACAATTCATACGAAGACAGGTTTGTTCAAGTAACAGATAATTAATATCTTCAGCTAAACCCCCCAAACCAGTAAACCAGCCTCAGGAAGTAGAACTATATATTACTTTCTATTACTTATTTTGGCAAATGAACAGCAAGATTCATAGCATCAGGACACTTAGTTTGAGCAAAAACTTGATGGTACCATACACTACGCTTTGACTTGAAAAATTATTTGCTTCATAATAATGTAATCAGAAGATTATTAATTGATTACTTCAAGTTCCTTAGCTACTGCTTTGTTAAAATTGCTTTAGAAAAAGAAATTTTAACATGATTAAGATTGCTGATATATTCAGCAAGCCTAAAGCCAGAATTGTTTAAAGTGAACATAAAAGGTAACAAAAAATTTTCAAACATGTAAAAGAATGCCACACGTATTTCAACACACAGACTATACTTTTACTACAACTTTCTTTTTCAGACTGCTTCAGTATAAGGAAGTTGAAAATTATATATTCCACTTAGAATCTGATTTCTTTCAAGATTAATAACTTCAAAACAGTGAAAAGTTATTATGTTGGAAACAAAATACAGTTTATGCACATCTAGAGAGGCCAATTCTTTTAACATTTATTCCTATGTTTTACTGATACTCCGTAAGACTGTGGATATGAATGAACCAATATACAAGCAGGCATTAAAACATTCCAGTTAGACGTAATTCCAGTATTTTAAAATTGTTAAGAATGCCAAGGAAAGACGTGTGACAAACTGTTGCACTCCTTTTGCATAGCTAGATTTTTGGGTGACAAAGACAGAAGCTGCTCACATGAGTGTAAAAATGTTTCAATTCCCTTTTTTGATTCTCACCAAGAACACTGGAATGCAAGTCTTGGACATCAAGGCAAGCAAATTTCCTCTTCTTTTAAAATGAAACACGTACAAAATTTATAAATTTCCTAAGTTTCTCTCCAAATATTTTCTAAAAAGGAAACGTTTTGTGTTCTGACTGGACAGGTAAACTGAGAATAAGCATCACAAAACTACCAGATGCTATCACTGGTCAATGTTGTTTAGTTTACACCTAAATGTTCCACCAGTAATTATGGAAAATTCTAAATATAGTTGGTCCAGCTCTTAGAGGTGTAATGCAGCAATGAGAAGTGTTATTGGACACCACTGAGCATCCATGGCCAGGTTTCCACAAGGAAGGAATGAGTTCTGTAATGTTTGTATGCTCATCTGAAAGAAGTACATACATCTTTAGTACCCAAACATAGGGATGTTTCCAGACTTTTTTGTTTTCCTGTTCTCTTTCTCCTATGTATTTTGGAGCAGAATGTTTCATTTTGCATTTCTGCATCCCAATCATGTAGTACTGAAAGTAGTAACTATTGATGCTGGAAAATAAATAAACAGTCCTACTAAATTTTTCATCAAAGTTTGGTACCTCAGTTGTAAGGCAGCAGTGGGAGTGGTCCCTTTTCAAGATCTAGACTGGTACCTTATTTTCCACTATTCAGTTACTACTGATACTATCCAGTCTACTGACTGTCCACAAATTCTTCTCATACCAAATTTTTAACCTTTTTTAAAAATTATACCTGCAAATAAGATTAAGAAGAAGCTGTTTTAAGTACCCACTGTTGTGGTGAGCAACAAGATTTCAGGGAAAGTCTGAAAATGCTGTACTCCAAAAAATGAATTTTTACATTCATTCTGACAAACTGGAGTGCAAAACTTCCATATACTAAGCAGTCAAATGATTACAGACAACATGGCACCAAATATTTAGAGAATTTAAAAAAATATTGTGAATTTGCTTTCTGAAGTAGAAGTGAACTAACAGTTTGGATGTGAAGGAAAGAGAAATGCATTTCTGTTCTGTCCTATCTGCACTCTTAGTCCCCATTCACACCCATTTAAAAACCTCTCATTTAAAACATACATCATGTTCTGTGATGATCAAAGCCATTCAGCTAGACTCCTACATAATAGTGGTTGTTTTAGGAGATCCAAAATACCCTTTACACAATGGTGTTTTGGAGTACTGCAAGTTCTCTTGCAATGAAGACTAAACTGCATTCTGAAAAAATGGGCAATATTCAAAGTAGACAAATGTCAATTTCATCAACAATACTTTTCCCTTTAGGACTCCTCAGAGATCCTCCAAGGGGCTCAATTCCCTGCCAGAAGTTATTTTATCCTAAACCAAGAAAAGATATATATTTCTTTTGTATTTACATATTATACATATTTACATTTTCTTTAATATTACAGTTGTTGAAGGAAAAAAAAAATCCTGGATACAGATTTATTATCTGTTTTTAACTGTCCCAACAGTATTTTTTTCCCTTTGAAAAAATTTACAAGTCCTCTTCAGGTCCTTTGGAAGCTAGATACAGNAAGAAAGATCAAAGTTTTTATTGGGATAGTTACCTGCTCAGATCATTCATCACCATAGTTTTCAGCAACTTGCCATTACATATAAAATAAGGGAGAGGTAGTTATTTCCAAAGAGACAGATGATACATTAGTGCTGTCCCCCACTCAGTTCCAAACCTGTACCACCATTACAGCAATGTAAAATTCTTGATCTTAATACAGAAATCACTAAGTCAATTAATTCTTTTTCCATTTCCCTGTATAGCAAGCATACAATATTACATCAGTCTCATTACAAAATCCTCACCCTAGAGTCATTTCCACTAATGTGTTTGAGCTTGGATAGACTGTATTCATTGTATGTTTCATGCCACTGGAAGCTGCAAACATTTTCTGCGGCAATGCATCTTGTAACTGTAACAGATAAAAAGGAAATTTAAGTTACAATAGAAGTTGTCATGTGTATCTTGATGCCCACCTTAAAATCCTTTTTTAAATTCTCCATTGCTGTGGTACCTCATAAATTCATTACAGTACTAAGGTGGCTGATATGCTCCAAGATGAGATCATCACAGCAAGTTTTTTATTGACACGACCAATAATTCCCTGGTTTGTTCCACCTTCTTGTCTAATACTTTCATAATAAACTCTGGAAAGGAATAATTATCTATTTGTTATGTCTGTAGGTATCCTAGGGCAACAGGATCCTAATCAATGGATTGGTGGTGCAACTAAAATGCAAATAACAAGTAAAATGCTGCTGTCCACCATTCCTAAATTGATTTTACAATTAGCAAGGGCTTTTTTTCGTTTATCTTTCCTTTATAAAAACTTATAATTTTACTACATGAAAGTGCTCTTATTCTCTCAGTCTTGAGGTAATTCTGATAAGCCTGCACCCTGCAGACTCACCGTTCAAATTAGTTTAACATCCTTAAGTATGTATCCCATAATCTTGACTATGGAGGTAGCATTTTTATATTAGGATAATAAAAAAAATTAATTTTAAATTAAAAAAAAAAATTTAAATAATAAATTTTTAAATTAGGATAATCCTCTAGGTCCTCTGAAAATACTACGGTAACAGTTGCACAGAACATTTCTCAATGAACCCACACCCATTTGCACAGTTTTTTTTTGATGGGGAAATGCTAACACTACCAAAAAAACCCCAAATCATCCAAAACCAAAAATTCCATCAAAAAACCCCACCCAAATAAAAAAAAACCCACCCCAAACCAAANGCTTTCTGAAGTAGAAGTGAACTAACAGTTTGGATGTGAAGGAAAGAGAAATGCATTTCTGTTCTGTCCTATCTGCACTCTTAGTCCCCATTCACACCCATTTAAAAACCTCTCATTTAAAACATACATCATGTTCTGTGATGATCAAAGCCATTCAGCTAGACTCCTACATAATAGTGGTTGTTTTAGGAGATCCAAAATACCCTTTACACAATGGTGTTTTGGAGTACTGCAAGTTCTCTTGCAATGAAGACTAAACTGCATTCTGAAAAAATGGGCAATATTCAAAGTAGACAAATGTCAATTTCATCAACAATACTTTTCCCTTTAGGACTCCTCAGAGATCCTCCAAGGGGCTCAATTCCCTGCCAGAAGTTATTTTATCCTAAACCAAGAAAAGATATATATTTCTTTTGTATTTACATATTATACATATTTACATTTTCTTTAATATTACAGTTGTTGAAGGAAAAAAAAAATCCTGGATACAGATTTATTATCTGTTTTTAACTGTCCCAACAGTATTTTTTTCCCTTTGAAAAAATTTACAAGTCCTCTTCAGGTCCTTTGGAAGCTAGATACAGTCCACGTTCCGCAGGCCACCATCCATAGTCAGAGCACCAAATCTAAACCAAAAAAACAGTATATTTTTAGGTGGTTGACCAGATTATAGAACCAATCTTCAATCTGTTTA